>CAOLHI010003559.1:0-168044 GCA_948474755.1 Ctenosaura bakeri | reverse complement strand
TATAACTGTTTTGTGTTCTTATTTGCAATGGTGGCACAATTGCCATGATGGCAAATAACACTAGAAACCCACCCACCATCTGAACTGACTGATGCCTTCAGAATGGGGCATTGTAAGATGACATGAGCAGCTCCGTCCCATCAGCAAGTGATGCTGTGTGGAATAGAAGCATGGACCCCTGCAGGGGCCAGTTGCAACTATTCAACACAGTGTTAGTCACTGGTGGAAAGGGAATGTTCACATCATCCTGGTCCCATACGTTTACTGCTCCAGATGGTAATTGGTTTTAAGGTGGGTTTCAGGGTCAGATGAGGAGTTAAAACATACCTGTGACATTGTGGCTACATACTTGGTGCAGAATCTTATGCATTATTGTCTGTGTAGAAAATACACAGAAAATATCGTAACTGGAGATTAACTCTGCACAAAAATCATGCATAGTTGATCTGCATAGGGAATTTCTGTCCAATAAACAGTTTTTTTCCTACAAAGAAAATAATAGTTTAATAATATTTAAAGAAAAGAAAATAATATTATTTTCTGTTCATAAAATGCTGTTTCCTGCACATAAAATGCCCTTCTCTGCACAAACAACCTCACATACATTTTATGCAATGTAAATCCTGAACTGCAAAGATTCTCATCAACCCAGCATTCAGAGTTTCTTGACACTTGAAAAATAGGGTTCTCAGCCATTTTTCAGTATTTTAGAATGTTCTTTCCATCCCTGCTTTCCATGCAGCTAAATCATTTGCATCATATCTTTTCACCTTTAGTATGAAAAGTATCTTAACTTTGGTTAGAAAAGCATCTTGAATCCCCCACTGGGTCTCCTAGCAGGTTGGGCACTGGGGAGCCTAAGAATGACCCTATAATCCTTCGTTTGGTCCTGATCACTGAGTCTAAGCCTTTTATAGAGTACAGGTTGTCTGGCATGAACTTTATCCACATTCACTTGGAAAAGAAAAGTAAACCTGAAGTCAAAACCCAGTGTAAATTCTCACCTGCATCCTTAGAGAGGTGGGCTAGTAGCCATGTGCTTAATTGGAGAAATTTAACTGGACTTTTGGTGAGTGCTGTCCAACATCTTCCTCCCATTTTTTATAAGCCAGCCATTTTCCCGGTTTGTCGGCCTTTTCTATTTGATTCAATCGGCAATATCTCATTTTCTTCTCCAACTCAGCTAAGTTTTGTGCAGCAATTCGGTCCTGTAGGGCTTTAATCTCAAGTTTTAATTTTTGATTGGTGGTATTCTTTCTATATTCATTTTCTTTCTGTTTCAGCTCATCTAATGCTTTCAATAGTTGCTGATTTTGAACTTTCTTTTTGTAGGTCCCCATACTGATTAGATGGCCTCTAACTACAGTTTTCGCAGTATCCCATATCGTCTTCATAGGCATATCTTCTGTAATATTCTCATCGAAAAAAAGTCGTAAAATCTCTTTCATTTTGTTGACTAAATCATCATCTCTAAGCAAGTTCTCATTAAGTTTCCAATTGTATTGTTTTTGTTGACATGTTCTCAGGTAGAGAAGAATAGGGTTGTGATCGGAAGTTATTTTTGGTAATATCTCCATTTTAGCTATATTTTTATGTAAAACTCTCGAAATTAAAAAGTAATCTATCCTTGAAAAAGATTTATATTTATCTGAGAAAAAAGTAAAACCCTTCTCAGATCCATGTTTAAACGTCCAAATGTCTATTAAGTTATGATCTTCCATTATTTGAAAAAAAGTTTTGTGGAAGTTTTCCATGGTTCTTCTTCTTCTGATTGCTCGTACTAGATCTATCCTCAGTTGGACTTAAAACTCCATTTAGATCTCCTAGAAGTAATATGTTCTCCTGTGATTTTTGACTTACATATTTAGTTATCTGTTTATTCACTTTGGCGTAAAACTTTGCCTTGTTTTCCATTGGTGCGTATATTGCCACCAGCAAAGCGACAAAATCCTGCGCCCTTAATTCCAACATCAGATAGTGGCCTTCCGGGTCTGAGTATATTTCATCCACCACGTATTTTTTCTTTACGTAGACCACCATGCCTCTTTTTTCTTCGTATAAGCAGCCGTATAGCATTGACCCAACTTAGGATTCCAAAGAAATTTAAGATCTTTTTGTGCTATACGTATTTCCTGCAAAGAGATGATATCATAGTCCATTTTTTCAAGATAGTGGAAGACATTTCTCCTTTTGTATTGAGAATTTAGGCCTTCAATGTTCCAAGAAAGAATTTTTAGATCTTTAGGTGCCATTCTTGTCTAAAATTTTCATCAACTATATATCCTCCGTATACTCAGTTTCACTTTCAGCTTGAAGTTCTGCTTCTTCTTCTCTTTCTTGTTCTTCCTCAACGTCAACATCATCTCCCTCTATTGACTCCTCTTCTCCTGTCGTAAACTTACCAGCTGTAGATCCCATTTCTTCTTGTTCCGATCTTTCATAGAGCCTTTTAGGATGTCTTTGTTTGGCTGAAGTGTCAAATTCTTTCTTTAATTTACCAAAAATTTCTTTAGCCTTTTCAACACTATTAATCCTATACTTCTTTTGATTATGAATAAAAAAGACGCCTTCAGTTCTGTTCCAAGTATAGTTTATATTTTGTTTGATCAAGAATTGAGTCAGGAATTTATATTCCTGTCTTTTCCTAAGTATCTGTGATGGAATATCCTTATATATATTCAGTTCCTGTGAATCAATACATAATCTTTGTTGATAGTTTTTTTGTAGGATGATCTCTCTCGTTCTGAGATTTGAGAAAACAATTACAACGTCTCTAGGTTGGTTTCTCTCCCGGGCAAGGCGTGAATTTAATCGAAATATCTTTTCTATAGAGGCATGAAGTCTTTCTTCAGGTAGATGTATATAGTCCATTAATGCTTGTATAATTTTATCATAGATGGATTCCTGTTCTTGTTCCCTAAGCCCTCTAATTTTTAAACATCTTTCTCAATATCTCATCTCCATCCTGTTTATCGTTGTTTCATCTTGCATTTGTTTTTCTGACATTTTTTGTGTTCTTTCTTCAATTTGTCTTGTTCTGTCCTGGACTATTTCCATTTCAGTTTTTATATTTGAAACTTCCTTAGATATAACGTCCATTTTTTTGCTCAGTCCTTCTATTTCTTTCTTTATTTCAGCCTTGATTTCATTTCTAGAATCTTTTATATCCTGTTTGATTTCTTGACGTAGCTCCTGTCTAGAATTCCTTAAGGCTTCTAAAATGACTCCTGTATCTGCAGACATTGTTGTTGAATCTATTGAGGCTCTCCTGGGTAACTGAGCAGAAGTTTTGCTTTGTGCCTGCGCTCTTCTGGTAGCAGTAGCCATGAGGTTAAATTAGTTACACAGATCCAATAATATAATAAAAATAGTAATACAGTAATAATATAATACAATAATTCCCAATTCTTATGTATATTCTAAGTTATTGTATATCTTATAGTTTTTTCCTCTATCAAATCAAAAACAGATGAGAGAGTAAATAACTTATATATGCAATTACTTTCTTGTACTCCAGCTATTTTCTTTTATAAATCAGACTCAAATTCAACATTAACTAATACGCAAATCTAGTAAAGTATAGAGTAGAATATGTATTATATTCAGCTCTTTTAACTATTCTTATTCTCAATGATTTACTTATCCTTATTCTTATTCTCAATGATTTACTTTTACTATCAGGCTAATAACTTTATTTCAGTACTTGCAGTAAATATCTAAATGTCAATGAATACCAGTAAGTTATAATTAGAAAAATAATAATAATAATAATAATAATAATAATAATAATAATATAGAGAAAAGTAGCAGTATAACTTATTGTTTTCTATTGCTTAATTATGTAATATATTCAGCAAAAAAACAAAAACAAAAGAATAACAGCAAAATAGAAGTAACTTCTCTACCAGCCTCTGTCTTCCAACACTTCCGACAGATATAATGGAAGAATCCTCCCCTCAAAAAAAAAAAAAGAAAAAAAGAAAAAAAGGGCTAATTCAATCACAATTACAGTCTCTCTTTTCCCGTCTCCTGGTCAGTAACACGATCAAAGAAGGGAGGAAAAAAAAAATCAAGGTCCCTCTTCCTCCATTTTTCCAGCAAGTCCAAGGAGAGATGATCAACAAGTCTCCCTAGAGTCCAAAAACCAAAGTCTCCCAAAAAAACCAAATGTTCCCTCCGTCAACAATGTCCACAATTGAAAAGTCTCTTCCCTTTTATTTTTTTTTCTTTTCCTCCTTTGTTCCAACAACAAATTCGCAAAAAAAAAATAATAATGAAGAAAAAAAAAGAAACTTTATACACCTTCTTGAAGTTTCAGGCCAGCTCCAGATGTACGGTCGCCATTTTCTCACCGGCAAACCCCGTCTCTCGTTTCCAAAAAAAAAAAAACTTATATTAATTCTGACAATGTCTCTGCACCCCAAAAATAAAGAAAAAACAACTTTTCTGTTTTCCTGTTTTTCACAGTCTATGTTCTGTCCAATTTAATGCCCCCCCAAAAATAAATTTACTTAATGTTCCTGCAAGCAAAAACAAAAAAACAAAAAAACAAAAAACAAAAAAGAAGAGAAAAACTTCACTCACTGGTATGCGCTCGCTTGCGCGATCGTCCTGGAAAGAAAAAACATCAGAACTGTCGCCCTATTTCAAACGTTGTTAAGTCAGATTAGATAGTTAGAGCTACCTCTGAACTCCACCGGGAGACAAGATAGAATTATAAAACGTCTGCTTGTAAATCAAAGTTTAAAAAGATCTGGGAGTTGCTTGGTGGGAAATAAATCCCCGGCAAAAACAACGAGCGGCCGTGGCGGCCCTTCGATCCTCTGCTATCCGCCTGTCTTCACTCACCACCGACACGCGGCTGCAGTCGCGGATCCCCTCCGGGCCCCCTCTGGACTCTTCCTCCCCGAAGAGAAACTCGCCCAGGATTATCAGGTGAAAAGCTGGCGACACAAACTGTCCGTCAGTCTTTTCCCCAGCTGTAGCTTCCTGGGTAAACCGCTCGCGGCAACCTCTTAGAGACAGCTGTCTCTCTAAGATGTCAGTTGCTCCACCATCAGACCGGAAGTCTCATCTTCCTCCCATTTTTTAAAAATGGTGATCACAGATGCTACCCTTACCAAGAGTGGCCTTGGAACAATATGAGAATGCATGTAGTACCCACAGACTCAGTAATAATGTCTATACTGGCATGGTTGCTTGTTGCAACACACCTGCACTCACAACTCCCAGCCCAACACGTGCTGGTTAACCACCTGTCCTCCCTGCTGGCAGAGATAGAAGAAGGGACAACCCCACAAAACAACTGTCCTCTATCAGATCTGCTTCCCTGGGCAGGGGTCATAATTTGGAGGCAAAGCTGAGGCTGCTGTCTAGGATGGATTAATACTAAAGGCTTCACCATACTGAAGCCATACAGTCCCCATGAAACCTATGTAGCCCCTGTATATAATGGCAATATAATGGAATAAAGCCAATGCCTGCAAGGTTGAACACCAGTATAAATAAGGAATCCAGGCAACCAATTGGCCTAGGTTTGATCAACTTTGCATTTACACACCCTCTCTTTATCTTTCTCTTCCTCCATATCATTATCATTCCCTTCTATCTCCCTAATTTTTTTAAAAAAATATTTTATTTATTTAATTTATATTCCACCTCTCTCCTAGCATGGGATCCAAGGTAGCTTATTTTAAAAGCACAATACAGTTTAAAAAAAACTTCCTCTTGCAAAAGTTAAAACACCATTAAACTAAATTTCTGTTTAAGAAACACAAGTTAAAAACAGCATTAAAAAGACACTTAAAATATAATAAAATAAAACACTATATCCTTAATAAAAAGCTCTAACTGTTGCAATATACTAAAAACTAAATGTCTCCTTAAACAAAAAGGTCATTATCTGCCATTGGAAAGAGAGGGTGGGGGCAACTGGAGTTCCTGGGGAAGGAATTTAAAATGCAAACATGTTCCCCTTTCCATATCATTGTTTTGCTCATTGGGAATAAATGATCTCCAAAAAAAATTAAAAAATAAATAAATAAAAAAGGACTGCTGTCCAGAGCTATAGTATACAGATTTGCTGCCTTGCCTCCAACATTTCAAAATTAAAAACTGAGATGCACCTGGCCAAGCAACATCAGGGTGTGGTCAAAACAGGCAAAGTTAGCCATGAGGATAAACACAGGAGTTTGGGACAGGCTGTAGCCATTTGCTCTTGTGTGAGTCTACAGGTAAGAGAAAGATTCCCACCTTCTTCTCTCCCTCTGCTGAGTTAATGGAGGTCAACTACATTTGCACTTTTAATTCAGTTTGCAGCAACTGAAGTAAGGGACAAAGAGTGAAAGTAGGAGAAGATAAAAACAACTGAAAAAGTGGGATGACTCAGGGCTGCCCCTGCCAAATTAGGATAATTGGAGGGATATGTTGCTACACCCGTGTGAAGCATCTGTCGCCAACACTGACATGAAACAACCACCAGACAGTGACTAAGCAGCTTGTATTAATGTGTTGGATGTCCTTGAAGTACCATGGAAGAATATAACCAACATAGAGCCCACAGAGAGTGTGGCTCCAGGGGACCCTTAGCCCCCCATTCCCTTCCCATATTGTGTGATGAAATACTGGTTCAGGAAAGTAATCAGACGGAGTTGGTCGAAGGTTTGGTCATCTCATTTGAGACTCTTCAAACTCTGGCCACTTTCCTCATAGTTGGGTTGGCAGTTGCAGCAGGCACCATCTCTACTTTACCTACCAGTTTTTGCTAAGCCCTGTTTGCTTGAGAACATAAATGCAGTTAGAGCCCATTTCTGCACTACACTGCTATAGTGCTATTATTCCACTTTCAACATCCAGAAGAATTCTGGGGTTTGTAGTTTACTGAGACCAAAGAGCTGTCTGGGGTTTGCAGTCCCTAAACTGCCAACCCCAGGATTCCACAGGATGGTAAAAGTGGAATAATAGTACTATAAAAGTGTAGTGTGGGAATGGTTAGAATCTCTTTCACTGACACGAGGTAAAAGAGGATCCGGCAATTTGTTTTTGTCTGAGTACATTGGGAAGGGTAAGATTCTGAACTTTCTTCTCCTCTGCCCACTGCTGACTTCCCTTTTCTACCACCTTGAGTTCAGTTCACAGCACCTGAAGTAAACTGAAAACAAGGGAAAGTGAGAGAAGGGAAGATAAACTGGGGCCATTTCCGCATGCGGTGAGGGGATCGCTCCCTGCCACTACTCACCAGATCTTCTGGCGGTCCAGTCCAGTCCAGTCCAGTCTGGGTCAGGCAGAGCAGTGTGTGGTTGTAGATCCACACTGCTCAGGCATCCAAAATGGCAGCTTCTGGTTGGTCGTGGGTCTCAACCAACCACTGAAGCTTCCCAGCCTAAAGCCCACCCTCCGCAGATTGCAGGCTTGCATTGGTGAAAGCCTGTGAATCTGCACTGGAGAGCAGGCAAGCAATGGCGCACACCAGCGTTTTGAAAGACTGGAAAAATCAGGTCTTTCAAAAACACACTGGAGGACCACTTGGGGTTGTTCCGGAGCAGACTGAGGTGTGGATCTACGGTAAGTAGTCCGGACCCAGTCCGCTCCAAGGTGCAGACGTCCTCCGTGGAGGACGCACTGCACCGTTTTACTTACCCCGTGCAGAAATGGCCTGGGACATTTTAAAAGCAACTGAAAATGTGGGTGACAGGGGATTAATTGGCAGTGCCCCTGCCAAATTAGGACAGTTTGGATGCTAATGCTGTGGTGCTAATAAATGCTGTTACTGCCTCTCCCTTATCAATTTCTGCAACTGCTTAGATCTGCTCCACTTTGACTTAACTTGCTGCATCAGAGGCCTAACAGTGGCCTGTTCTGCAGCAATTAAAGTTTCGTCCTCTCCTGATCCCCAAATGATGACAAAAAGGCTGAGGTTGGGGTGAGCTAGAGTTAAATATTCCCTGCTTCTGCTCTGATGACAGCTGAATCATCATGCAAGCTTCATGAAGAATTGTGTCTTTTTTCTTTTACGGGGCATGCCATGGTGAATCCTTCTCTAGCAGCCCCCAGAACTTTTGTTATTGTTGCATGCCTTAAAAGTCATTTCCATTTTATGGCAACCAAACATGGGGATTTCTTAGCAAGATTTGTCCAAAGGAGGGTTGTCATTGCCCTCTTCTGAAGTTGATTGTGGTCACCAGCTGAGTTTCTATGGCCAAGCAGGGATTTGAACTCCGCTCTCCCAGAGTACTAGTTTAAGCTACTACACCACACTGACCTCCTACAGAGCTACAAGGGGGAAAATTACAACTAACAGTACAAGCTTGTGCATGCTAACATAGAAGTAAATTATGTTGAATTCAGTATGATTTATTCCCAAATACATTTTTATAGTATTTCAGTTTATGTCTTGATTTTAAAATAGAGCAACACTTAAAAATTTCTGGACTTATTCTATAAAGGATATGGGTTATGTACTAGAAGACTGGGATCTGCCCTTGCAAAGCCCTAGATTCTGATTACTGTCCTTTCTTCCCATATGTCTATTAAATGGCTGGCCATATACAAGAGTGAACAAGAAAAGGTGTTCAGTGCAACACTCTGCAGAAGTATATCCCACTGAGTTCATAAATACTCATTTCCAGGTAATTTTATGTGTGATTGCAGCCTGAATTAGACCTAACTCATTTTAGTGAGACTTGAGTGTGATTTTATGTGGCTCCAGGCATGTGCTGGTGGGGGGAAGCTAAGCAGAAAAAGATTTTTATGTGCTTCTGTTGACCTCCAGTGATCCTAAAATATGGGATCTAAAAGATCAGAGCTTCATGTGAGCCAGATAATAGATCCATGTGAATCTAATTAAGATTTTTTTTTATGTTGACAATGAAAGTAGCCAGATTTCAATATGTATCATCTGCACCCATATTGAATTCTTTATGACTGAACATTCAAGCTGAGATCTGCCCGATACAATTAATTGTTTCTTTAAAAACACATAACAGATTCACAAAACTGGACGTTTTCCAGCTGAAGTGGAAACAATAAGGATTGCTGAAAGTATCACTATGAGAATGTAGCGGAGCTATAAAATAAAATGACAGAAAAGCGTGCACTTCTAAGTTAGCTTACTGTAATGTGCTCTACATCCAGATGGAGGAAGGTAGATCAGAATCTATTACTAGACGTCTTCATGATGTGCAGTAGATCACCATGAATTTTAACCCCCAACTGTTCCACAGTTCAATAACTATTTTCTTTCAAATTACACTGCTGAAGCAAATAAAGTGTAATGGAAATCAGAGGAGGATTTTTGTGCACGAAATAAATGTGAAGTTAATTCTGGTACCACAAACAAGTCTTTGGATTGAGATAGACATAGTCATATCCTATTATTTAATTCTAAATGCTTATCTACTCTCTTTTTTTTTCTTTTCAATAAAACCACTGTACTACAATAGTTCTAGGGAAAGAAAAACAAAAAAGAGCAGAATCCCAAAGTTTGAAATCTGTCTACCTCTATTCAACATTGCCTTGGAAGACTCTTTATAAACTATAGCTGGTCCCAAGAATTCAACAACCAGAACAAAAAGGACAGCTGCACCAATACAGTGTTTTGAATTGTGTTTCTCTATCAAGGGAAATTCGCTAGCTTCTAAAGATTTCCTAAAGAGCTGCTCAGGACTGCCTAGTTTTTAACTCACCAAGGAAGAATATTGATGCAGCTGTTTTCTTTGTTCTGGCTTTTGGCTTTACAGTCTACAGCTGTTTTTAAATCTTTCTTGTTGTTAGAGAATTCAACAACCAGACACTCAGTGGAGTTTAGTTCCAAAATTCAACCAGACTCCCAGCTGAGTTTGATTCTTGGGACTATATCACACATGTTCTGAAGGAACTCACTGTTTTTACCTGTTGGTTTCCAAGAACAAATCAAGGGACTGATTTTAACCTTTAAATTCATGCCTGTTTATTTAAAGGAATGCTCTTCAATGTCCCCTCTCACATATGTGATCTTCCCAAAAAGCCCTGCTGCAGTCCACATCATCTGATGTTCAACATGTGTCTGTAAAACACTTCTTAAATGGCAGTGTTGTAGTTACTGAAATCCTTCCCCAGGAATGTTTGACAGGCCAACACCCTTTGTAGGTTGCTGAAAAATCAGTCTTCACAGATTCCAATTTGCCCTTTTGAAATCTGCTTGGACAGAAGTGTTGCTTATTGGCTGCAATTTTTGTCTTGATATTAAAACTGAAAGGATTTGAATATGTCTTACAACTTGCCCCAGGATTTTATTTTGGATTTGTGGATTTTATCTTGTTATCCTATTGTGTTTCTGCTTTACCACATTCATTTTAGTATTTGGTAGTCTGGGAACTTGGCTAAAAAGAAGCTAATATGGATTATGTAAAATCATAGAACTGTAGCATAGAAGATACAACAAGTACCATCTAATCCAACCTCTGCCAGTGCAAGAATTAAAGCATTCTTGACAGATGGCAATCCAAACTCTGTTTAAAAACTTCCATTGATGGACAGTCCACTTTATCATCAGGAAGTCATTCATAATGTCTAGGCTGTCCTTTTTATGTTAATTGAATCAGTTCGAGCTCTGCTCACAGAGCCAGCAGAATGCAAATTTTTCAAACAAATCTTTGAAAAAGTCTCAGGCCCTTTTCACACAGCATTTCCAATGTGAAAGAGCCCCTTGAGCGTCGTGTAAATGTGAGGAGCGGTCCACACGACACACTCACATTTGTGCGATGCTCAAGGGCCTGACGTGGATCACGCACACATTTTTCATTTTCAGCTTGAAGCCAAAAATGGTGCGCGCATCACTCCGGCACCCCGCGTGCACTTACCTTGCGTGCGGAGCCTCAGGAGCCAGGCCAGTCGTGCTTCCTGTCCAGTGCAACCCGGAAAGGTCCCAGGCTGCACTGCGAAAGGAAGAGGTGGGGCTCTGGCACAAGCAGGAAGCTCGTGTAGAGCCAAAGAAGCAGTGAAGTGAGAGCCTTCCTCCGGAGACTGCTCGTGCAAGCCCTGCACCCCAGCATCGCAAATAGGTAGGGTGCGAAAAGGGTCTCAGTCTTCTCCAGGTTAAACACATACCTGTAATCATATGTTTAACAGGGCTTATTTTCCAGACCCTTCACCATCTTGGTTTCTTTCTTCTAGACATATTTCATCTTTCAATAGCCTTCTTAAACTTTGGTGCCCAAAAGTGGATATAGTACTCCAACAGATATCTGATCAAAGCAGAATGGAGCAGTAAACAGAGCAGTATTATTAACTTTTAGTTCCCTTTATCCTGACACTGTACTTCTGTTGATGCAGCTTAGAACTGCATTCACTTGTGAGTGGTGATGGGGAGTGGCTCTTTGTTACACTTTTGGCTCATGCTTAGCTTGTGAGCTACTAAGACCCCTTGCTCCTACTGTCAGGCCAGGTGTCACCCATCTTATACTTTTGGATCTAAAATATTTTTTAAAAAACATGCACTTCTTTGCATTGAATTCTGTTAGTTTTGGCATAGTCTGTCAAATTATCATTAATTTTGATCCTGTCTTCAGAGGTATTAGCCATTCCTTCTAGTTTGGTGTCATTGGATGAGCATCTTATGCATTCCTTCATTAGTCCATCTGACTGCATGGTATGGAGTCTCCTGAAAATGGCCTGTCTAGAACTTTTCAGGTCCACATATTGTTGAAATTTTAATTTATAATTTTTAAATAATCAAATTTTACAGAAATAGTAGCAATATCACCTTTATGCATAATCTTTCAATAATTTATAAAAGAAGAAAATCAAGCCATATTGTAATAAACAGTGAAACATTATTTGCACAAAAATGGCCCAAGTGCTCACAGAAATCATAAGCAAGCATGATGACTTTGGACTCTGGGCTGTTCTTTCAAAGGGTTGATCCATCCATCCTCTAGGTATAAACTTTTGAAATGTGAGAATAATGTACACCCACACACACAAACACACTTCTGTTTTTCTGTTTAGAGAAAGTGACCTGGAGACTAGAATACATATCAATCCTAAGGCTGCAATTTTATACACACTTACTTGGGAGCAAGAACCAGTGAACCTAGTTGGAATTTTTGAGTAAAAATACTCTGAACTATGAATCAGTTTTCTTAGTTTAAGGCAAGAGTATCAGCCCTCCCTAGGGTTGTTCTGTCTTTGATTCAACTTCACTCGCATAAGTATAGCTGCATTCTAGCACTCTCTGCAAATGCTTGTGATGGGCTGTCACTGGAGACCCTGTGTATATAGCGTGTGGGATGAAGTGGGAGACATGGTACGGATGTTTTGTCTGCTGCCTTAATGATGCTTGCATTCTTTACCTTCTCTGTTTCCTTTACAATTGTTTGTGGTGAACATTTTTCTGTGGCTCCAGTGTACAATGCTTCAATAGTGTGCATGATTGTTAGCCTTCTATCGTTTCTGAATAAATCTTGTATACTGCACAAAAGTATTGCTTAGGTGGGCTCTAAGTGCCAGTCATCATAACATGTAAATCTTTCTATTCATATGGACTCTTAAATAACTTAAAATGTTAAATGAGCTTTGCTGTATTGTGGAATATTATACTGTTGACTGGAAATTATATGTTAGCACAGTGAACAATCCAGCCAGAATGAAAGATCTTGCAAGTGTCAAAATGGAAAAAGTTTAAGCATTTAAGTAAATTTGGCCAGTTATGCCCACCTTTGTTTTTATTAAATAATATGAACACATCAGAGGAAATTGTCTCCCCAATACTATTTCTCTTCTCTTCTGTCCTCCCCTACTCTTTCTCCTTTCTTGCAGGTATTTCTTTCTATCCTTGTTCTGGGTGAAGGCTTTCATTCTTCCTTCTCTGTTTTCTCCGCATCTCTAATTCTTTCCTATCCCTTACCAGCTACCAGAAACCAATCAATCAATTTCATTCCTTTAGGCTTCTAGTTTACTAATTCCCAATTCCCAATTCCCAACTAATTCCCAGTCAGCCACATTTTCAGACTATACAAGGCTTCCTGTTCCTAAGGGGAATCCTAGTTTTGAGGAGCAATCTTGCATCTGAGGAGCCTAGTAAATAATGTTATGTGATATTGAAAACTACAGCTTACATTAAATAAAGTCAATATGATCAATTTATAAAACAAAATAACCCAAAGAGGTACATTCTTACAGTCCCCTCAGTATCTGTGCCATGTTTCAGGTGTCTTAAATTTCATGGTTTTAGAGATGTGTCAGAAACAGACAGACAGGTAAATGCGTATTTCCATTATTACATATTATAAATTTACTAGTATGCTTTACATCTAATTTCTTAAAGAAACCTACAATTAAAATAAAATAAAATCATACATCATAGAGTAAGTTTGTAGGGAGTGACTGATGACATCACCTGTTGTCATCTGCAGGGTCCTCCGAAGGTTTCAACTGTTGATGTTAGTGGTCATCATCTGGCTATGGGGATATAGCCAAACACTTCTCTGGTCCTCCCTGCTCTTCACCAGTCATAGAATGGCCATGGAGGAAGGGTCTGTAGCAGCTAATGAGTCTCTGGCCCTTTCCACACGCGGGTATTAAAACGGTGTTGCACGACCTCTGACGGAGGTCGTCTACACCGTAAAATGGATTGTGGCGGATTACTTTAGCCACCCGGAAGTGGCGCCGCCGCGTGCTTTTTAAAAGCCACTTTTCATGTGGTTTTTAAAAGGCATGGGGCTTGCAGCCACGTGCAGCCGCGTTGCAGCGCCCGATGTAGATTTGCAGACCCGTGCAAGGGTGTGCCTGCACATCTGTTGGGGGTGGGCTTTCTGGCTGGCGAGCTTCTCCGGTTGGTGGAGAGCCTCCGCCAGCCGGCAGCCGCCATTTTGGATGCCGCAGGACACCGCAGGATGCTGACAAGTGTGGAGCAGTGAAAACGCGCTGCTCCACACGGTGACGGACTTATCCGGATGCAGGTAAGGTCCGTCCTAGCGTGTTTTCACCTGTTTTTTCCTCCGCATGTGGAAAAGGCCTCTGTCTCCCTCCCTGCATGTGAGTGTGTGTGTGTGTGTGTTGGCCACTGAGGATAATGGAAGAGAATACCAACATCAAAAGTGACCAAAAAAAAAAAATTGACCTGCAGCCATTATATCTTCTACTATATAAAAGTCCAAGTTTGTGAATGATCTTGTCTGTCTGCGTCAGGAAGGCACAGACCTCATATGATTGGCTGTGTGAGGCAAGAAGACCTCATATGATTGGCTGGCTGTGAAGATTCCATGGAATCCTGAGGTTGGCAATTCAGTGAGGGGCCTTTAGAATTCTCAGCCAGAGAGGCTGAGGGGCAAAAGGTTCATTGCTATGGAGACAAGGCTGAGCAACAAGTCTCCTCACGAACCCAACCTCTGTATGTTAACAACGCTGAATACAGACTGGGTTGGGGAATATGAGGAAAAGTTACAGGTACTGGACAAGACAGATTGGGGAATTAGAGACACAGGATCTCAAATCTACAAGAGTTACCTATGAGAAAATAAAATCCCAGGCAATTCCAGGTAAACATGCTAGTAATATAATTAAAAAAGCTAGTGAAATCATAATCAAAGAAGATAGAGAACACTGATATAAAAACTGTGCACATTACTCACATTCTCATTTCTCAAGAATCTGACAGAAACTTCCTTTAAGCCATTCATTACACTTTTGGTAAGGCACTTGCAACACTAATGTATGCAAACTCTGCTAAAATCATATAAAATATATTTGTCAGTCTTAGTTTTAGAATAGGTCTGCCCTCTGTCCCATCTGTTGGACTGGAGTTTGGGCTGCTGTGGGCTATGCTGACTGAATGTCCACACTACATTTGGTATCAATATGATGATTCCCATTGCTGGACCAGACCAGGCCTATCTAGTCCAATATTTTGTTCACACCAGGCCCAAATAGTTGCCCTTAGGAAGCTAGCCATCAGGATATGAGTGCAATAACACTCTCTACGTTATTAAGTCAGCAAATTATTTAAACAGGGATGATGCATTTAATGTAGGAGGTGATATATAGCCATCCTGACCATGGACTATGTAACTGGTAGTCATTGGCTAATAATGACCACCTTTAACCAGCGAAAGCAGAATGTTTGTCCATCCAAAGCTAATATGGTTCCCTGATTAGAGAATTGCATTGGGTGTCCATACCACCGAGACTGATCTCATTGCAGTGAATAACCACCAGGATCTGCTCTAATACGCTTTAAGTGCTCATGGAACACATGGTAGGCAAAAGTCTTCTATATTTCTTTTGTTGTTTGTTTCATACAAATAATAACATTTAGGAGATGCATACAGAGAACTATAATGCTTTTTGATATTACAGTATATACACGTTTCCTGTTCCAGACAGATCATCAGGGTGCATATGATTTAGAACATAACCTTGAATAATAAGGAGAATCCATTTTGAAATTGTCAAACCAAATGCTTGGACTTAGCAGAGTAGCCAGAATATGTAGATATCCAAAGTTTCAGCTTAACCAGAGAAGTTAGTAAAAGATAGTACCCTAAGCCTGGCCTCCAAATAAACCTTCAGAAAGTATTTCAGCATATCCCAATCACAGTTTAGATGATAATATACCTTCAATGATAAAATGACAATCAGGGAGAAAACAATGTTTAACCCATCTCTATGGTGACTTCCCACTCGTACAACCCCCTGTTCCTTTCTCCAGATCTCAATTTATTGTGCTTGTTACTTTGATAGTAGCATCAGTAGAAGGGAGGAAGAGAGGGAAACCTCTTACCTAGCTTCCTATCTTTGATGCCTGGCACATTACACTGCTCATAAAGAGTGCTGAGAAATGTGGTTTTCACAGTGGTGTGATACTATCCCTGCTGAATTTCCTCCTTGTTCCATTTCTCTGCTATTCCTCTGAAAGCTAGTTGTTAGAAAATCAAATAAATAAATAAATAAATTTTTTTCCAATATGGGACACAGAGCCATTTGCAAAATATGCAGAGCTGTACAGATTAAAATACATACAGAAACCTTGAATAAGTATATAAAAAAACAAAAAGTCCTTTTAAAATGCAACAAAGCTATGTGTAGAATCAAAAACTTTTAAAAATCCATTAAAAGCAGCAGATAAAAATCAGCAAGGCAGAAAACCATTGCAAGCCCATCACAGTCATGGGGAAAGAACAGTAAGGAGAGAGCCATCTTTGCCTCCCTTGGAAGGGAATTCCAAAGTCTGGGAGTGGTCCCCAGAAGGCTTTTCCACTGGTTTCCACCAAACATGCCTGGGAAGGTAGTGGCATTGCAAGAAGATCCTCTTCTGAAGATCTTGGCACTCAAATAGGCCAAGTTGTAATTCATTGAATCTTCTAACTTCGTTTTAATGATTTCAAGAGGAAAGAACAGGTTTCATTCTTATAGTTGCCGTGAAGCTGCAGAAAGTTTGATATGATACTTCCTAACCTTTGGTTTGATTAAGAAACTATATGCAGTCATAGATTTTATTTTTAACATTTCTTTCTAGTTGTTTGCAAAAAAGATGTAGGATTCCAAACAAATATTTTACTAACAATTGTGTACATTTTTTTAGGGCCAGCTTGTATGACAATCTGTAGTTCTTGGATTAAACTGGAAAAATGGTGTGTGGATCTTTAAATCACCCTTTCTAGCAAAAACCACTGCAACAATTTAGCATTCCAAACAACGGCAGTGAAGGTATAATGAGTCCACAGAGACTGTGAGATACGGGCACATAAAACACTAGGGGACAGGTCAGGGAAAGTCCTTTGTATATTTGCTCTTATGGTGATATATTTTTGATGAACTCCAAAGTGTGTTGGATCTCGTAAGCAGAAACACAGCCAGCTTTAAACAGCATTCATTTTCCACAGGAAAACAAGATTGAACACTGCTGTCAACAAACCAAGAAATGCATAACATGCTTAGTTACCTGTACATCATTTTCAAAATACTTGCCATGACCTATAGGAAGATATGTACATGTAGTCATGCATTAGTATTAAAACTGGAAGTAGCTGAAAGTATTAGCACAAATAACTTAAGTTACTAAGAGGTGAAAAGTAAAGTTATGGAACTGAAATCATAACTTCAAAGTGCAAAAGTAGTTTGCACTCGACTAATTCAGCTGGGGGTGGGGAAGGAAGGAAGGACTATTGCAGTTCCCAGTAGGCTCAGGCAAAAGCAAACTGCTGCAACCTTTCCCAGTTTGTGTTTTCTTGCTCATGAATAACATTTGCACTTTTGACAATATTATAATGTTGCTTGGCCACATGTGTCCCAGGTTGGAACACATGAAATTATGAAGGCTATGTACTTTAAATGTATGTAGCATATATCTAGCTGGCTGTTAGGAAGCATGTACGGAAACACAAGATATAGATTTATCAAAGCTTGAGGAAGCATCTTAAGGGACTGAAACTGCTTATGCTGGCTGAATGTATACTCAGAAAAGTAACTTTTCTGAGTATACACTCAGTAAAGAAATTCTGCCTTGAATTTAATATGTGAGAAGTGAAAGTAGGAACAAAATCAGCTGATAATTTTGCAGAGAGGATTTACTGGCCTAAAACTTTCTGCTGCTAGGGAGATAAATTCCGTTGCTTCGTGGTTCCATTTTCTGCCTCAGAGCCTCTAGAGTGATGCTACATGATGACATAAATTTGAAGAAGGAGAAGAATCAGAAGCACCTCTGGTGGCAGGGAGATATGCCTGCTTCCATACTCAAATTTGTCCTCAGTTGTTGAAATATACTTTTTTGTTTGTTTGTTTTTAACCATCCATGAAGGGATTGCTAAAACCAATGGAGTAGCATTTCAGCTCAAATTTCATTTGAAAATTGGAACATCTATTTATATAATACAGTTATATAAAACTCTCCACATTCACTAGGGTTAAGGGCACAGAATTCTAGCAAAAGTGGAAAAATTGCAAATTTCAGAATATGTGTGTGGCTGTGGGTAGGAGGCCAAGCCATAGCAGGGGAAGCACATGCTCAGTGTCCAAACCAGGTCAGAAAAAGGAGAGGGAGGGCAGATGGATTGGTGTGGTGGTCCTGTACTTCCTTTCTCTCTTCCGCCTCCTTCCTTGGGTGTGAGAAGGCATTGGGAGAGAGTTTGTGGTGCTGAGAAACTGGGCAGCAAGCAGTCCTTAGCTGGCCAGGCAGCATCTGGTAGAATAGGACGAGGTGGACCAGAAGTAGGTTTCTAAAGGGCTCTGTGGCCTGACCAGAGCCACCAAGAGGGAAGGTTCCCTTGGAAAAGAAGCAGCTCAGGTGGAGGGGGCAGGAGTTGAAGAAGTTTGCAACTAATCAAAACTGTGAAAGTCAGACCTGCAAATGTGGAAGGCCAAATGTACTAACCTTTCTGTTTCTGTTTTCAGGCTTTTTGTTTCATAGGATCCAATTTCTGCCTCTCATAGATAGGCTGGATTGATTGAAATGTGAATGGTTTTAAATAAAATTTTTAGCACTGAAAGAGAGAAAGACACAGAGGGACAGAATAGGATTTAAAGTCATTGCTTCAATTCACATTTGTTGTTTTAAAATTGTCTAGCTTATAGCAAAGACTAGCTGGTTGCTATAACAATTAAAGTGCATTGGCTGGCAATTAAATAAAGCTTTTATACAGCATAATCAAAAACCTTTGATCATGCTACCCATGTGCTCTCCAGAATTATATGGCTGAGCTGGATTTTTGTGCTGATCATATTTCACAGCAAAAAGTGACATTCTGAACATAAGAACACAAAGGGTCGAGTGCAGTATCCTGTTTCACACAGTAATCAATCAGATGCCTCTGGGAAGCCCATGAACAAGGCATGGGGACACTAGCCCAGCATTACCACACTTGCTCAGGACATGTGCCTCTAACTGGTTTGCAGAAGACTTCTTCATGGTTGGAGAATAAGCCTTTTTGGAACTGGTATGCTGGGGGAGTTCAGTTTGTGGCACTCTTGCTGTTGTGACCCTGATTTTATTTTGTGAGCATGTTATCAGACCCAGCAGCCATTCTAGAGTGAGTAGGACAATGTTTCTCAGGCCATGTGTGGCTAATATTAAACTTAGTCCAAATTTTGTACAATTTGACTCAAATGAAGAAGGGCAAAGTGTACCTAATTGTTGTCTTTGGTGTGAGGAATGGATAATTTTTCTTGAAAATGCATTCTTAAAAACTGAAATGGTGTTAAACACACACACACATCTACCTACCTTTTGGTAGAAGATGAATGGTTTTATCAAAGGGATGTATTCTGCTTCAGCTGAGCTCTCCAGAATGGTATCTGCCAACATAAGAGACAGGTTTTTATTTCCCTTTATCTTGGCTAAGCAAGGACACAATAATTCAGGCACAAAATTAATCCTTGGAGAGAGATAGAGCAGGTATTTAAACTGGATTTGCTTTTATTTATTTCAATATAATCTCTAGAAAAGATAATATGTTGTTAACAATGAATTCCAGTTTTGGAGCCATTGATGTCTATTTTTATTTGTTAAAACTAAATCACCAACATTTATCAAGCAGTCTGA
The DNA here is from genome assembly GCA_948474755.1 of Ctenosaura bakeri. Classification (NCBI taxonomy): domain Eukaryota; kingdom Metazoa; phylum Chordata; class Lepidosauria; order Squamata; family Iguanidae; genus Ctenosaura; species Ctenosaura bakeri. The sequence continues at coordinate 148,531 of CAOLHI010003559.1, read as the reverse complement.
GTAAAAGCTCCATTTCTGCAGAGAGAAAATATAAAGTACTTGACTTTAAGAAATATCTTTCATGTGTTACTGTCCTGAGACGAGCAAGTTATGATAGCAGTTAGGATCCAACATCCCCATGATCAGTCACAAAAACCATCTGGGTTATCCTGTGTCCATTTTTTCCCCACCTAACATTTCTGCAATTTATTTAGTTTTCAGCACTAGTCCTCTATCAAACAAACATCACAAATGTCTGTGAAAAACCCTGCTACACAATAGCTCTAGGAGTTTTGCTCACACAAAGTCCTGAATATGACAGGATTCTATCCTATTCAAAGCAGAAAAATGACAACAGTTGCCCCCCAAAAAATATTGAGGTAGAGGTTGGAATGCTGGGTGCATCTTATTTTCAAAAAAGTTTCTGGACACAATATACACTCTTTCTCCTTTTTTAGCCAGCTAGTAGATGGTGAATTTTAATGTCCTTATGGGTCAGCTAATCTTCTATTTTTGGGCCTGGAAGAATTCTTTGCTCCCTAAAGGCAGGGAAGAGTTTTGCTCCCAGGCTCTCTCTTAGTTCCTGAAGCTCCTCATACTTATGGTGTTCAAGCAGAGGTGGCGCTAAAGTTTGGAACTGAAAAGATTCAGAAATCAGCTCCTCCAGTTCGGAAGGGCTGAAGTGAGCTGAGCCAAATATCCTTCTCAAGCTCAAGCTCAGAATTGGTTCAGATCAGAATCAGCCATCCTCTGCCTTTCTTGTGTCCAGTTTTGAGTAACAGCCCCTTCATTTACCATACAGCTGAAACCATTTGCCACAGAATGGAGCTTCAGAAATACTTTACAATATATGTGATGGATTTGTTTTTCAAAGGAATCTGGGGGTCAAAAATTTAATTGTGCATTCCTAATTTCCTGTCCTGTGCATTGTAATACTACTCTTTCAGAGAAGTGATTTTTTTTTAACCTTCAGCTTTTTCTTGTTTTTGTTTTCTGTGTATCTTATATAGAACCGAGCCAATTGTTCTCTAGTGGACATTTTCAGGAGAAAAAGGAAACTTTTGAAAAACCTAAAACTGCTTTCTGAAAGACTACCCAAAGCTCACCTTTTGTGCACCTGTTTGCTAGAGTTGCTAGGTCTGGATGCTGTTTCAGCATTCATGGAAAGAGGGAAAGCCCTCCATTTTTCTTTCTAATGAATTTTAGTGTTGGTTATGATGACTACATCGACACTAACTGAAATTATTTCAGAGGAACAGCAACTTTCTTTAGGAAGTATTGCCCTTACTTTGCATTAGCTTTATCTGTCCTCAGTGAGAACATGCTGCTTATATGGTAATATAACTATTTTCAGTAGTAGGAAGGCTGATTTAAGGTGGGAGGCAGGGCAGTATCGTAGTTGGACACATCAGGATGCAAGGAGGCTATAATGGAGAATTGCTGTTGCCACCAGAACATCAGTTACTGGATAGGATCAACCTGAATGTATACTGGAGGGTGCAGTCAGGCTGATGTCTATCCTTTGCATAATACCCCTCCTAACAAAATAATTGAAAAAGATGGATCTTAAAGTAATTAAAAATGAGGGATTTTGCACTAGTAGATATTATTAGCAAAAAAAAAAAAAAAATTCCTCAGTCTTAGACTTGGCTGAATCTTAATTTGAATACTTTAACAGCATTTCTTACTGTTTCCAGATATGTGATAATAGTATTTTAAAGATTGTTAATGTTTATATTCTTGTTAGCAAGTAATATACAGGGTGCTTCTGGGAATCCAGGTTTTTACATGAAAAACATACTTTTGCCTTTGTAATTTTGTAAATTGCTATTCCACTCTTAACATTTTTTAAAATAGTTTTATTGTTTTCAGTGCATAAATCTAATTACTTCAGAATAAGCTCATTGGAACACATAGAGCTACACTCTTTAGGATCTCTACAGTCCAAGTAAGGGCATTTTTGTATCCCTTAGAAATGAAGCCAATTAAAGTGTGTGTATGCGTATCTTATCGGAATGCTCTTCTTTTCAGGAGTATGCATGGTGGAATATGATCACTGTTACCTTCTGCTTAGCAGTAAGAGATGTGCTCATCAACAAATAGAAATATCGACTGTGGTGATTTAGTCATGGAACAAACATTGTAATGGCAATACACCCATTTATTTTTTACTGTTTTGAAAATGTGAAACTGTTTGTTAAATCTGAGTTTCCAGAAACTTAAGGGACTCTTAAAACACTGGGTCATTGAAAGGTAATTTCCTGAAGACAACTTGTGTTCTTAGTACATAGTAGTATGTACTAACAAATGTTTAGCTTTGGAGCTGGGAAGTCCAGGAACAAATCTGCTCAGCTATAAACTTCATTATGTAGCTCTGGGCAAGTCAGTCTTTGTAAACCTTGCTCACTTCCCTAGGTGTTATAAAGAGAAGCAGGACATGCTGTTTGTTAAACACTTTAGTAATGCAGTGGCAGTACTGTAGAAATGCCAAATGAGATGTTGTTTAGAAGAAGTGCTCATTCTTAATTGTTTGAATAGACATAACTGTTGAGTTCTTTGTGAATATTTGTCAGTAGTGAGTGCAACTTTAACAGCATTCTTGTAAAAGTTTGCAAATATATTAATTCTGGAGAATCTGAAACAAACTTTCAGATCAGCTATTATATTTTATATATTATTATTTTTCTTAAGATATATTCCACCCCGCCTATCATAGCCCCAAAACAGCATACATACACTGTAGATTTTTAATATGAAATAGTGATGTTTTTGAAGGAAAGGCATATACTGCAACAAAACAGCAATAATTATGTATGTAAAAAAAAAGTCTTTCCATTAACACATGTAAGTTGATACTCTCAGCTCTTTACTCCTTGACCAAAGCGCTGTCCAATAGTTTAGAAACACTGAAATTACATAGCTTGTTTTTTAAATTATTGTTTCCATTTTACAATATATTTAATTGTTCATTCCTATAGTATTTTATTCATGGTAATGTTTCAGTAGCAATTGCTTTTACTCTGCAAAGCAACTTATTTTAATATGGAGTGAAATTTGATGGGAATTAACTGCTAGGTTGTTTTTTTTGTTTTTAAGGATTAGGGATTTCTTCTTCTTGTTGTTTTTTGGCCCTTTTCAACCAGAACTTCCATTTTGTGTTGACACACACTTCAATTGCATGGCAGCCAATTTAATTTATACAAGATAATAAAACAATTCCCCATCTCTAATTTTTTATAGTGAAGATTTATTAAAATAGATAAATTTATTTTATGAGAAAGGATAAGACCTTAAACATATGTTGACAAAATTGTGCGTTATGATTTGCTTTGAACTACTAGTTTCATCAGCATTCTTCAGCTGAATAAACACCCTGGGCATTTTATGTTACTTTGGACCCAGCCAATAAGTGGATATGCTGAATTTTAGTACTGTTTTTCATTTGTTTTGAAGATGCTAAATGATTGTTTTTGTTCTTTCAGTCTATATATTTGCTTGTCGGAAATAAAGGATACCTTTGAATCCTCTGCAATTTCCTCTGTCCAAGTCAGTTTTGTTTTCAAGTGAATAGAATTTCTTTTGTCTATTTTCTTGTATCCATTTTAAATTTGCTCTGATCTTTCCTATAGAACTTTTGCTCATAAAGATTTTACAATAACTATTTTCAAAGTAATTATCACTTTGATACATAATGGCTTGTTTGGACAAACAGCAATACTGTTTATAAAAACACTTTAAAAATCTGACTTGTCTTAAATGAATCCATTTCATTTGAATCCATGCTTCCATTTAGCATTACTGTTCCGAAAGAAACAATCCGATAAAAGGTATAGATGTAGAACCATTTAAACAACACAATAAATCTGTGTATATATTACAATTTATAACGTACATTTGCTTGCACTCTTCATAAATAATTATTTTGCACATAGTGATATTCCAAAATTTTGAACTTTGGAGCTGATAAACTTCTTTTGTGAATTTGTCAGCTCACTTCTTTGGGGGACAGGAAAAATAGGTTTGGGCTTGGAACAAAAGTAATCCATAATAATCCCCAAACAGAAACCAGATTACTAAATGGTCATAGCAATAAATTATTCTCATTTACCAGCTTCTTACCTAGATTTGTCTAAACTTTTTCAAATCTCTTACTTACAAGCACAGGAAACATGACTCTTAGGAAAAATACGTAAGTTAAAAGGTGGATAAAATGCTATAGTGCATAACAGTAAAGCTAATTGATAGTGAGATGGATTTATGTGACAAATTCCCATTTCTATGAATAAAGAATTATCTTTAACAGGTTAGTCTTAAAAATTGAAAGCTGCATACAAGAACCACCATGAATATTTTTTATTTATAAAGATATTAAAACTCTTAACAATGTGATTATTTACATGTTTACTCTGAGGAAAGTCCCATTGTTTTCTAATAAGATTTACTTCCAGAAATGTATGCATGGGAAGGCATACTCAAAATATAATATGCCTGAGCATATAAATCTCAAGCAAGTTTGCCTCAGTCAAAACAGCAGCTTTTCCTTTCCATAGATGTATTTGTTCTCTGATTTTTTAAAAAGCCTCTCCATTTGTGCATAGTGTAACTTTATAGATGTGGTCGCCGTGCAGATGGTATAAATAAAAAACAGGGACCCACAAAGGCATTCTTAAATTATACCTGCTTGAAGGTGTGTGTAATTTAAAGTCATGTTGAAATATTTGTCTCCACAGTTAGATTTAGTAAAAAGGGCTAGTTATGCATTTGGTTACACCGGATTACTAGATGAGCAAGTGATAAGATCAGAATGCACATTTTAAAAGATCAAGCCAGTTTGTGGGACAAGTGTATGGGTCATTTTTTTTCACTGCCTTTCACTTTCAAGTAAGTTGAAGTTTCAGATAAGCTAAATATGCCATTTTTAATAAGTGAGCTCTTGGAATTAAGAAAATATGAGACTGTGCATAAAGTCAGTTGCCGCAAGGAATCTTTTTTTCTTTTCTGTGCTCCTAAGTTACTGTGTAACACTGTAAAACTCAAAATTAAGCCAGTTGTATTTTTAAACACATCACAATATACAGAAGCATAATTACACAATTTCTATGTTTAAAAAGAATAACATATTTATCTATGCCATGTGTATAAATTACTTTTATCAAAAGGCATTCTCAAAGATAAGGAGGAATTTTATTAGGGAATGGGAGTGTTAAAAATGTAACTTTTTGATTAAGTAGCAAAGTGTTCGCCGCTGCTGCTGCTTCTGTAGTTCCTAAAAGAGTTTTTGGTGCTTATTGATTGTATAATAAGTTTGGGTTTATGAAAGCTTATTCCAGAAAGGCAATGACACCTCTGATTTCATTACTAATGTGAAGTTTGTTATTATGCAAACCGAAAATATTTGTTTTAGGAGAAAACATGCAGAATGGAAGGTCCTGGTTATTTACCTCATTAAATGCAAAAAAATGAGATTGCATGCAAGATGATGTTGTGCTGTGAAAGAACTTATTTTACCAGTCACTTTCATAACCTTTAAAGAGCCTTAAATAGTACATATGAAAAACACATTCATATCAGGTTCCCCTTAGGGAATTTTCTTTGGTTTAAGAAAATTTTATTAAAGATTGGCATTGCAAATAACATTTTTCATAACTATATGTAGACCTGTTAAAATTTTTATTAAAACTGGAGTTTGGCCTGTTCTTTTTCATCATTCTATCAGATATTAAACTCTAGAAGCAGCTGTAGGAAATAGAGAAAGGGATTTTCGAAGGGATTTGAGTCTCCCTGTCTCTGTGCCTTTAGTGATCATATTATCATACCTATCACACATAACAAAGCCCTAAATCTGTAATTCAGATAAAGTAGTCAGGACTTTGAAATACAAAAATCCAAACAGATGCTGTAACATTTTCCCCCCTTTTTCTATGCTGGTTCTTTTAACATGGATTTTGTAAACCTGAACAGGCATTCTACAGATGTTGTATACTAACATATACACTGAAGGCCATTAGTAATTGTTTGATTCAGAGACAGAGAGACAGAGAGAGATTTAATTAAAAAGGTACATTTGACTATGTCTGCAGTAGTTCCATTAGAAAAAGAGTTCCGCTAAACCACTAAAGGTTAATAAGAAGGGATGCTAGGGGTTGTTTTGAAGGGAGTTATGTAAGCTAAACCCTCTCGGAAGGCAATGTCTGACTGCTCAGCAGCACGGGGGTCTCATTTCATGAGGACACAACTCAGCATAAAGAAGTGCTTAACTGGTAAGTGTGGACACCATTCTCTGCTGAACAGAAAGTGGTATGTGATGAAAACTGACTAGGTTAGCTCTGAATGGGAAAACAAAAGGAATTGGCTGCAAAGTTCTTTTGAATCACTTCTGTGAGATTATTTGCATTGACAGGGTGGCTTGGGAACTGAATGTTAGGGGACCACAATCACTGTATTGTGAGAAGTTAGTCAAAGTTCCAGTGTCAATTTCAAAACCTGCTTGTAAAGGAACAGTAGCATATATATTTATTGTAACAGTGCCTTCTGCTGGTCACACCTCATTTAAGTCAATGTGCCTCATGGTAATGAAACATTGAATTTCTCCTGAGGAATCCTCAGATACAGTCTTTTTGAGCTGTTGATGAAGAACAGTGACTGATGTGTGCCTGTGTGCGTGCACACACACACACACATTTTTAATTTTGCTGCTAGTGAGTATATAGGTTGAATAAACTTAACTTATGAAGAAAATCATTATTTAAAGAAGAATTATGAACTTCCCACACTACAAGTTCAAGTTTCTCATTATATGGATAAGGATTCAAATCACTTAATGATTTTTTCCTGCCATGTACTTTTTTTTGGTCATAGGTGTTATTGTATTAAATGTTTTAGTTGAAATAGATATAATAAATACTCCATGTGCTGAAGTGAAAGGACAGAAAGAAACAGAACTGGCAACATAAGAACAATTTTAAATCAGATTGCAGTGAAGTAGAAATATCTGTGTATATATTTATACAATTATACAATTCATAGTTTGTCAATGTTTAATTTTTAGAATAGGAAAGTATCTAGCAAATAGTAAATAAAAAGAAAAAGGCCTCCACCATCTGAGGCTTTACGTCAGAATGATATCAATGCAAGCAATGAAAAAAAAAATCTAGAATATTCAGGGTACGGTATGTTTTTCTGGAATCATCCTCATTCTGGATACAGGAACTAAAATAATATGAAACTATTACAATGATGAGGTATACCTGGACAATTTTATTTGTATATCTGTATGCATATATTAAGATTAGGAGAGATGGCAGAATAATTCGAGAAGAAATGCAACTTTAAAAGCTGCTAAAATGATATAAATGAATTGTAGTTACTTCAGCTACCTAAACTAAAAGTCAAATATTTGGAAGAAATTATCCTGAATTGTAGAGGCTATGCTGGTTAAACCATAAATTTACTCCGTGAAAACACTGGTTTGTATGTCTAACAGTCTCCAGAAACTTTCATGACTAGATTGTGCAGTGTGGGAATTTTCTTTTTTTACTTTGGTTTACTTCAAGAAGTCAAATCCTGCTTCAGTTGCCTCAGGCAATATTTTTAAGCACCTTTATTGCAGCACAGTTAAAAACCCAGATATCTGACAAAGTGCATTCTACTTTATTACAAAGGATTACTTCAAAAAAACACAATTCCTTATGTGGTAAGGGATAATTGAAGCACAGAGAATCCCCTACTGTATGCTCTATCAGAAATAATTACACATAAATGCATACTGGAGTTGCATTTTAATGAGGCCATCCTGAGAAAGATGAGGATTTTCCCATTTTCTAGGGTGCTCATTCTGCAGCCTAAACAGAACTGAGACACCAAGCCATTTGTGATTTGATTCTTGACTAAGGAATTGGATCCACCAGCCCCCACCCTGGGTCTACAGAGGATCTCAAGCATCCTTTACATCTTCAAGTCTACAAATCTTAAGTCATTCATAATCAGAGGCTGGCTGACCCCTATACAGTGTGTGTTTTTTAAATATCCAGCAGCTATGTTAGGTGTGACATTAATTAAAAGGTCACTTGTTAGATAAAACACATAATCAATCTTGTAAATGAATGCACCCATTATAAGAAGGAGGCTCCTTTAAGAACTTCCGTTATAAGGCTGGGTTAAAGAAGATGAGACTAAGAATGAATCTTGATAAAGAAGGAAAAATTAGAAGACTATTTTGCATCATTTGATTTTCATACTTAATAGAGAAAGCAACATTCATCAATGTGCATGGCAAACTTAGTCCTTATTTTCTGTTTGAATAAGACCAACATGCAGAGTGTTATTCACTAGCCCTTTAAGCTCATGTAGTTGCACTTAAGTGAATTTGGATACATTAGCTGTAACAACACAGCACAGAGCTAAGCATGCATTAAGCCGACTCATTTCAATCCTTAAGCATGTTTAACTTTGTGGCTGTTCTGTTCAGTTCTGATTCATCTTGCATACGTTGTCTCTCCCAGGAGCTTATATGTACTGCAGGGCTTGTACATTCATGCAAAGTCAACAGAGTTCCATTTCTTAACAGCTTTCCTTTCTCTTCCCAGTCCTCCTTCATCTGTTGCATGGTTGGTGGAGACATGAGACGTGGCCTACTCAGTGGTTGCCCCTAGACTCTGGAAGCCCTTTTCCAGAGAGGCCAAAAAGGCGGCCTTCTTGCTGTCCTTCCATCAGTGGGCTAAACCCCTTAGATTCCAATGGGCTTTTAAATCATAAAGTTTTCAAAAAAAAAAAAACAGGCTAAGAGTGCTGTATTGTTTTAAATTGCTTTTTATCTTTTAAGCTGCATTATATTTTATATGTTTAAGAGTAGGTTTAAATTGTTTTAATATTGATAACTAGCGTATATACCCAGCTTTGCCTGGGATTTCATTTTCTTATAGGTAATACTTGTTAGAAAGATTTGAGATCCTGATTCTCTAATTCCTCAAAATGTCTTGTCCAGTATCTGTAACTTTTCCTCATATTCCCCAATCCAATCTGTATTCAGAATTATTAACATACAGGGCTCGGGTTCCTGAGGGCATATACTGCCCTCCTCCTTCCTGCTAGGTCTCAAATCTATAGCAACCAGCCTGATGCCCAAGAGCTCTCTGGCTGAGAATTCTAAAGGCTCCTCCCTAAACTGTAAACCCCAGGATTCCACAGAATCTTCTTAGGCAGCCAATCATATGAAGTCTTCACCTGACACAGAGAAACAGACAAACTTTGACTTTTATATATTAGATAATAATTGTGGGCTACTTTGAGTCCCAATTTTGGACAAGAGATGAGGTAATAAAAGTGGTGGTGGTGGTGGTGATGGGTTTTGTATTGTGGGCAACGTCTTAATAACTAGCCATTGCCTTGTATGAGATTGATGAAACTGAATTGTGACTGTTGGTGTGGAGGAGGAAAGCAAAATAGCTATTGAGTATGTGGCACATGACAATGGCTATACTTATCTTAAGATTTAATTCCAAAACATCTGCTGGTAAATGTCGAACATAAAAATAATTTATTTCAGTTTTTACATAAAGCATAAGTTTGTTATAGCCTGGCCTTTGTTTCCCCAACCCTGCTCCTGATTTCTGCTTCTGTGGTAGATAGGTACGATGGATTTGACAGGACTCTGAAATCCCAATGCCAGTTTGTCTAATTCTTTCAGTGTTCACCATTATCCTTCACCTAGATGAAAGTCTACCTTAAGGAACTCACAAATGGCACAATTTCATAGTTATAGACATGATGTGTGCCACATAAATTGGGTTTTAGGGTGTGGCATGTTGATTTTTTAAGTTTCCCTGGAACTGCAAGCCTCCACCTTGAGTATGGTGTGTGCTACCTGCATGATAAAAGAAACTTAAGCTGATATCTTGAATCATCAGATGTAGTTAAAATGCCAGACCTCTTTGGTCATAGCTGTGTATGCTGACTTTGCCCCCAGCTCATCTTAGAAGCCAGGCAGCCTCATCAACTGAAGAAGTTCTGAGGTGCTAGAGAACAGAGTACTGAAGAATGATATGTTCAGCCTCTTCCTATCAGTGAGGTGCACTGTGAAAAGCAGCAGCAGGGACTTCTACTGGATCTTGTTGCAACTTTTTTTTTGTACCACATCTCACTGGCAGAGGGGATAGGGATGCTAGGGATTGGGATGCTTCATCATTCACTGCTCTCTTTCCAGTGCCTTTGAACTTCTTTTGTTCTCTTTGGAATTCCTTTGGATGGTGAGGCTACTTGGCTTTTAATGTGGGTTGGAAAACATTTGTGGTGGTCACAATGGTGCCATGACCATAAATGTAAATTGCAACCTTTAGTGTGTCATAAGTCTGGCTTACAGCAATGTAAATACTGAACAGGATGCCAGTCCTAATTTTGTGTAGTGTTCTCTACTAATCTTTGTACAGAGAAATTGTACTGTCGATAAATGTTCCATTCATTGTTCCCTTAGAATTCCAGTTGTGTGCTGGGGACAGCATGATTTCACTGATGGCTTTATGGAGGCTCAGCAAAGTGGTATTGTTCAATGAAATAAACATTCTGAAAAAATGACATCATTTTAAATTTTTAAGCTAGATTTCTAGCCTATAAGGCTGTAAAAAATTGCAGTTTGGTGAGCTGGTTAAATTGGAAATGTACCAGATTTAAAATTTCAATTTAGATTCTTGCTTGGCTTTCACGGATTCATCTATCAATCCAACCTCCCCCATAAGATTGTTGTGGGAATCAAATGGGATTGCATACTTGGAGAGATATCAATATGTTACATTCACATTGCCTCAAATTGTGTGGATTTCCAGTAAAATATTTAGAAGCCAGTAAGGTCTAAATACCTTAAAGGTACTAGATCCCATCTGACTTTGGAAAGTAAATGAGATCAGTCCTAGTTAGCACTTGGATGGAAGATCATCAACAAATACCACATGCCTTAGACCAGACTTCTAAGAAAAGGACTGGCAAAACCACCTCTGAATATTTCTTGTCCAAGAAATTCATGGGGCTGCCAAAAGTCAGCAGGCAGCTCGAAGGCACACACAGAGATATAAGCACCCATTTAGAAGCTAGGAATGAGCAGATTTGTAGTGATCAGTTTTGTTGGGCCATTCATGAATTGCTTTTCCCCCTTTTGTAAGCATAATTACTGCAATTACACAAAATTAGTATGCAGCATAGTTTATACAAAATGTAGAATCTGGCTTTTAGTGATGCTTGAAAAAATAAATAAATACAAATCTCTTACTTAGCAGGGACACACAGTGCACATTTGCGTTAGACCACATTTGTATCTTGCACCAGTCCACTTTTGGCACTTTAATCTAGAAGGAAGCAGCAAAGTGTAAAAGCAGCACAATAATAAAAGATGAACACTGCTGGCAATAATTCAAAATATGGAATTTGGAATTTTTTTGTATCCTAATCATGGAAGGACAAGGGCTAGAAAAATCTAAGTTCTGAAAAACTGTGACAAGTTGTCCTGAAATGATATGTACAGGTATGTTTCCATAAGGTCATTGAGGGTGCAGATGTGCAAATTATTAGCATTTACATTGTTTTCTTGGTGTCCAAAGACATGTATATGGTTGTGTAGCTGTTGACATTACATTTAACTTGGGGTCAAATTATAGATCACGTACCAGTGCTTGTAACATTGGTCTAACAACCTTTTTTAAAACTGGAAACCCATGGGGCAAAGTGTTGGGATCACAGACACAAAGAAGGGAGAGGAGTGCTCACTCTTTTCCTCATCTGCTTTTTCTCTGTTGCACATAACTTATTAGAAGACAAACACAGGCTTGCCTTGGGAGGGAATACCATTGGGAGGAGATATGCAATAAGAAAAGCGTGGGGAAAAGTGTTAGGTATCTATACCAACTACCCCATCAGAACTGCCTTCTCCCCAAATAACTTTGCCCAGTTTAGAAAGGGTATTGAGCCTGTTATCACATTTATTTTGCAGCTAATATTTACTTTGGTCTTTAGATAAATCCAGAAAATATAAATTTTCCCAAACTTGCTTTGCATGCTGAAGTTGCATAGTGAAAGAGATACTATAATGTCTGAGATTGATTAAGAATGATTGGTGAAACTTTACACAAAATACTTTTTCAGTTCTGCAGAAAAGCATTTTAATTTGCTCGTGGTGTCTGAGAACATTTTTTTTTTTTTTTACAAGGGAGGAACAAATCCATCTATTTCTATCTGTTTCTCCTTTTTCCAGTCTTCAGTTCATTCTGGCCCATTTCTACATTGGTATGTGACTTTTTTTTCTCTCCAAAAAATGTTTTCAGTCCTGGTGCACTTCTCCTCATATGTTCATTTTTGTACACAATTCTGTTTAACATTTGCATTTATGCAACTAAAATACTCATTTCTTTTGTTTCCACTGACGTATATATTTTAACATGTTTCATTTAGAGAACCACACTGAAAAATTCTGAGAAGTACAAAAATATTGATCCAAGAAGTTTAAAACTTTTAAGCACTTTTCAAAATATGAATATAATGTTCACCTTTCTCTAAATTTTACAGTAATTGACCATAATCTTCTTTTGTTATTTTTTTTCTCTGTGCCTCCTTTGATATGTTATCTATTAACTGAAAAAAATAATATCAAGTAGGAGAAATCATATACTGAAATATCAATCCTATTGATTTCTAGGGAATTTTCCCCTTTTGTAATGGATTATGGGTTGATGTTGGAATCCATTATGTTCTCTTCGTCATTTTTCTTTGAAGTGTAATGTTCATACTTCTGAGACTCATCGAGTCTGATGGATATTTTTCAGCTGATTCTATATCAGTAGCATTGAATTCATTGGAGATTCAGTATTTCATAACTAGAGTAGATATTACCAACCACCCAGGTTTTGCCTCTATAGCTCTGTTGGAGAATTAGCAGATTTGATAGAAACAAAATCAGGAAAAAAAACCCATGTTTTCTTTTTATGATGATACATGGAATGAGTAGCATGCATGTGTGTTGATTTCTCCAAGCTGCCACTATAAAGACAAGCAGGAAGCCCTGAGAAGAAAACTACTCTTTTCCCACAGCCTTCCATCTTGCCCAAAGTCAGCTCAATAGGCAGAATAATGATGAGGTGGGGGATTCCATGGTGTTATGGATCAATATCTGTATAGAAAAAAGAAAGAGACTCTGAACTTCCACAGAGAAATTTGAAGCAAAGCTTTGCAAAATTCTTGATCCAGATCCTTTTGAATAGAATATCTAAGAAAAGTTCTAGTCAAAACCAGCACTCTAGTCTTTCTAATTGTATTCAATTCTCTCTCTCTCTCTCTCTCTCCTCTCTGTATATGTTGTTGTTCTGTTCCTTCAATTAATTTCTGACTTATGGCAACACTAAAGTAAACCTATCATGGACTTTTCTTTGCAAGATTTGTGCACAGGAGGTTTGCCATTGTCTTATTCTGAGGCTAAAAGATATGACTTGCTCAAGATCACCCAGTCAGTTTTCATGGCCGAGTGCTGATTTAAATCCTAAGCCCTTTCTGCAACTCACCTTTTCTGGGGTGCAGGGATTGCGTGAGCAGCCTCCAGCGAGAGGCTCTCACGTCCCCGTTGCTTCAGCTCCGCAGCTGCTGGTTGCTCGCGTGAGACCCCTGCCTCTTCCTTCCGCAGTGCAACCTGAGAGTTTCCCAGGCTGTACTGGGGCAGGAAGTGCGAGCGCCACGGCTCCAGAGCTCCGCACACATGGCAAGTGCATGCAGAGCCCCAGAGCAATGCACAATCGTGCACCATTTTTGGCTTAAAGCCAAAAATGAAAAAGTGCTTGAGCAGCACCTACCAGACCCTGGAGCATCGTGCAATTGTGAGTGTGTCGTATGGACTGCTCCTCACATTCGTGTGACGCTCAAGGGGCCCTTTCGCATGGCAAATGCCGCGCAAAAAGGGCCCTAGTCTCCCAGAGTCCTAGTCAAACACTCATACCACTATACTATTCTAGCTCCACACTCTCTCTGTGGATACGTGTGTGTGTGTATTCCCAGAAAACCTCCAATCCAGCCAGAGTTTGCAATTTGCTTTGCTGACCACATGTTTTTAAGATCTGAAAGACAGATTTTTATTGGACAGTATTATTTTATTGGATTGCATTAAAGTTTGAGAATGCTGAGAATTAAATTGAGGACTAAGCCACATGGGCCTAGGCCTAAAAACATTCTGCAATCAGCCTGAAGAATGAAGCTCTGACTGTCCTTTCACACAGAAACCCACTCGTGGTCACCCAGGACAGGTATTCTACAATTCAGTTTAGCAGACAGAGAGCCATACTATTGTTCCTATCATTACACAACTGGGAACTATAAATCACTGTTGATTACCCAGATATCTATCTACTGTGTTAGAGTGTTTTTCTACATTGTCTCCCATATGTTGTTATACCCATGGGCCCTTTTTGCATGCTTTTTTTTTTTTTTGCACGAGTGCTCCTTGAGCATCGCATGAGTGGGAGTGTCGCTCCGTATGACGCACTCCCACTCGCGTGATGCTCACGAGGCTAAAGTAGGGCGCGTGCATGTTTTGATTTTCGGCTTTAAGCCGAAAATACTGCGCGCTCGCGCAATGCTCACGGCGCCCTCGCGCACTTACCTGTGTGCGGTGCTTTGGCGAGCAGGGGCGGTTGCGCTTTCTTCCCCCCATGCAGCCTACAGCTCCCAGACTGCGCTGCGGAAGGAAGGGGTGGGGCACGAGTGCCACGGTTGTGTTACAAGGAAGGAGATGCGGGAGGCAAAAAGGGCTGTCATGAGCAGCTTGTGCGAGTGGCTGCTCGAGCAAGCACCGCTCCCCACTGCTGCGATGAGGTAAGGTGTGAAAAGGGCCATGGTTTTAGGCAGGCACATTTCAAGATAATAGTTTCTTATATTGTGCCAGAAGAAGGGAAGTTGTAGACCATTTCTATACAGGGTATTTAAAACGGTGCAGTGTGTCCTCCACGGATGACATCTGCACCTTGGAGCGGACTGGGTTTGGATTACTTACCATAGATCTGTACCTCAGTCCACTCCAGAACGACCCCAAGTGGTCCTCCAGCGTGCTTTTGAAAGACCTGATTTTTCCAGTCTTTCAAAAGCACAGAGCACGCCACTGCGAACCTGCTTCCTTGTGCAGATTTGCAGGCTCGCACCAATGCAAGCCCATCTGAATCTTTGATATACACACTCTCTTGAATTCATAAGTAAGGTGATGTGTGCAACCTATATTATTTATTTCTTTAAAAAGAATGCACCACTACAGATATATTTGGCCACACTGTTGAAAAAAATAAATAAAAGAAAAACAATAAGATCCCACAAATTGTTCACTTTGTAAACAGAATAGTATAACTCTGTATTCTCGGGATAGTTGTTCTTGTAAATCCCATAGGTAATATTGTCACAATCATTATTGCCCATCAGGCAGGTATTTAACAGTTGAGTTCAGGTTGTGTTGGATAACAAGAATGCTGTTATGCTGAATCTCTCCACTGCTGGGATGAAATGAGTTGTGACATACCAGTGAAGATTAAATTTGTAACAGATAGAGCACGTCTGAAACACTAGCTTACAATTTCACAGTGGCATTATGAGTATTACTGTAGTATTTAAGCAGTTAGAAAGAATGCTTGTCATTAGGGTTTGAATTTTATAAAATAGGATTTTATTGTGTTTCAAAGAGCCATAACAGAATCTTGCATGAGCCAAGCACAACATTTCTGTTGCTGCTATGTTACTGTTGGCAAAGTCTTGCTTTACTGTCCTGCATACACAACTGAGTTGCTTTAAAAAGGCAGGCAAATTTTGTTTCATTTCCTTAGTCACTGACCTCAACGATTTAAAGAAACACCACTGGTGAACTTGCACATTCTAACCAGTGGGATGAGCAAAGAAGAATTTTAAAACTTCTAACATTTCATTCCTTAACTTACACTGTAGGATTGCATATCCATGGAAGTTCCCAGTCTCTACATTTCTACATAGAATACTGTCTGTTACTTGGGGTTTCTCATGCATATGGTCAACACAAGTCAAAGTCAACTTGATGACAAATAATGGCTTTCCATAAAAAATAGTTCTACCTTTAATATTTTAGCCTTGTTTTCAGCTAATATCTTGAAAGAAATTCTGATGCTGCATTGACAACATTTCTATATTTATACAATTTTTGTTTTTATACCTTTATTAATTGTACATTTATTAATTGCTACATATTAGATTTTAGAATGTGGGATCCATTGAGAAAATTATCTCCCCCCTTCCTCAATACATATTTATTTGTATAAGAACATTCATTAATGAAACAGTTTTTAATAATAAAATAATATTTTATAGATGAATGCTGAACCAAAGAGATTAACACTATGATTTCCAATCACACCCAGCTCCGCAGTGTTTTGAGGGTACACAATGGGATACAGGAGAAGGTGGAAGTCATTTGGGTAGCAGTGTTCTGATGGTATGAATTAAAAGGTCTATATTACAGCACAATCTTTATGTAGTCTTACACAGAAGTCAGTCCCATTACATTCAAAAGGGCTTATTCCCAAGCAAATGTGCCTTGCACTGCAATTGTCTTCACTTACACACAAACAAAAGGGGCTGCTCTGACTGGTCGTTGCTTTAAAATCTACCTCCTTAATATGTGGGATTAGTGTATGAAGATTTTAAAAATTACCTTTGTATACATCTCATTTATACTAGTAAGAATGGGTTAATTATGTAGAGGATATTGTTTAATTTGTTAATCTATTAACAGGCATATAGGAACTGACTGCAAGAATTTTTGAGAATGTGCTGATTGACTGATTTTTATCTTTTGCCTTTTTAATAGAATTGTTTTTAACGGTTTTGATTCTGTTGTTGTGGATTACATTTTCACAATTTTTTTGTAATTTTTTTGGCTATGTCTTTGCATTTTTATCTTTGTTTTAATTTGTATACATTTCAATCTTTGTGTCTTGGGGAAGAGGTAGGGTATAAATGAATAAAATATCCCCATCATCCTCTTCATCTAATTAATCCAACTGATTTTTATTCCAGCATATTAACTATAAATTACTTCCAGAATTAATTATCACAGAACTGGTGTAATAACATCTCTGTGCATCTGAGACATTCTAGCACGTCAGACTTGTAAAACTTACTGTAAAACACAGCTTATTCTATTTGGGGCAATGGAATCTTTTCATGACTCCATCTGGACTACAACAGGTTAATTCTTCAACGAGGGTTGGGTTTTATGTTTATATTTTCTTAGCCTTGGTCAAGAGAAGTGGGCTTGCTTGCTCTTGTGTTGTGCCAAAGTGATAGGGTTTCATTTGTTTGAAAATCTAGCACATCCCAAGAGGTTACCTTGGTGTAGATTTCTTTCTCTCTGTATTAAATCGCTTATTGTCGCAAAACGACTAGTGCTGCTGGGCTTTGAAAAGAACTTCTGAGAAGGCTTTCAGGGGGAGGGGAGCTTCTGTATTGAAAGGTTTTTCAGCCCTGCAGAATAGAGTACAGTTTGCAGCTGTTTGACCTGTGACAGTGATATGGATCCGATTGTACCCAGTACGCTAAGGAGCCATGGATGCAGCTGGAATAGAAGTTATAAATTTTAAAAGCAATGCAGATTTTGTCCATTAATTGGCTACTAATAAAAGGAAACTCAACTGTTTCTAACTGTGGGAGCCTGTAGCTCTGTATCTGATAACAGGAATTCATACAATTACACAGTTTTAGTGATTCAGACCACGACTAATTGAAATATGAGGCATAGTGATCAAATTTAGCTTTACCAGCATGCACCCTGGTTTGGGACTGTATGGCGACAAGGTAGCATTTATTACTTATTCTCCATAACAGTGCCTGATTGAAATATCTCGCTATGTTGTCAGCAGAGGCCCAGCTGGGTTTTGGAGCAGCTAATTAAGTCATTAAAAGACAGGTCAAACAATCTTCACTCTTGCATACTAAACTACATCCAAATCTGCATTTTATTCTTCAATAAGTCAAGAATTCAATTTCAAAAAGAGTTGTTTTAATAAGAAAAATATTTATTGGATTTGGAGTTTGACTAAAAGAGGTCCTTAGAACTAATGAAATAAAAGTTTCAGATCATGTTTGTTCCATTAATGTGATGTGCAACACTTATAGTGTGATCGGATGTATATCTACTCAGATTTTAGTGACAGGCAAGTCCTCTTACCTTTTTGACAGATATGTAAACAAGATGTTTTTTCTTAATACCTAAATAAGTGATGACTTGAATAACTCATAAACCCACCGAGAAGAAGTAAAGAAGACACATTTTGGATTACACCTGGGAAAATGATTGTCAAAGAGATAACCATGTTATCTGTTTCAGTATAAAAAGAGGAAGAGAGGAAAAAGGAGTCTTAACACTTAACTATTTACTTCAGCATAAGCTAAATCAGTCACCTGAAGTGGGCTATAGTCCCTGAAAGATAATGTTGAAGTAAATTACTTTGTCTTAAAGATGGCAAAAGACATTCTTCTTCCTTCCTCCCTTCTTTTTATATGAAGAAAAGAATGCTATGCTGATCAGATTTTGTGTGGCTTTGTTTAAAACAAAGTGGTAACAAAAATTCAGGGAAATCGGTATTTTTTGGTAAGGAAAATTCTTGGAACCTGGCATTCATTGAACAGCCTCAGGTACTAGTGTTATGAAAGTGGTAGAGCGAGCAAGAGGACTTTTCTCTTCATGGGCAAATATAATTCTAGAAGCCCCAGAGGCTTTCATATGAAGAAATAAAGTATTTTATATTTTCTTTCTAATATAAAGCGGTGTTAGGCAAGTAGTAAGCATATAGGCCAAATGCATTTTCGAAATAAGGTCTTTCTTTCTTTCTTCCTTCCTTTCCTTTCTTTCTTTCTTTCTTTCTTTCGGCCAGATAACCAGAGCTCAGAGTTCTTGGATGACTCACAAGAAAATGAGAACAATAAAATACACAAATATAATACAAGATAGAACCTCAAACAATACAAAATAATAAAATCAAGGTAAAAGTGAGATTTGAGGGCAGCAGCAATATAGAAATCTAAAAACACCTTTTTTAAAAGTCAAAGAGTTTTTTAAAAATGACAAGGTCTTAACATGTTAGAGAAAATAAAGAGGAGTTCACATCAGTCCAAAAAGACCACCTTCTCCTTCTAACAGCCAAATGCCTCATTTCATGTGATAGAACCCCAGAAGACAATGTTAAGACCAAAAGGGTACATATACTTCCGGTTTCATATGGAACTTCACCTTCATATACTTTTCTATATTCTGATGAATTTGCATCCAATACTCTTGAACTTTACTACATCTCCACCACATGTGAAAATAGTTACCTATATCTAAACATTTCCAACACTTGGTTATTTTTTTATATTTGTATATCTTTGAAATTTGTGCTGGTGTAAGATACCATCTATAATATTGTTTAAAAAAATTTTCTTTCAGATAATTGCTTTTAGTAAATTCTTGGTTGTTTTTCCATACCTTTTCCCATTGTTCTAACATTATAGGATGGCCTATGTCTTGTGCCCATTTTATCATATTACTTTTGATAATTTTCCCTTCTAATTCTAACCCTAGAAGAATTTTATAGATTTGACTTAGAGGTCTTTTTACTCCTGGTTTCATTATTAAATCAAATTCATTGTCATCCATTGCAATCCCCTTTTCTTTTATATCTGCTTTAAATCTTGATCTTAATTGTGTATGCAGAAACCAATGTGTAGTGAAACCATCTCTAAATAATTCTTCTCTACTTTTCAATTCAATATTTGAGCCCACTTTCTTAAGAATATCTTTGTAGGTTACCCAATTTTTTAACTTTATCTTCTCCAGACGATGAAATGCCTCATGTGGGGAAACCCAATATGGTAATTTTGTGTATAATTTTTTCCTTACCTTTAACCAAATCGTTAATAATGTTTTCCTGACAAAATGGTCCATAAATATCTTATTATTTTTCTGTTTATCATACCATAGGTAAGCATGCCAGCCAAAATAAAGATTAAAGCCTTCTAAATTTAATAGTTTTGAATTTTTTAATGTTACCCAATCTTTCAACCAAATTAATGTTGCTGCTTCATAATACAATTTTAAGTCTGGCATGCTTAATCCCCCCCAAAAGGTACATATACAAGGGAGATGTCCTTCCAGGTAACTGGATGCAAGCCATTCTGGGCTTTAACAATTAACACCATCACTTTGAATTGGGCACAGAAATGTCCGCCTGAATGGCAAAGCACTGGTAAAATTGGATCATATTGCCCAGTCCCAGTTAAGTCTTACTGATGTATTTTGGACTAGCTGAAATTTCTGAAGTATTTTCAAAAGGCCGCCCCACATAGAACACATTGCAGTAATCCAACCCAAAGGTTATGAGAGTGTGGATAATTATAGCAAGTAATCTCTGTCTGGACAGGGTCAGAGCTAGTATATCAGTCTATGCTGATAAAAAATGTTTTCAGCCACAGAAGCTGTGTGTGCCTACAGTGGCAATGCAAGATTCACGGACAAAATGTAACCCTTTAGAACAGGTTGAACGTAAGTGTGCTGGCAGCAGCAGCCACTAGCAACACTTCCATCTTATCTGGGCTGATTCTTAGTTCGTTAGCCCTCATCCAGCACTTTACCATACTCAGATGCTGTTTAGAACAACCACAGCTGGATTACTGTAGCATCCTCTACATGTCGCTGCCTTTGAAGAGCATTCGGAAACTTCAGCTGGTCCAAAGGACTGCAGTCAGATTGCTAACTAGGGCTGGTTATAGGGAGCAGATAACTCCCTTGTTGCAACAGTTCTCTTGGCTGTCAGAGTGTTTATGGGCACAATTCAAGGTGCTGATTATGACTTATAAAGTCCTATATGACTTGGATCCAGGCTATCTGAAGATGAGCCTGCCCCAGCAATAAGGTCTTCAAGATTTTTGGTGTGTGTGTGTGTGTGTGTGTGTGCACTTGCTCGCACTGTACTGCTTTTATTATTTGTTTTACTATAAAGTTTTAAATAGTTTAAATTTTAGTTTAATATTGTATGCATATATGTATGTATGTATGTATGTATGTATGTATAAAACCAAATACGTATTTATTGTAATTCTATCTATTTTGTCCAGTTATAGTCACAATTTGGGAAAAATGAAAGGTATAAAGGGATGGATGGATGCATGAATTAGATGAAATGAAGAGCTAAAGCAGGGTGTTGGTGGCAATACAGTCCCCACCTCTAAGTGATCTCCTCCAGGAGCTTCATGAAGATGTTAAACTCAATGAAAAATAAATAGAAGTCTGGTGAATAGAGTATATGCCATAGGAATAGCAACACTACTTTCCGGAATCAACAATCCCGATAAAGTCAAACCACTACATTGCAGAACATCCAGTACAGAGAACTTATCCTGACTCATACCATATTCAATATTCAATAATATAAAAAGCCATTGAGAAGTCAGTGAGAACAGCCATATTTTTTCATCCCTCTTTTGGTAAAGGTCATCCCACAGTATGACAAAGGCAGTTTCAGGCCATGTCCACCCTACACTGTTACAGTGCTATTATTCCACTTTTAACATCCTGTAGAATTCTGGGGTTTGTAGTTTGTTGAGGCCAGAGCTCTCTGGTTAAGAATTCTACATGCCTCTCCCTAAACTGCAAACCCCAGGATTCCACAGGATGTTGAAAGTGGAATAATTGCACTATAACAGTGTAGTGCAGAAATGGCCTCAGTTCCAAAACCAGGCCTAACATGTGACTCCAAAGTGATCTAATAAATCAGTTTCATCAGATTTTCTGCTGCTTTGGAAACAATGGATTCAGAAAACAAGAAAGAAGATTCTGACTAAACATCGGGAATTATCCCATTTTAAAAAATGTATACCTTATTAAAACTTTCACATAACCTAATAACAACTAATCAAAAAGAAACAATCAAATTACAACGCCCTTTAAATTTCCAGCAACAAACACACACAAAAACATACATAACACTACATAATAAAAAAAAATCAACTAAAACACATTAAAAACATTTTAAAAGATAGTTTCCAGCTTTCCCAGTGCAGACTCTATGTCACCTATATATTAAAAAAACCCTTCTTTGATTACAAATGTCTGTTAAATACTTCCACTGCTAATTGTAAGCATTGGGAAATTCCCTCATAACAGATGTGATTTGATAGTGAAATATGTTACCTCAGAAGATGGTGGGCTTTCCTTCAGAGGAAGTTTTGAAACAGAGGTTAAATGGCCACCTCCCAGTGCTGTGTCAGTGGATTAGACTAGATGGGCTTTCATCTCTTCCATCTCTATAATTTTATGATTCTAAGTAATTAGTGACCATGTTGCCCACGATGGAGATGCTGTCAGCTTATACCTGCTCAAATCTGCCTGGTCTGGAGTAGGTTTCTTTAGGAATGGTCTGATCTCCACTTCTCTCAAAGAACCTGGGACTACCCCAACTCTCTCAAGGAGAAATTTCCAACTTCTAGTCCCAGAAAGACTATCCCTCCCTATCAGTTTTAATAAGCAAATGTCCTTGAACCCTCTTTAGAAGCCTTTTCCATATCCGTCAATCTAATAATTGTGTCGGCCCTTTGGACATTCTTTCAAAACGTTCCTTGTCTTTCTGGGTTTTTCTAAAGTGCCTTTAGTCATTTTTGGCTACTTTCTAATGTTCATTATAAAATTATAAACCTCAAATAAGAAGTAGCATCAAGTAAGCAACATAGTCCAGCCATGAATGTTTATATGGCTTTGAAGTATTTACTGCAGTATATGTAGCACTCATATCCCATTCCTTGCTTCTCTTGTATCCAGTAAACTTTTATAAATAGAATGGGACATTTTAGTTTGGGACATGTGCATGTTTAATATGCTGTGAAGCAAATTAGGAACATGGAAGCTGTTTTACCAGGTCAGGCTAAGCAGAGGGTTGTCCATTGTGACTGGCAAGGGTCTCTAGAAGGAAGTCTTTCATGTCACTTGTTTAACCTTTTTATAGGTATAGAACTAGAGATAATCTCTATACAAAGCAAATGCTTAACATCCATGTCATGGTTTTGTCTTGCAATAAAGATTTTATTCTATTGTCTACTAAAGAAATTTAGAACTGGTAGCTATTTATTTATCAGTAAGTTTTTATATGCTAGTCTCTCCATCCCATACTCACAAGTCTGTTTACAACAGAATACATCAAATCCAGAATAAAACAAGTTGGAAGGTTCAGTACAAATGAAACCAAAGCAGAGAATCAGGAGAAACACAGAAGCAATAGGAGCAAAAATGAGCAACTGAAAGCATACTGAAACAAAAGTATTTCAGCCTACTTGAGGAATACCAAAGGGAAAAGGGCAGAAGGCTTAGGTCCTGGAACAAGCCCTGAAAGCATAGAAGGCCCTATTTCTCCTGGAGGTTTGTCTGGCTTCTGAAAATGCAGAATTGAAGGAGCTCTTCCTCAGATTATATTAAAGTATGAGGAGATTATAGGGGTAGGGGTTTCTGAAATATATGAAAGGCTATTTAGGGATATAAACATCAAAGCTGGTTGAACTGGTCTGGGATAGGGTCAAAACTATGCTGGCAATTCTTGGAACCTCTGTAGGCAAGTGGTGAAGTGATGAACCTCTGATGAAATGCGCTGGAGACCACATCTATTACTTGAGAATTTATTTCTGTCTCAATGGTCTTCATTTTGTAGATCAGTATCACAAAATGTCAACCTAAATTGTCAACCTTTGTGTCAACCTAAAGTGGTTTTAAGCATAGGAATTTTTTTTCTTTGGTCTTTCTCCATGTTTTGGGCAGAAGAGGAAAAAAATACACAATAAACATAGAGAGAGTTATATGGGAATAAAAATACATACAGTAAAAAATGAAAATGCAGCATCAAGTTACAGGAAATGCGGTCTTGAACTTGAAAAGATTTAATAGTTGATCAAGATCTGGTAGTTAGGAAATCACTTCTAGACAATAAACAGGTTAAAAATCCTACTGGAGAAATAGTTTTAAAAATGAAATGGAAGGGTAAGCAGCTTCTGCCCACCTATTCTATGGCTGCTTAAATAGCTTCCTTAAAAATGGTAACAACAGAATGTCCTATGGCTATTAAATATTGCTTTTGTCTTAAACATAAATATAGGGCATAAAATCCAACATTTCACAGATGAAAACTGGGACATGTGTAGCCAAGGAACACCAGAGTGCAGTCACAATAGCAACAGTTATTAATGAGGAAAACACACACACTAGGAGAGATTGCAGCAGTTAGCTTTTGCTTGAGCCTTCTGAGAAGGACAAGACTCTACTCCCTCCTCTTTTCTCCCCTCTCCTGACTTAATTGCATGCAAAATACTTCTGCACTTTGAACTTCATTTGCACCAGTGGAAGTAAGCTGTGACAACAAAGGGGGAAAACCGTGGAAGGAAGACATTGAAACCAGGAGCTTTTAAAAGCAGCTGAAAAAGTGGGATAAAACTAATCAGCACTTCCCCTGTCAAATCAGAAAAACTGGGGGCATGATGTAGTTCTCAAACTGTTTCATCTGAACACCTGTGTCTAATACGGAAAGGAAGTAGTTTTGCACCAATACTCTTTTTCTGTCATTGTCCGTTCATTATCTGCCAATATCTCAAAGGCAGGCAGGGGGGATAGAGTCTTGAGGGTACCAAAGTGAAGTAAAAGTTTTCTTTCTGGTAGCTGATCTTTCTGAGTTCATATTACTAATAGTGTTGTAATTCTTCAGTAACATTACTGTGAATGGTAAGATGAAATATAATGAGATAAATTTTGGAAGAGACTAGTCATGACTAAAAAATTATAGTACTTGTAAGATGAAAAGGCAGATAGTGGAATGAAATGTTATTAGTGCTTGAAAGTTACAAGAGTATATAATTAAATACAATTAGGGAGTCGGCATGCTGCTTATATGGAAAAAACTCTATGGAAAGACTGTCACTTTTGTCAGTTCAGTTCATGACCCAGATGCTTATAAGCAATTTCCTGTCTACCTCGTTGTTTCCCTTGAACTACCTTGCACACATTCAGTTAGGTCAGATGTAACAGCCATATTCAAATGTGCCACTAAAATATAGGTGGGTCATAAGTGGCCCATGGTTTGAATGTGGAGGGGTGCCTTATTTTAAAACACTGTCCTATTTGGACCATGGACCACTGGCAGGTTGGATGCTACATGAATGAAGCTGGAAGAGTCTTGTGCTTGTGTAGTTACTTCCCTGGCACAGCCACAAAAATAAGGCTAAAAGTTTTGCTTCATGGTTTAAACTAACAAGAGTTTGTGATTATGGTTATTTCCACACTACACTGTTATAATGCTATTATTCCACTTTCAACATCCTATGGAATCCTAGTGTTTGCAGTTTAGGGAGGGGCATTTAGAATTCTCAACCAGAGAGCTCTTTGGCCTCAGCAAACTACAAACCCCAGAATTCCACAGGATGTTGAAAGTGGAATAATAGCACTATAACAGTGTAGTGCAGAAATAGCCTCTGTTTGAAATAGGCCAAACTCCAACTAGAGTCAACTGGGCTTCAATAGTCCAATCCAAGATCAAACCATTGCTTCCTAACTTGGAATTTTTTCAGTAGTCTCAACAGTTTAAACTAACCCTGGTTTGGATATAACTCCAAATTAGAATTGGTTTAAATTTGAAAACTGTTGTGTCAAGTCTCTTGATGATTCTGCTGGTGGAGGAGAAGAATATGGGTGGCTCTCTCAGGATCATTTAAATAACACCTACTTATGGTTTAGCATTACATCCACACTAGGCTATCACATCTGAACTAAGTCATCATGTGTAAGGAACTTTCTAAAAATAAATATGGCAAACAAGAAACTGTGCACAAGTATTAAAACCTTAATCATAGGACACAGAGTTGGAAGAGACCACAAGGGCCATCCAGTCCAACCCCCTGCTATGCAGGAACACACATCAAAGCATTCCCAACAGATGGCCATCCAGCCTCTGATTAAAAACCTCCAAAGAAGGAGATTTCACCACACTCCAAGGCAGCATATTCCACTGCCGGACAGCTCTGATTGTCAGGAAGTTCTTCCTGAAGTTCAGGTGGAATCTCCTTTCCTGCAGCTTGCATCCATTCCTCCTTGTCCTAGTCTCTGGAGCAGCAGAAAACAAGCCTGCTCCCTCCTTGACATGACATCCCTTCAAATATTTAAACATGGCTATCATGTCCCTTCTTATTTTTCTCTTCTGCAGATTATACATTCCCAGCTCCCTAAGCCATTTCTCATAGGGCATGGCTTTCAGACCCTTCACTATTTTGGTCACCCTACTCTGGACATGTTCCAGCTTGTTGATATCCTTCCTGAATTGGGGGTCCTGAACTGGACACAATATTCCGGTAATCAATTTATAATTTACAACAAATATCTAAAACAAGAGGCAGCAGTCTTTCTGTACAATTTTTCTCTTAATCATTACAGAAACACAGCAGAGGAGAAGAGGATACAATGTGCATGCCTCAAAGTCAAGATCTGGAAGCTGGAGGAGAAGCCTTGTCTTCATCTCCAACCCACCCATGCCTAGTCCATTTTATGCTCAGCAAAAATAACAACTTTGTAAAAGTAACCTTTTTGGACTATAATTGTGCCCATGGTTGATGGAGAATTATAGGATCTGCAGTCCAAAGCAAGGTGTGGTCCCTAAACTTTGTGAAGAACACCCTAGTATTGAGATCCTGAGATCAAATCTCAAGTGGTTTTGCACCAGAAGTGGTAAGCCAGAGATGAGGATAATGTAGAGCTCCAGATGCCATTAGACAGCAAGTCCTCAACAGTTCTACTCAGCTTAGCCAATAGTAATGAGTATTGTGAGTTGAAGACCAACAACTTCTGGTAGGCCATATAATTTCCATCCCTGATGTCTGTTATGGTTTGCAGATGCATCCCAAATCAGGACTGTAAAATGTAGTTAATCCTGGTATGAAAAATTCAGAAACCATAGTGTGTAGAAACATGTAAAAGCAAATGATAATTCAGTTAAGCAAAATAATTATCCATTAATCTAATAGTGTGGGGATATGGTGGCATGCAAACATAAGACTCATTCTTGATCTTCTGATTTGGAGGATGAGAAATCTTATGGATAAACCATCCCATTGGTAAAACCTTGAACCTATTTCTAATGAACTTAATTGGGTATCTTCAAGTTTAAGCAATAATAGCAATAAGCAATAGCTTTCTATAGGTTTTTTTTTTGCATTACCCTGTTATAGTGCTATTATTCTACTTTCAACATCCTGTGGAATTCTGGGGTTTGTAGTTTACTGAGGCCAAACAGCTCTCTAGCTGAGAAATCTAAATTTTAAACTGCAAACTGCAAAGGGAGTGAATGAATGGTCATAGATGTGGCAACTGGAAATTGAACCCTACCACTAACGAAATGGGTTACACCATCTCTTTGGGCAAGAGAGTAACAGGTTCTGCTTGCTATGCAGTTCATCATTCTGTAAAAATGCCTTGGCCCTGGATTCAGTAAGGATTGCTTCATCGGTAGATTCTTTCCCATATACTAAAATGAGAGATCCTGTTCTGTGTTCTATTTACCAAAGTGATGCAGAAAGCTACAAGGAAGAGGGTCTTAATGGCTTTGATTCTATGCCTAAGACTTGTGAGTTTAGGGAGAGGCTTTTGTATGAAGCCATCAGTCGGATTTGTGTGTATGTTTGTGTATGTGTATTGCTATTACTTTTATTATTTATTGTCATTGGTTTCACTGTGTACCAGATGTGCCTAAAGTTTTGGACCATCAACAATTCAAATGGTGTCCAAAAATCTAGAAAATGGTGAGATATTGTAGGATAATTTGACACATTCCAAATGTAAAACCTAATAACATTGATAAACATTTTATCAGCATCTCTGGTGTGGATTACATTTAGGAACAGAGCTTCCAAAAGTCAAGAAAGGAAACTGTTGTCAGTTGAAATATATGGATATTTGAATGTACAGAGCAATATTGCTATTGGATCACTTCCTTTTTGTTTATTTATTTTTATTTCTTGCTTTGTAACTAAGATTGGGCGATGTTATGTCCAGACACAATAACCCTATAAAACAAAATCCAAAGTTGACAGAAGAATGATATCTCTTTTTGGATTTTATTTTGCTGTATGGCCAACATGGCTACCACTAAATATATTTCCTGGATTTAACAATAACCCTGTCACTCAAGCTATGACCTGAGGTTTTTATATAACATATATTATAGCTTTGTGATTTATGCCACTTGAACATGATGGCATCTTTACAGTGCTTTCCTAGATAATCCAGACTCACTACCAGCTTTTGCTTTCATTTCAGAATCGTAAACACTAATGAGGATAACTGTTCCTATTTTCACTATTAGTGCTTTTTCAAACATGGGTCAATGCCACACTTTAAGAGTCACAGTTATGACCACAGCAAGGCTGGTGAATCTGATGTGAAATAACTCATATGAGTTAAGTGGCCTTGACCTTACAATCTAAGTTACAGAAGGATGATCTGAGAATAATTCTAGACCTATAGATCTCAGAGGAACCAGTCATGAACGTAGTTCCAATAGATCTTCTATTGAAAACCTGGAAGTAATAGGCTAGAAGCAATAATACAACCTGTATCATATTATTATGGAGAAGGGAGGCAGTAATGAGGAGATAACAATTCTGTTTGCCAGTAATGTACTAAGGTACTAATGTCCGTACTTTTGGGTCAAGATCCAAGATCCAAGAGTTACATTTGCCCAAGGCAAGTGTAACTTGCTTCCATATGTTCCAGGAGGCAACAGGTTCTCCTCCATCTCTCAGTGTTTAAGTGCAGCCAGAAATTCTTTGGTAGTACTCCACCTTCTGCCACTGATTGGCCTTGGGGTCTTCTTGGGAGCTGTCCAACTGCCCATGAACAGCCATGGGGCGAAAAGAACCAGTACTGCAGTAACGCCACATACTTATTTTTATTGCACAGAATAAACTATGTATATTTTTCTGCAAATGAATTTTCCCAACCAAGGCCCAAAGTATGAACCGTATTTGAAAACTGAACAGAAACTCTTGCATTTCCTAGAATTGTTAGAAAATTTACAAAATTATTCATTCTTGCATGAAGGAGTAGAGAAAGGATGACTTACATCCATAATCTTGAGTAGCAGGTACGTCTCAAACTTAAAGATCAAGCTGTGCAAAATTTTGGCAAATTTACACAAAGGAGAATAATAATGTCCTATTTCTGTAGACCATCTATGCACACAAATTGAATTGCTGGAGATTTTAAATCTTGCACATGTCTTCTTGAGGGGTGCATGTACATGCTTCCCTGAGGGTAAGACCCACAGACTGATATATAACAATAGAGAATATTGAACAAAATGTCAACCCTCCAAAAATTATTTCATCAAAGTTTCAAACCCCTGAAGAACACTGATGTAGACTCAAGTCAACTGACTTGGACTCAAGTTGGACTTAAGTTGCTTCAGTGACTTGACTCAGACTCAACTTAGCAATAAATGATGCACTGACTCAACTCAACTCAAGACTTGTATATTTTTAGTGACTGACTTGCTGCCATTGGTTCAGTTAACATAACACATTCATCCAGAAACCTTACAACTTTGAACAATGCTTCTATCTCTTTTTGTCTACTGGTCATATGACAATCTTCTCAAGCCCAAAGTGTGGGTGCATTTGTCAGAAGGGAACAGCAAATGGGTTAGGCAACAGGCTTGAGGTCTGCTCAGCAGTCTGTCCTTGCTGCATATTCGAGGAACCTTCTAAAACTTTTCCTGAGAGCAGAAGGCAAAACTTTCCCGCAGAGCTCAGGGTGCATTTCTCAGAGGGGAAGAGCAAATGTGTTAGGTAACAGGCTTGAGGAGGAAGGATCCTTCCTTCTAAAGCTTTTGAAGCTTCAGTAGTGGGGAATAAGAAGGATTCTATTCCCTACTTCTGAAAAATCCTCCAGCTTCTGAAATGGTAAGTAAGAAAGTTCCTATTCCCCATGTCTGAAGCTGCAGATGGTGAAATCACAAACGCAGAGGACAAACTCTGCTTAAATTGTTAAAACTGACTTTATTCAACTCTGTCCAAAAATTCTGGAATATAGGTTTGTGGTATCAAGTTGGCTCCTAAACTTGAGACTTGACTGGAGAATTGACTTGAAAGTATCTTGCAAGGACTTGAGACTTGACTTAAGACTTTAAGGTAGAGATTTGAGACCTGACTTGAGACTTGGAGTAAAAGATTTAAATACATCACTGGTGAAGAATGAGACTGACTGACACATGTAACTGATGCATGTTAATGTAATTGCAGAAATCAGTGTTGCACTCAAGTCTTGTTAATCCAGTTGTTAGACGTGCAAATGAAGAATTTACTGGTGTGAGTCTTTGAAAATTAAACTTGTGATCCTGTTCTGTGTTTTTGCAATAAAGCTATGACATTATCATAGGTTACTATTCCCCTCTTTGTGAAGTGTCAGCAGTCTGAAATGTTGAAAGATACTGAGTCATGTCATGAAGCTTCTGAGAAATGTTCAGGCATATTTGAAATCTATTGGACATTTTATTTAAGGAAAATATTGGTAAACACTTAGAAATTTTGGTACAGTATTTTACACTACTTAACAGAAATCAAGTTTCAGACAGCAGTGCATGGATTCTTTGTCTGAGTGAGTTTTTTTAAACTGTCTGAGAATATTAAAAAAAAAATCAGCTGTGGCATTTTCAGTTGTATCATATTTCAAATGCCTTTTATTCAGTGCTTTTATGACCAGTTGCTTGACAACGTATAGATATAGTTACTCCATGTGAACAATACCCTTGTGCAATTGCTGTTGGTATGATCTTTTTTAAAGCATAGATGTCGATATATACAACAGACCCTAACTGAAAGAGAATTTAAAAGGGCTTTGAAGCGATGAAATTGGTGTGGCAAAAGCGATGTTTTCATGAAAACATTTCCATGCGGCATTCCTTGACTACATCTGTTTTATGAGCAAAATTTTATTAACATTGTGTGTGTCTATTCCAGTGCTACAGAAGTTCGGTAATTTCGCATCTAACTCATTTTTCCCCATATGGCTAGCAATATTAAGTGCCAGCACTACGTTGCTTAGCATAAACATCTTTACAGAATGGAATGTCTGATGCTGTAAGTCAAAAGAAACAATAAGCCAAACAACAACAAGAAAGCGTGGAAAAATTATTTTTGGAGTAGTGTACAGCTTCAGAACCTGGTAGTCTTGTTGGGTAAAGGACTCTGGGAGCTGTAACCCAAAAAGCAATGCTTCCAAGTTTTAAGTAATAACAGCTCTTTGATGTTTGAAAGGAAGGAGTCCAGTCCTCCTATCTTCAGAGGACTGAACATAGTAGGAATGTAAAATGCAAAGAGACATTGTTGTCGATGAGCTGTAATTGTGTATATTGCCCATATACACAACTTTTGCAGAGTTTTGCAATGATTTGAAAAACCTGTTTCAACAGAGAGGATGATAGGTCAAATGAAATGGCTGTGTTGCTCATGGCCAATCTAACCAGTAAGCCTCTTCCCAAAAGAGCAACAACAGAGCAACACACACATGCACACACATATACACACAAACTGTTATCCCAAGCATCTGTATGTCTGTGTGAAAGAGAAGGAAATTGCTCTTGTGACCTATGCCCTAAGACTCATTTGGTCCAGGACAGGAGCATGAAAAGCAATGGAATCTTGGGCTTTGCAGTTTAGAGAGGGACATTTAGGATTCTCAGTCAGAGAGCTGTTTGGCCTCAGTAAACTACAAACCCCAGAATTCCACAGGATGTTGAAAGTGGAATAATAGCACTATAGCAGTGTAGTACAGAAAAAGACCTGGTCTCCAGGGCTGTAGTCCAAAACTCAAACCAGTACATCACACTGGCTCTCCATTAATCCTCCATCCTTTCACTTTCTTGTATGCTTTTAAAATGGTCTAGTTTCTCTCACCTCCCACTTTTTCCCCTTTGTCCACAGCTTATTTCTATTGCTGAAAAATTAATTCAGAATTCAAAAGTAATTTGTATTCAATAAATTCAGCAGGTGGGAGATGAGATGTGGAGGTAGAATTTTGCCCTCCCCAAGATTCTTCCAAAGATTCTACCTTGCCCTTCGGGAAACAAACAAACAAACAATTGCAGCCTCTCCTTGGTTTTCTATCCTCCCTCATTAAGAACTTTTCCCATCTTGACCATGCTGTAAGGTAGTTTGGTCATATAAGTCCCAGTTTTCATCTCTGAAATGTTGCAGTTATCTATGGTTCAGCACACTGTGAGACAGATTTATCCTGTGAATGGAGTGATTGTATATGTGGAGCAAATGTCCATATTAAAAAAAAATCACAGGGCATAAACAATAAATCTGATTGCTTTGATTTCATTGGAATTTATATTTAAAGATAATGTGCTGCGTTTAAAGTCCAAGCAATGTCTAAATGCTGTAAATATAAGGATGAGGGTTTTTTTTCCTCATGTTTTTCTGCTCCCTTAGGCTTCTATATTTATTAGGTTAATATCCTTAGAGTTACCCTCAGTGTCAACTTACTGTTTCCCAAGTAGCTAAATGTTTCCAGCAAATGTATAACACAGATTTCAAACAGTAAGATCATCCTCAGTATAATTATTAAAGAAGAATTTCTTTATTTACATTAGTAGAATATGTGTTCTTGTGATAAGAACAATCTCTTAGCAAAATGTGAATTTAGCAAATAACTTGAGACCATACTGTTGTTTACTTGACCCAAATATCTCTTGTGGTGAAATGCCCTCTGAGCCGTGCCACTGATTTGAATGTTTCTCTGTTACGAGCAGTTTTTTGTGTGTGTATGTGTGTATGCAAGAAGATGATGAAGAGGATGATGTATTGTTCAACTTGATAGTAGATTTTGGAGGGAGTGTAGAAAAAGAAGACAGTTGCTCGCAAAGGCAGAGAGCTATCAACTTCTATGTCACACCAGACTTAGACCATGTATGAGGGATGTATGGCACTCCAGATAGTAACTGCAATTCTCATTATTCCTCAAGATTGTTGTCTTTGTATGACTAAAAAATGATAGAAGTTGCAGTTCAACAACATCTGGAGGGCCACATATTTTCTAGTCCTAACTTGGGCAGTGGTGAGAGATGATAGATGCATTTGAAATATAATCCTGATTAAAAATGCATGTGTGAAACCCCTCTGAATGAAGTGCGTGTCTGAGAGCATGTTTACAGCTCTTTTATGCCAGAGGAGAAAGCAAGCTGTTATAGCCCATGACCTACTTCCTCTTTCTTCATAATTTCTTGAAAGCTTTGCTATTCCCAGAGAATTTCCAAATAGAGGTAGTTGTGTTGAAGCCCAAACCAAATAGTTAATTTCAGGCTGTAGAAATAACTGGAAAAGCAGCAAAGAGAAAAAGCTGTTTAGAGCAAAGAACTGGACCTTTGGAAATCAGAAATAAGTTAATCACCCCAAATGCCCAGTTTTATTTACAGATGAGACAAAGAAGAATGGGTTTCTTGCTGGCCTGATTTTGAATAATCATGTCTAATTTTAAATAATGATCTTCACCTGGTAATTGTTATGGCTTAAAATTTATATTCTCGCCTCCTGTATGTCCCTATGGTTATCTGTCAGCATCCCCATTCATCTGAACAACATAAATCACCTCTTGATTCCAGCCAGGATAATGATAAATATTTGCTGAATTTGTCATTTGGTTGGGGGTGGATTCTGTTAGCTCTGAACAATTGTGTTGTACATCATCAACACAAGGAGGTCAGAAAGAGAGTGTACTTCTAGAAGATGGAAGCTAAAGTGCTCTCTTTTTAGATGTGTTTGGAGGAAGACATACTTCTGCATTTCCCCCAAACATGTCTACAATTGTCCAGGAAATAAATGCTGAGAAGGCATTCATTTATCCAAACTCACAAAATCAGGATCCATTTGTATCTCAAAATTGGCTTATGTGTGGGTGTTTGGTAGTTTTAACATCCTAATAGCTCAGGCCCCCCTAGATACGTGAACAATCTTAATGCTGTTATCACAAGTGGCAAAATGTAAGATAGTGAAATCTGAGAGTTTTGGATAGTCCGCATGAATGCTTCTCCTATCTTAGGCCATTTCCGCACTAGACTGTTATAGTGCGATTATTCCACTTTCAACATCCTATGGAGTCCTGGGGTTTGCAGTTTAGGGAGGGGCCTCAAAGACCCCTCCCTATACTGCAAACCCCAGGATTCCATAGGATGTTGAAAGTGGAATAATCGCACTATAAGAGTGTAGTGCAGAAATGTTGTTTTGCTTCTAGTTTATGGAAGAAGTAAAGTGTTGACACTGAAGTGCTAGAAGCAGGGGAAGTTGGATAGGCCTGACTGCTTAACCTTCTGCTCCAGTTCCTGATTGAACACTCTCCTACATTTCACAGAAGAAAACTGAAACACCTGTCGGCAACATCAAAGTGTGGTTAAGATGGGGAAATTTATTAATGAAGAGAACAACACAAGCTAGAAGAGATTGCAGTAGTTTGCTTCCACCTCCTCCTCTACCCCTGTTGAGTTAATTGAGTGCAAACTACTTTTTCATTTGAACTCAGTTTGCAGCATTCAAAGTAAGCTGACGACAAAGAGGGGAAGTGGGAGGAGGAGGAGGAAGAGAGAGAGAGAGAAGCTGGGACATTTTAAAAGTGGCTGAAAAAGTAGGAGAATAAATATCCTTACCAAATTGGGACAGTTGGAGGGTATGGGATTGCTACAAAGTCATTGCTCACCTGTGATGTAAGTAATCACTAGCGATGGAAAGAATATTCACTATTATTCATTTTCTAGGCTGAAAAATGGTTTCCAAAATAGTTGGGAAACCTAATAAGGAAGACTAATATAGTTAGAGAAATCTTGTGCAAGATTTTTTCAGCAGTGCTGAAAGAAAGAAAAAAGGCTGCCATATGGCTGCCTGGAAACAGTGGAGAGGTCTGCACAAAACATAATTCTCAAGCAAAAAACAAAATATCACTCCCCCCAAAACCCCCACATTGTTTCTGCACAGAACAATTTCCTGAAACATTTCAGTGTGAAAACTGGATGAGAACTGCACAGAATGCTCATTTTCTCTGTAGAATAATTTCTTTATGGAAATTATTCATATTCCCTTGCAAGGATGAAATGGTCCAGTGTTAACACCCTCAATGGTCACTCATGCTTTATAGACCATGTATTCCAAAATGCTCCACTGCAATCCCTGAAATCACATGAGAACATTTTTAGCACTTATATACCAGTTTGTTTGTTTGTTTGTTTAAAAAAACAACAACACTTGCATTGTGTGAATTTGGGTGTATTTTCTTACTGAATTCCAGTGTACTGCATAGTACTAAAATGTCCCATGTTCCAAGGAATATTTTTGTGTGCAGAATTTAGTATGTTCAACCCAAATACTCAGAAGCAGTAAATAAAAAAATCAAAGTTAGAATGAGACAAGATGAAACAAAACATACATTTTTATTGTGGAATGTTTCTGTCCTGATTCCAGTGAATTCCACTGTGTCCTTGTAGAAGAATGTCCAGTTTCCTATGGATGGGGCCAAGTTTCTGACAACCAGGCAGTACTTCTCTTTCTGTTGTACCATAAGTTTTATTTTTGTCTTCATACGTAACATTGACTGGGACTAAGTACCTGAATGGCTATGGTCAAAAGAGTTTCTGAGACAATTTGTTGGGACATCTACAGGTGGCCAGTGGTTAAAATTTGGGAACTGTGATTTAAGTCAAAATGCTGGTCCTAACTAGGGTAAATCCATCAAAACAATTGCTGATGGCTAAATCATCACTTGGGTAAATCCCATTGATTTAATTGGTCTACTCTGGCATAACTAGCAGTTGGATTTAAACCAATGTTGCCCACTCTGTAGGTAGCAATATCATCAAATGCTAAAACTGTAGGTCTAGTTCTGTGTGGATTCTGAAAAGAGAGAAATAAGAAGAGAACGTGATATCTACTAACATCTCTAACAAACATCTCCTATTAGAGTAAATGAAAATGAATGTTTTTGTGTACCATGTGAAAACTACCCCTCATCCGATCTCTCAGACATAAAAAGATTCAGACTAATTTGATGAGGTTTCAAATTCTTTTATTAACTTTATCAATAGCACAGAGTATAAAACCCCCTTGGCTGCACAGACAGTTATGAAGAGGATTGATCAGATGCCAGCCAGAAACAACACTCAGCTCTTCATTGCTGAAGGACACTTATCTGCAAGAACTGTATCTTCATAAGGTGACAAAAATAAATTGTACCAGCATCTCTGGCTCTGTCACTAACACCATGGCTTTGTTTTGTTCCATAGTGGTTTAATTTTCAGTTTTTTAAAAATGAAGACCTACATGAAGAACAATTTTAGAGGCCTCCCCTCACTTTCACAAACCCTGTCATCTGAAATAAGATACTTTCAAAGGCTAAGTTCATAGTTGTATACATACTTACCTGGAACTACAACCCATTTAATTCAGTGAGATTTATTTCAGAATAGACATACATAAGATTCCATTATTAGTTTCTTTCCTAAGCATCAAATACTTCTGTATTAGATTAACAGCATTAAATCAGTCTTTTGCTTGTAGTACAATGATTTAATTTAATATTTGATTGTATCCCATTTATGTCAGTTGAGAGCACTACTTAGTGTCCCTCAGTCTGTCTAAAACATGTACTGAACACACCAGCAGAGAAGTGAAAAAATGTGCCTATAACAAATTCAGAAAAGCTGAAATCCTCTGTAGTTCAAGTCATAGGTGCTTGGATCAAGATATAGACATTATACTGGTCCCTCATGGTGTTCAGTTGACATAAAGACATAATGCTGCTCAGTCAGTATTTTATGTGGAAGGCTATGTACCCGTTAGCTGGGAACCATTCTATCACCTTCTCCCTCAGCCTGGATTGTTTTGCCATACTATAAGGTGAGCTTGGGGGTCAGGAAAACCCCATTACCTGATAAGGTGAGCACATGAGGTCTCAAGCCATGAACTGGATCGATTGGCTCATACTTCACTATGGGAGTAGGGTTGCCAGATTTTGGAGTCTGACTCTGAGTCTCCAGTTTTCAGGGAACATCTCCAGGTAGTTGACAAGGGTGTAATTTCTCCAGTTTTGGTGGGATCAGCTCAAGGGAAGAGGAAAAGGCTGGGTGCAAATCTGCAGTTTAGCTAGCAGAGTAGAAACTTGTTTTAATTTGCAAGGCCAAATTTTTTTTGGGGGGACTGCAATTTGCAAAGATTTGGGGGGGGGGTCTAGTTTCCTCCTTCCCTCCTGGTCATAGTAGTACCAGAACTTACCTTTCCCTCTGATCTTCATCCACATTCTGGCTAGAAGGATATAGACTATCCCACGGGCTCACCACATCACTCCAGTTAGGAATTATCCCCTCGTTCCACCTTAATTTAGGAATAACCCCTTTAGCTAAGATTTTTCTCTTAATTTTTAAGTAGGAAAATATGGGGACAGGGTTGTGTGTGTGTACCATCCCAAGGTTTCAAGTTTTGATCCATTAACATCAGGGCCTGGGATGATCCTATACTGACACCCCAAACTGGGAGTGATGGTTGGGACAACAAGATCAAATTGTTAACTAATAAGGGAAGATGCAGGAAAGGGGATCACTATACTTTGTTGGAACATATTCATAGTCTACCACCCTTTACTCTAATTTCTCTCCTTTTCCCTCTTGGCTTTTGTGACCCTAGTTTGTCATGCTATTTTTGTGATAACAGATATTAAATGTAGGGTCAATTATCTCCCAACTGCAGAGTGGATTTTGCCTGACAAGTACCTGAAATACTCTAAGATTTGTCATAGACTTCCTTTCATATTCTTCTGTTACTTGCCCCAGGATCTTGTATACCAACCAACTGGACCATGAGTTTCAGCTCTGATCCAGGAGATATTATCATCAGTTCTGTGGATAATCTCAGCATAATGATACACTGATTAGTACATGAATCTGATATTGTTCCTTATGTTATTTATCTGTGTTGAAGGGCTCTTTGGATTCTAGTTCTGTTTCCTTTTGGCAAGATTTTTGATTTTCATATACCTCCAGCAAACTTTAAATCATGCACTATATCATAAATTTTCAAAAAAATAAATGATAGCACCGATAGATATTTTGCTTCATGGAAACTATTTCTAATGGAGTTTGGGGTAGGAATTGCTTGCTGATGTCAAACACAATATAGTCTACAGAGTCAAATTTCTCCAGCCACATCACAATACCATTGTGAATTTCAAAAGTTTAAGTTTTGAAGGAGGAAAAAAGAGCCATGGAGAATGTCTAATACATCTCTTTATTCCCGCCTAATCTGGGATTTGTGACATCAGATATGCTTTTATAAATCCTTATATTCAGTGTAGAACTCTACTGTTAAATAAATTATGTAGATAAAGCATATTAGCATTTATTCAATTGATTTGTTTATACTGTTTGCATTTTTTGAAAAATTGCTTTAGCTTTTTGCTGAGCAGATTGGTGACAAATAGGAAATATGTGAACACCAACTGGAAATGTGAGAGTGGGAATGAGATGGAGTTCTGCAGTTTGTAACCTACCTGGAGACAATATTTCTCTGATGTTTGCCTCCATTCCCATGTGGGGAGGTTCTCAGAAGTCAAGAGCAAACCCAGGTTTGATTGGACATAGACAGGATGATTTAATATCACCTTGACCTAGAGATAGCAACATAAAGGATATGTGCCAAATTTGCTAGACATGTAGTGTAATTATGCTATTTATGGTGCCTGACAACCTTTAATTAACTCTCATTTTCAGAAAGAAAGAAAGAAAGAAAGAAAGAAAGAAAGAAAGAAAGAAAGAAAGAAAGAAAGAAAGGGAATTGGGATTCATCACTTTTAGTGAATTATAGAGGTTATAAGTTATCAGATGCCAGAGGCCAGGACCACAAGGTAGGAAGTGAATATGCTTACCTATGTTAACACCTCATATACTCATCTTTAATACACTGTACACTTAGGACTTCAGACTTTTAAATTCAGTAAATACTCAATAAGGGAAAGTATTTTTTCTATACTAGATTAGAGAAGAAAAGGAAAAAGAAAGAAAGAGGACAAGCAAGCATTGTTTCTTTTCAGCTATAACAGTATATTGGCATAGATTAGTTGAGAGATAAATGTTTTGTTGTTTACTAGCTGTTACATGGCCTGATTCAATTTAAATTCATTCTTAGTAAGTCCCATTGAATCCCATGACACACTTAGATGTGCATAGATTTTAGCTTTCTTTTTAGTATTTTACAATATTAGCTCTTCTCAAATGCATAGCCTGTCACTGAAATGTGGGCATTAAGAGTGATGTAATAACAGTGAGAATGGCTGCAATGATATGATGGTAGCACCAAATAATTGTTCAATTTTTAAAATTATCTAATTATATTGTATGCTAATTTGGGCTCCTGTAGTAAAAGGAAAAATGGGATAGTAATGTCTAAAACAGACAAATTTTCAGATAGTGAATTACTGTCAGTTCTGTCTATCAAATTGTTGTTACTATTAAGAAAGAACTCAGTATATAGCCATCTAGAAGCCTTATTCAATTTGTTAGAATTTTGTAAAAGTTATACAGTGGATAAACTGTTAATATAAGTAATATGATGCCAGTATGATCTAACTCTATCCCAATAATTTTAATCATTATATAGTGTAAAATAAAAGCTTTGAAAACAGATTGCATACACAAGTAACAATGCAAGGTTGTGCTTAGACTGGTGACACAGTCTGGTCAGTATCCCTGCTTTCACATACTTTCCAATATTTCATAGATAAAAACTGGGACCTGGATGACCAAGCAACATCAGAGTGTGGTCAAGATGACAGAAGTTATTAATGAAGAAGAACAGATAAACTAGGAAAGGTTGCATCAGATTGCTTTCACATGAGCCAATTGGGAACAGTCGCGTAGGGATGTGGGGGCAGGGGGGTGAGTCGCCCCAGGCAGCAATGTTTCTGGGGTGCCCCATCCCATAGCCATGCCCCTGCACACCACAGCCATACCCCCATGCACCACAGCCATTCCTGCGTGCACAGTGGCCACACCTCTTGCACCATAGCCCTGCCCCCTCCCACCCCTCCTCCACACATTCCAAGCTCCACCACCGATTGGGAAGGAAAAGATCCATCTTCAAGGCTCTTTTCACACCTCACCTTTTAACGCTGCTGGGGTGTGGGGCTCGAGCAAGAAGCCTGGGCAGGAAGGCTCTTGCAAGCTTCCTACTTCAGCTCCACAGCTCCACCCTGCTCGCACCCCTTCCTTCCTTCCGCAGTGCAGCCTGGGAGTTGGAGGCTGCACTGAGGAGAGGATGCACGACTGGCCCAGCTTCAGAGGCTCCGTAAGGCAGGTAAGTGCACGCAGGGCCCCTGACCGGTGCGCAAGCGCAGGTCATTTTTGGCTAAAAGCCGAAAATAAAAAAATGCATGTGTGCTGTGCGTGAGGCCCCTGAGCATTGCATAAATGGGAGTACATCATGCAGACCGCTACTCACATTTGCGCAATGCTAAGGGGCCCTTTCGCTTGCAAACTGCTGTGCGAAAAGGGCCCTAGTTGAGTAAATCGAGTACACACTACTTTTTCATCCTAATTTGAGGTTGTTGTAATTGAATTGAAATGAGCAGAGCAGAAAAGGGATAAATGGGAGAAGGAAAGAAAAACTGGTATATTAAGTAGCTGAAAAGTGGGATGAGGAAGGATTAATCAGGACTGTTCCTGCCAAATGGGAAGGAATGTGCTTGGCTATGAAGCTCACTGAGAGACCTTGGCCACATCATGGGGTTATTGTAATGAATAGATAGACTAATTCCACCTGTACTAAAGCAGATGGACAATATTATGAAGCCCATAGACTGCCTGTGGCCCTTAGGAAGAGCCCCACACATGCCTTCAAGCCTCCAGGAGACTCCCTTGGAACTGCCTAGACTTTGAACAAAAATTTTGGAGGTTGTGAAAACTTGCCATGGGTGGACAGCCTTTTTTCCTAAAGCCGATTTGAAGCAGGACCACCCTGACGTACTGAAAAAAGGGTGGGGGGGCATACCAAAAAGAACCTTCCAGGCACTCAAAACATCACTTCCTCTTATAACTAGGAGTAACACTGCAGCCCACTGCAAGGGTTGAGTGGAGCTGAAATAGGACTAGCAACTGTTGGTCTTCCCTGCCCTAGAGGAAGGGTAAAATAGAAATAGAAAGCTATTTCCCATAGCGCGGGTCATTATCATAAAAAATGTTTCTTACTCCCTTACCTGTGCAGTTTTTGTGCTTCCCAAAGACAGAGGGCTGGGGGACTCCCACAAAAATTCTGGGAAGGGAGAGCCTACTGCACTTGGAGAACAGAACTGGACGACAATAAGGAACAGGTGCTCCGGCTGCAGAAAATGCCTCTGTCCGTTTTCCCCCCAGTTTTCCCAAAGGAGGTGCAATTATGAGGAGGTAGAAATTATGGTATTTGAGAGTGCTTCTATGACTGCTCCATTGAAAATATTTCATGAACATATACATAACATGTGATAACTTTAAAAAGGTAATAAATACCAATTAAAACAACACCAATCACCTTTTTGCATAGAGACCATTTTCCTACAGTTAACCTGCCAAGTTTAGCTATTCCTCTCCTTCTTTTTTTTAGGTTTACAGCCAGTCCCCAAGCTGGGACTTGGGGAAAGTGTAGTCCACAGGTGTCATTTGTCCCCAGTACCATTGTTGTGAACCTTAGGTTCTGATTTTTTAAAAAATGTTTTTTGATCCATAATTTATTTTTGCCCCAAAAACTCTCCATACCCCCTCTGGGGGTGTGGGGACAATTTCACCACATCCTTCCCTCACCGTTTTAGACACAAGAAAGACCTTTTAACAGGAGGTAATCCGGAAATTGATTTCCAGATCCCTTCTTAGGGCAGGGGGCTCTCGTGGAACTAAAATGGCCTGGGGGGGAGTGAGAAAATGCCATCCATGCCCCCTAGAGGGAATTTGGGGCATTTTTTTTTCAGAGGGATCAGTTGGATGATGCGGCTCTTCAAGTTCCCCTGGGAGAGGCACTGGCCCCCTAAGTTCTGGAAGTTGCCCGTTCGTGCCCTAAATTCTTCCTTCAAATGACATCTCCTATTTTCTTTCCCATGAGGAATCATCCCAGGCTCCACTTTCTGCTGTCTTCCCTAAAGAAATGTGTGCCAAAAGACTCCTAAGCAAAAACAGACCAGCCCCCTCAAATAGTCATCACCTGCACGATATCTCTTGTTCCTTGGTGATTTTAAGGCATTCACAGAACAGCTAGCTGTGGTTTGTCTATGGGTTTACAATTGCTTTGAGGGAGGCTATTCTTTCAGTTCTGCTGGCATACTGAGACCCATTTAATGTAGATGGAAGAGAAGGCTTTCTTGGTGGCTATTTTCCGAGCATGAGTACTGAAGGAAGCTTGGCTGGTTCCCTCTTTCATCCCTTTTCACAAACATGCAAAGACCTTTTGCAGCTGATCTCATTTGCTATGGAAGGGACTTTTACCTGGGTGGTGCTGTATTTTTTTCTTTCATTTATATATTTTTTAGAAATCTTTTGTGCTTTTATTCATTTTAAGT
Source organism: Ctenosaura bakeri (assembly GCA_948474755.1). Lineage (NCBI taxonomy): Eukaryota > Metazoa > Chordata > Lepidosauria > Squamata > Iguanidae > Ctenosaura > Ctenosaura bakeri. The sequence goes on along the minus strand of CAOLHI010003559.1, from coordinate 105,912 downwards.
TTATATTTGTACTACTTTTCTTGAAAGCCACCTTGAGTTCCATTTGCAGAGGAATTGTGGGATAGTAATTGAATGAATAAATTAATACCTAAATAAATAAATAGGCAACTCTAAAAGGCAGAGCCTCTTTCTCATCCATGCCACAAAGCTGAGCAGTCACATATTGTACTTCTGGCCATTTCCATGCTACGGCCCCATCCCAGCATGGGGACTCATTGAAAGCAGGGCCATGCCTCATGACACATGACGTCATCATGGTCCCGCTCTTGTCATGTTGCTAGTTGTCACAATTGTGCATTATACTATTACCAGAAAAAAATCAAGTGATAGGCCACTTTTGCACAATGATCGCCTCGGCTGGGGCTGTGTGAAAGGGCAGAAGCACTATCTAGGCACTTCCTTCCTCAATGTAGCACAGCAAGAGGCTGGCTGCACTGCGAAAGGAATCAATGGATCTCCGCCACTACTGCCAGCCAGGAAACGGCTGGGTGTGGAGGGGAGGATTTGGGAAACACTCCCATCTGGGTGAAGGTACTGCTGGGATGATGCTGGGATGTCATGGATGCAGGTAAGGTGTGGAAAGGCCTCTGTTACTGCAATAATGGCCCTTTCCGCACGAGGCTGGTGAACGGGTTGGGGCCTTTCTTACCGGATTTTCTGGGCTCGAAACAAGGCGGACTTTCCCTCATTTCCTTCCGCACAGCTACTGCGTATGTTCCATTCTGATTTGGAGGAGTGTGAGTTCATGAATCCACACTGCCTCCGCCGTGGCCACTCCCACTACTCCCTTCATCCTGCCCCATCAGTTGTGATTGGCCTTTTTTTTTTTTTTTGCATGGTTTAGTATGTCATTGCATATGTGCGTGTGTGCATAAGTCCGAACTACCCCCTGGCCCCTCCCATGAGCCCTCCCTTGACCACCAGTTCACATTGGCACAAATGTATGTGTCTACACCACTGTGAAAGTACGAATTGGATTGATGTGGAAAATTGGAAAACCGATTTCTTCCGGTTTTCAAATAGTGTGCTTTACCACCACATGGAGGCGCATCTAGTCGGAATTACATGTGGAATGAAGGTAAATAAACCGAACCTAGTCTGCTCCAATGTGCAGAAGACCTCCGTGGCAAGATGCATTGGCCCGCCTTAATAACCATGTGCAGAAAGGGCCAATATAAAGAGTAGGTAAGCAAAGCCAGCCCTCTTATTAGGGTGAGGCAAATATTTCAGGTGTTGAATGCTGGAGGCAAATGAGGAGTGAGAACTTGTTTAAGGGCTGAAATGTGTATTCCAGATGATCCCTTGAATCCCCTGATCTAGCCTACTAACCTCAGGGGTGCAGTGATTGAGACGGTCCCACTGCCAGAATGGAACTAAGATTTCATTGCCAATCCAGTCTGATTATGTAAACGAATAGCTGAAGGAGGCTCCATCTTATCCCTTGCCTCAGGCATCAAAATGTCTTTGGCCAGGCCTCCAGCTAAGAGAGTTGAGGGACACTGTTCAGCTTTTTGGGTACTCCTAGGGCCTCCCTGCACTACATTGTTATAGTGTTATTAATTCACTTTCAACATCCTATGGAATCCTGGAGTTTGCAGTTTAGGGAGGGGCATTTAGAACTCTCAGCCAGAGACTTGTTGGCCTTAGTAAACTATAAACCCCAGAATTCCACACGAAGTTGAAAATGGAATAATAGCACTATAACAGTGTAGCGCAGAAAGGCCCCTAGTGTCTATGGTAGATGTTCAAACTGACACTAGAGAAGGGTGGAGGAACTTGCAAGATTGTATTATGTATTTAGACTTACAGCCTCAGGAAATGGCCCCAAGAATCAGAGAGCACCAAGGGGTAGACTGAAGACCGGAGACAGCCCCTATACCTTTAATGCTTGTTCAAGAGAGACAATTTGTTCAGGTGTTGCTTGTCATTTAGTTGTATGACAAGCAACACCTAGCGAGTTTCCCTCATCTATGCAAACCCTTAAAGGTACAGGAGCTGGTTCCAGTTTTCAATCTGACAGCTTATGGTGCGTTGCAAAGGTCACAATCTCCTGACCAAACCTGCTTCATGAGGTTGATAACATGAGCATACACTCATGTTCTCCACTTCAACTTCCATAGAGGAAGAGCAAGATACAACTTGTTAGAAAAAAAATCAAAAGAACTGCTTTTCAGTGCTGACTAAAGACCACACAGCATGCCTCAAAATAATGATGGATCTCTTCCAGTGCACTGAAAGTTTGTGTCTCAAAATATTTCTTGAACCTAGAAAACAAAAGCCTCTTCTACCCCCAAGTTAGTGCAGAGTTACATGCATGAATAACAGCTGAAATCTGTGACCTCCAATAAATTACAATGGCTGTACTGTTATCAATATGTTCTGGAGTTTTAGAGTGTCTTTTTTCTTCTAAATGAATGAGTCAATATAATATCAAAGAGAAATATATTTTGCTTCTTTTTCATGCTGTCTCTTGCGTTTGCTGGAGGCATCTAGTTGTGTCATAACTTATACAATTACCAATAGACTTTTTTTTTTAATTTGACATTTTAAGAGCTATGGTAGGTAAGGGATAATTAATAGCACTTACTTGCTTTAAACTTGAACTTTGATTTATATATAGCATAATCGCTTCTAAAGCCTCTAACTCTATGCTTACCTCACTAGGTATTTCATGTGTGTTTTGCTTTAATATGTCTCCTTCCATATAGCAGGACTAATCCTTTACCTGGTCATCTTAAGCTCAGAAACACTGATTACATATTGTGATCTTCTTGCAAGCACCTTAATTATTTCCTGATGTCTATCCATTTCTTCAGTTATTTTGTCTTTCAGTTCAATATAGAAGGGAATAAAATGGTGGATGAAATTTCATAACAAAATTTGTTGCAGGTAAAAATCCAATGCATAAAAATTACTGTGTCTTCAAGATGAAAACATACCAATCTTCTAAAACCCTGAATAATTTTTTTTTCGTAATCCCTTGGTGCCTTTTAACAAGTGAAACTATTTTTTTTTTAAATTGTCAATGTCTCTTCTCTAGATTTATTGAGGCTTCTGTTCAGCCTCACTCGTTGCCTTTTGTATATGGGGACACATTTTAGTGATTCATCAGTTTGTGGTTATGCATTTCCCTCCTTTACTTAGCTAAGAAAGAGTAATTAAAAGTTTGGAACTCCAGTGTAAATTGCCTAGTCAAAAATCAGAACAATTATTTATTCATTAGTCATTCCACACATGAAAACTCTTCCAATAAAGATGTGCCCATCAGTGATAATCAAATATAATTCATCTTTAAGATTCTCCATATTTTCTTTTGCAATTAATTATCTTACTAGGTTACATTTATATTAATATATGTTTCCTCTCAAATTCTAAAGAGAATAGTGCCTCTAATTTATCTCCCACAAAGGAAGTGATTTAAGCAGGGTCTTAATACTGGTGATTTCTTCCTTAGTTACAAATACACACTGTGAGCATTCTGAGCTTTACATAAGCAACTGGAATCCTGATCAGGGGCTTTAACATGCTTCTGCAGTTAAGATTAATTAGCCATTATTAATACAAATCACAAGGTTGGGAAAATGTTGTCTTTGTGGTTTCACCATCTCTCATCTAGATTCCAGAATTGACACATAATGAAGCTGTTTTATTTCTGTGTGTGAAATGCTTTATAGAAGGAGACATGTTTGCTATCATTTTATATCACAAAATCTATAAGGTACATAATTGAAAGTATCTGTGGGGAGGGGAGGGAGACAGGATGGATCAGAAATATCCAGAAAAAAAAATAACTTCAGCATTCAGTAATAAAATCTGTATTTCTTAAAAAAAAAAACACACACACACCTTAAGAAAACTTTTGTAACTGAATACAAAAAATTGTGTGTGTTTTCTTTTTAAAAAAGAGATCAACATGGGTTTAAAAATATTTCAGTATATACCAATGTGATTATGTCTAAATGGACATTCCATCCTTTCTCAAGAAATGAACAGAAAAAAGCACATGGGGAAGGAAGGAAAAGGTCCTTTTAGACATGAAGAAAAGCAAAAGAGGCTAGTCCTTTTGAGGAGTATTATTTGCTGTCCATTTTTGAACAGCATCTTGACTAGTTGTCACTACAAATAGCATGCTAGGTTGGATTTCTTTCTACTTATTATTTTAATATTTTGTTCAGAGTTGTGTTCGGAGACAGCAAGTCAGTCTTTATATTTTTTAAACTATATTTTGTTGATTTTTTTTTTTTTGCCAACACTGTAAGCAAAGAAATAGAATCAATACTGAACACAATACTAAAAAGAACCTTGCACTTTTATTAACATTTCTGTTTTTGTAGACTGCAAAGATCTAAAATAAAGGTGACATCTTGTTTATAATGGAGGCATTGTCTGTGGAAAGGTGTCTCTTCAGAATGAGGATTCCCTTCTTACGCTCATAATATGTTCTACAAAGAGATTCAGGCAAGTAACAGGAGATTTATAGTACAATCCTCCAACTGAGAAGTAAGCCCCATTGAGTTTAATGGAACTTACATCAGTAAACGCACATAGGATTGCAGCCTAGAGGTCATATTTGGGTTGAATTTTGAAGAGATTAAGCGAACATGATCGAGACTGTATAAAGTTAGGTTCCTACAAAAGCAGGCAGAGAGATATTTGTGAAATAGAAAGGATACTAATTTTCTCCAGACCTCTCTTTATTGTTTTCTTTTGTGAGCCTAGGCCCCTCTGATGTTCTTGGAAGTCTGTTGTAAACTGAGTGGATTTTAATGCAATGTGGGTTTCCTTCAGACTGCAACAGACAATTGTAATTCAAATGCCATGTGTTTCAGAAACTTCACAAATAGGTCAAAATAAGTAGATTCTTTTAGTCTGTCATCCTTGGGGTTTTCTTCCCCTGGAATATTATTGTACTCTATAATAGAAAACAATCTAAGGTAACTGTTTACATTCCCAGTAATTAGCAAAAATTAGGTATATTTTTGTCGTGTAAGATTACATTACATCGCCTAATATTGTGTGTGCTAGATGCTTAGAAATGTTTTATCCTCACAGTACCTTAGCATTTCATAAAAGAAAGTGAGTGATTCTGTGTATATTGCAAATAAGGGTCAGACCCTTTTGGTTTTGATTAACCTTTCTAGCACGAGCTATAGAGCTTGATCGCATGCTGTAAATAGCTTTATATACCCACCATTTATATAATAAAATTTCCAAGCCAACATGTTTGGTCTTACCCCTAACCAATATCTATCGGGAATGGCAACCTACCTACTAGTCCGCAGTCCTTAGTTAAATCATCAGTTTGTTAACTGCTGTTTGCAATCTAAACCCTCCCTCTGGAATGAACTTCTTTAAAGCAAAATGAAATAAAATAAAGGTAAGTAAAAGTAAATAGATTTTCCTATTGAAAGTTATTACTTCAGGAATGAAGAAGATGGATATTGATCTGCCCCATCCTTTGCCATTACAGTCAGGTTCACATAGATAGCTCAGGCACTTTATTCTAAGCAAACAGCCATTTTCTCTTCTGACTTGGATTCCAGTGAGAATTGGGGTGGGGGGAAAGCAAAAGGTTTGTAAAAACATTTTTCTGTCCTTCTTACAGGGACAATTTAAGTTGAAGTAACAGTTTTCTGAGATATCTGCACCTGTTATTGATTTATCTCGTCTCTGTCACGAACAATCTCCTGTTTTATAATACCCTAGTATGCTGCCCTGAGGTAGTTAATTAGAAATAGTTTTTGCTCCAAGAAAAGTCAGAGTGAGGGTGGAGAGGTTCAAAAGATATGAAATGTTCTGAATAAAACAGAGAGAGGGACATGGGAATGTTTTACGTAACTATCTGCATTTGTAAAGCTTATTCCCCCAACAATAATAAATGGTACAGTATCACAGCTATCATAAAGCTGCAACCGGCCCTTCAAATCCATGCTTTCCCCATCTTTCTGTGGCATAGTGCCAGATAACCACTGCAATATGACCTTGAGAGTCCTTGTGCAGGGAAACTGCAGAACCGTGAATAAAGTTAATATTCACTCCCCCAATGCTGTTGCATTCCACCCAGGAGTGAGCATGTTTGAATGACGGCACGTGTGAATGAAAGAGAAGTTAAGGCTAGTATTATCTGTCTCTCCTGTGTGTACCCATTTGCTTTCTTCCAAGTCTGAATATAGCATTTCTCTCTCGTTTTTAGCTTACTGTTTTATAGTTGAGGATTAATACTTGACCTCTGTTTTTTAAAAACTTTTTATCACATCTTTTGACATTTTTGCAAATAATCTTTGACAGCTATGAACATCTGCAAAAGTTATTGTTATCATAACTTGAGCTCAACAGAGCTACTGGTACTGATGCTTACCAGATCATATTGCAGTCAAGACCAGGAGTCCATTACAGCCTCACTGACCCACCCATCCACCCACCCTTTTTTTTTTTTAAAAAAAGACATCATCTCAGGTTTCCAGAAAGAACTTATTTTTCTATATTCAGAGTCTCCTGATAAGTTTTTTTTTAAAAGCACACCTTACGCAGCAATTCCATTCACTTTTAGGATATTTTTTTTTGTCTAATATAAATTTTATACAAATGATAGGAAAGAATATGCAAGTCTTTCCTGTGTCCTTTGTTTTGCTTTTCATGTATAGGTTGGTGAGCTTTAGCCAGGCTTAAACCTCCAAAGTAGCTTTTAACAGTATAGACCTCAAGTTGTATTAAAAGTATCCCACTTCATTATTTCCCCTTTCTTATTTGGTATGCACCCAAAGAACAGAATGTGTTATGCTCTCCTTGGAGAAAGCAACAGAGAGAAATATGCAGTTAGTCATTTATGTGCATATTACAGTATAAATCACAAAGATTAAGCGGAATCATATTTGGGAGCACTGCAATTTTGCAACCAAACGCACTTAAATAATTACCTTTTTAAGCAACTTTTATTGACTATGCAGGAGGATAAAAAGTAATCTTACTTGTTTTAAATGGTATAAAGTGTCCAAATGCCATTAACAGAGTGTTACAATTCTTATTTCACTAAGATTCTTGAAGCTTACCAGAAAGAGATAAAAAATGTATAAATTCAGGAGCACTGGCTAGTAATATCCCAATTTCCCAAACCATTGTCAGTGGACTCCTACTTTCCCCTGCCAAAATATGTGGAAGCATGCATGGATTGTACTAGATTAGTAAGAGGGGCTTGTTTCCGTGGCATTAGCCAGGTATCTTAGCAACAGGATCATACCAGATTCTAGCAGTGCTCTGTGGTGGTGCATGTAATATCCTGGACATAATCTGTCTTTTAATTTTCTTTGGATTGTCATGATATTACAGATACATGTGTTCAGTTATAGATCTTTATTTAATAAGAGGAATGCTTTAGCTGAAGATTTGTACTATGTCAGAAGTGGGCAACTCACAATAATGTTACTGGAGGTTTAGCCTTAGCGCAGCCTTGTCTCCCACAGCAGATTGACAGGAAAACTTACTCCCTTCATTAAGATGTGCCTCGTAGTTCATATCTTTATGCTGTAGAGAAGAGCATGCTGCCTGAATTCATAAGAGTGATAACGTTATTTAATGTCAGATAGAATGCAAATTGCTTGTACAATTGAAATGTCATTCGAAAACATGCCACCGTATGCAACACCACTTTATTATAAGTCACTGAGAGCAATATCTTAAATTCGGAATTGCACTAATCCTTCATCTGCTTTTGTTTACCTTTCATCTATAATAGAGATGTTGAATTTCCTGCAAACTACATTTGCATGGTTTATCTGCTGGCTGACATAGTGAGGACGTGGGAGGGGAAGTGTGGGTGAGGAACTTCTCTTTAATTTTTTGGTTGTTTGTCTAATACAAATTAAGAGCAAAAAAATACAAGCTAAAATGCTCTGTCAACCTTTTTTAGGAAATAAGCTAAAGCTTAGATAGGAGCATTTCATTATTTAAAGGACAAATTGTAATACAAATTTGCCATTGGTTTATTGGTAATTGATTTTCTCGGTAATTCAGTCTCATGCAGTAGTTTGTTTCATTTAATTGAAACAATAACAAGAAGTTTGCAAGATAAAATTGCTTCAGAGCACAAAGCCAAAGAATGTATTTAAAATAGGTGGCATTTTTTCTGTGTTCAAAATGAAATAGCAGTATTTTTTTCTCCCCAAGAGAAGTGTTTTGTATATGTGTCTTAATGTAGAAAATATTGTATGTGAGCTATGAATCAGACATTTTTGCATGCAGATATCTAGTATACTCTTTGTAGGTGAACTATTTATCTTCTTTTTCCTCTTAACATGAATCTTTGATACTTTGGTGATGTTAATAACTCAGAATCTCATAGTCATAATTGCCAAGGGCCAATTCCGTGTGTTTCTTTGTAAGAACTGTGGCAAGTCTGACACTCATATGGACTTTTTTGTTGGACAGGAGAAACTTAATCTGTAGCTGTGAAATCCACTACAGCTTCGGGGATTCCAAGTAAGGTATTTATTATGCCATTCCTCATTTAGAGAATTTCTAGGGCACTGGATAATTTCTGGACACTCACTGGTACCTTTCCTTTGCATTTCCAGCCTACTTCTCTCTCTCTCTCTCTCTCTTTTTCTTTTTTCCTTATGGTGGAAAAGCCATTACAGAGAAAAAGATGGAATGAATGCTTAGTGTCTTGCAGTTGCTAGTATGGGCATCCCTACTTTCTGAAAACACGTTCTAATGCCATGCATTCAATGGCTGATTCCCTGGGTTCTTTTTAATTTCTTTAAGAGTGATGAACCAACCAACCAACCAACCAACCCATGAGGGTTGATAGATCTACACAGTTTTCTAGTTTGGTGCATGGTTATTCAACCTTTGGTCCTCTGGACATTTTGGACTTTGTCTCTCAGAAGCCCCAACCTGCCTGGTCTATGGTCAGAAATTTGGAGAGTTGAAGTCCCAAAAGCCTGGAGAACCAAAGGTGGAGAACCACCAGTCTAAGGGGATGTTTCTGCTGCCATGGGCAGCTGAACTGACAAAGCGCTAGTGACTTCCCAGAACAGAGAATTAACTTGCCATGGTGACACAATGGGTAAATGATGTCTTCTATCACTTTCCAATTTTTTTACTTCTCCCTTTACTTAGGAGTTGTGCAATGGGGGGGAAATGGAATAATGAATACAGATGGTGGAAGGATTATTTATTTATTTATTCATTTATTTATTTACTTATTACTGTATTTATATCCTGCATTTCTACCAAGGATGGGATGCAAGGGGGCATCCAACAAAGTTTTTAAAAGTTCTAGTGAAAATACAACAAACAATGAAGACCGGGGAAAAATCACCCAAAGACAAATGAAACTAATAATACTCTTAAAACACAAAATAAAGCACTTTAAACACCCCAGATGAATGATAAATAAGCAGTAAAATACTAAAAAGTCCAGCACAATCATTTTAAAGCCTTTGACTGTGATAAGTGATGTGTTGACTGAATAGAAAGTTATTTATCAGTCCACTGAAAGACAACATGGAGAATTCTAATCTTCCATGGAAGGAAGTTCCATAATTTGGGAGTGACCACCAAGAAGGTCTTGTATTTCCACCAAATGTACTTTTAAAGGAATTGAAAGAAAGGCATCTCCTGCAGCTTTCACAGCCCAGACAGGCTTATATGTGAGAATATGGTCTTTTAAATATTTCACCATCTCCTAATGGATTATAATACGGTTGAAATCCTGTTTCAAACTGCAATGGCAGTGAAGTGTGTATATGTTGCTGTCACTATTGTGTCCACATACTTGCATTGCCAAGTTACTTAGAGTATAAAAGCATGTGCACAGTTCTATCTATTTCAACAAAACATTGGTGAGCTTGAAATCTCCATGTGACATATAATTATGTGTGTGTGAGAAAGAGTGATGCAGAGAGAGAAAGAAAAAGATAAATTGATTAAAACCAGATGCCACTGTAAAATTTAAGCATATAGCAGAAGTATTCTTGATGACATAGATTTTCCTGAATCCTTGACATAGATTTGGCCTGAATGCCTCTCTGTTGTTAGTATCTATGATGGGAAGCTTGATGCTATCTGTCCTACAGATGTAAATACTCATTTGTCTTGTTATCACCTGTGAGCATGACTTCCCTCTTGCCTGTGAGGAAGGCAGGATATTTTCTGTCTCAAGAGAACATTAATGAAAATGATTTTTGCATTCATGAAAAAGAATTTTTTTAATAAGTTGTATAAATTTTTGTAAACTGTTGAAAATAGCCGAATAATAAAAGCTGTTGCCTTGTTCCAATTAAAAATTATACAGGTTGTTTGAATCTTTCTGATCAGTCAGTCCTTTTGTCTTTTGTCTTTGTTGTGTGTATCTGGGCTCAGCTTCACAAAGGACATCATCTTGTTCTTGTGCTTGTGAATTGTCCATTTCTCAGCAGGCTTTCTTTGAAAGGCCTAGATAGCCTCTCTCACTGAGAACAAGAAATTTTGCAAGCATTATTCACATCCCTGATCTGCACCACATCATACCTGATTCATTTGTGTTCCTCTTAGATAGTGGCACATTATTATGGGAAACAGATAGCCTGGATCAAAAAAACAATTCATGTCTCTCTGAGGGAAATTTGGAAGAAATTCTTTACTGTAAGAGCTCTTCAACAGTGGAATAGACTGCCTTGAAGGGTGGTGGACTCTCCTTTGGAGCTTCTTAAAGAGAGGTTGGATGACCATCTCTCAGTTTTTAGCATTGTGGAGGGTTGGACTAAATGGTCCTTGCAATCTCTTCCAACTCTATGGCTCTATGATCTGCCATCTACAGTAAGCAAAGCAGTGTCACAGGCATTTTTTTAAAAAAACCTTCCCCTGCATCCTTTTGATTTCAGTGAGCTATAGGAACAGTAAGCTATAGGAACAACTTCTTCAGTAAGATGGCAGATTCAGTATGACTGAGTAGCTCCAGGCTTTGGAGTAAACAATTATTTAAAAGATTTATTTCCACTTGGCTTACATACACACTTTAGGCATCGGTAGAACACATCTCAGGTACCCTGTTAATTTTCCTGGATTTTTTCATGGCAGGCATTCTTATCAACTCCAGTATTTTCAAGACTATCTGTGGAAGCTGAAGGCACCATCTAGCTGTGTCATCAGTGGATTGAAGAAAGTGGTCTGATGATACAGGAGAAGTAAGGAGCTTACAGTCCTGGAACTGAATCTATCTGCTCTGAAGTCCTAATTAGATCCTATTCCAGATCCTGTTCCAGATGTCCATGACCCTTCCTCCATATACCACCACAAGGTAGTTCCCCAGCCTATGTACAATCCTTACTAATTTTTAAAGGGTTGAGATATTGCTACCAAGACATAGGTCAAGATCATTCTCATTGCAAGAGTCCCCCAACTCCTGTATGAATTCCTTCATATGAACCATACAATGTGAAATATTGTGATGAGGCTCAATTTTGGGCTTCACCACTGCGGAAGACAAGGTGTTAGCATCATCTCATAGTCAGATTTTGTGGGTTTGCCTGCCTATCCCTTTTCAGATCCAAATCAGAAATGTAATTAATGGTCTAGATTCAATTGTAAAAAGCTGCAGGTAAGCCTGATGAACCTCAGGGCCATGTAAGTGGTATGGTTGTGTGTGGGTAAGGGTTGAGTCTACCTCTTTCTATTTTCTAGTACAGTCTGAACAAAATTCACCCATCTAAAGTTATTATTTACAATTCAAGTGGTAACTCACCAAGTAGTCCTTCTATATCTAGTGAGAGCAACTCTTTTTTCTGAAAACATTCTGCAGTCCTGGCTTCCTTCTGGTAACCTCTCATTCTTGTGCATATTATCTTGTGCCATCCTATTTGCAAGGTTGTCTACAAAAATTGCAAGAATGCAAGGGAATTGCTGCCTGTCATAAGACATATCTAGCCTTCTGTGAACAGCCTTTCCTTTCCCCATGAAAGGGGAAAGGCCAATCTTCGTCTGCAGTACACCTGCTTTCTGCTTCCAACATTGTGAGCTGGAAGGTTGAATAGCAGAAAGATAATCTGGTGGATGGTAGCTCCTTATATGCACATATAGTGTTGTGAAGGTTAGACTGGGACATTGGAGATCCAGGTTCAGGTCCCCAATGCCCAATCCATGAAACTCACAAGCTTATCTTAGCCCAGTCACTCTTAGCCTGACCTACCTCAAAAGGTTGTTGAATACATAAAGTGGGAGAAGACTGCTATGTGCTTTACTTTGCATCCATTGTAGAAAAGGTCATATATTAATGAAGTATATAAAATAAAAGTAAAGAGTCAGGCTACCATTGCCTTTTCAGCTCTTCAGATTTTTAAGATGAATTTTGAGATGAGTTTTGAGTAAAGCAGCTCACTCAGTGTGGAACTAGACGGCACCAGGAACTACGTAAACTCAAGGCTAATATCATATGTAACCATGAAAGGTGAGATAAAACTACAAGAAAGTAAATTCTGTAATGTGGCGAATACAAGATCACTGAACAAGAATGAGGTCTATGAAGGTGTTGACACTTTCATACTCGTACCATATGTTCAGTGAGCACTATGAATAAGGATACTTTCTTTGACCAAGTGTTTTCTGTTCACTAGTCAGGTGGCAAGACTGAGGGTTTTTTTTGCATGGCTTTACAAATTAAGAAGAGCAGTGCTAAGAGAATGGGCAATGAATCAAAAGATTAATGGATACTAACAAAAACATGGAGCACTTTTTAATTTGTATACTGTGAAATTGTGTTACTTCATGGTCACTCTCCATGTGCTTACTAATAGTCATACATTTACTCATTCTGTGTGTGTTTTCTTTTGCCATGGAAGATCCTGCTCAGGCTTTTCCCATTGTCCTTCCATCAGCATCTTTGCCAGGAGGGGAGCGCAACAAGAATACTCCCCTCTGCACCCAACCAGTTCCCTGTGGAAGGCAGCTCGAGCAACATGCGTCTACCTACCACTGCACAGCCAAGCTCTTTCCCATGCTGCACTGGTGAAGGAAGCACCTCCATCATGCTTCCTGCCCTTCTGCATGGCTGGGAAAGACAGGGCACAATCGTGGGCACTTAACAGATTTATTCCATTAAGCAAATATCCTACGATCATGATGGGTGGGGTGGGATGGCAGCTGGACTGCAATGACATTATGTGATAACACAACTGATGCACCACTGCCATCACATAGTGGGACCGTGACACCAAGCAGGAATGGTGAAAGCTTGTACAAATATCTGGCCTAGGATCAAGAAATGAAGCAAGAAACTGACTGACAGAATTTTGGGAAGCCTACAGTTTGTTCATTGCAAACACATTGTTCAAGCAGCCAAAGAGGTGACTTGCATGCATGGACACGCATGGACATGGCCAATGTAGAAATCAAGTAGACAACATAGCTGGAAACAGAAGATTGAGAAGTTCCATTCTGTCTACATAAACAAGATGAGAAGCAGATTGTCAAACAATGAACTGCTAATATCAAAATGAGAGTAAAGTCAACGAAGAAGACTAAACCAATCATCATATCAAAATACAACCAGGAAAACATCTCCATAGAATTTAAAGATAATGTAACAAACAATTTTACGCTATTAAGCCTAATTGACTGGGAGCCAAAAGAACTCTGGAGTGAAGCAAAGAACGTTGTCAGGGAAGAATGCAGAAGATCCTATCTGCAGGCAAAAATAAAGAGAAGCTTCAGTGGAAAACAGATGAAACTCTTCAAGCAGTTAAGGACAATGAGAAGCAAAAGTAAAAGGTGACAGAAATAAAGTCATAACCTTGAATCTTTAAGTTAGGATTACACTGGCTGTATTTCATTATGGCCTGAAACTAATTATAATATGATGATAAAGATAGTATGTCTTCACAGGCAGATGGTTGGCTGTTGAGTCACGAAATCTATCATCCTATCACTTTTTAAGTATGGTCGACTGTGGCCATTTGCACCCTACAGTGTTATAGTGCTAATATTCTACTTTCAACATCCTGTGGAATTCTGGGGTTTGTAGTTTACTGAGGACAAAGAGGTCTCTGACTGGTATTTCTGAATGCCCCTCTCTAAACTGTAAACCCCAGGATTCCATGGAATGTTAAAAGTGGAATAATAGAAATATAACAATGTAGTGCAGAAATGGCCTATGTTTTAGTTACTAGTGAAATGATGTGAAGAGGACTGATGGCACATTTTTATCTCATTTTTGTTTGTTTTTTCTTCTCTAGATTAAAATTCCTGGAGAACCTGATCCCTATTTATATTTTTACCCTTATTTAGTCTTTTATTTCTTTAGAACTAAAGAAAGAAGCCAATGAAAATGCCCTGGGTAAGAGAAAATATACCCATATTTCATTCTCCATCTTTATCACTTTTCTCACTGAGAAAGAATTTTAAACCAATGTGTAATAGCATATAAATTTAAATGATGTTTGGAGGACATTTTAAAATAGGCAACATTACCAGCTTTCAGTGGATGGGCTCTGAAACACTGATCAAAATCCAATTGTCAATCCAGAGTAGAGTAGACCCATTCAATCAATGAGATTTTGTTACATGCTGATTTACCATTTAGTAATTGATTGAATGTGTTTACTGAACACATTGGCAATTGGGTTTAGGCCACAAATTTAAAAATAAACCTGTTTTGAAAGATGACTTGAAAACATTCAAGGTTGTACAACAGAACAGTTCTTAAGACTTAAGGCATATTCAATAATTCAGGTAAAAGTGAGTGGGAAACCAGCATCTTCTCTCTCTTCACATGGAAAATGACAAATCTGCACCAAAGAGCCTCCTACATACATGGATGCTCTCCACACAGTGGGAGATCATGATTTTGGCCCTTTTCTCACCTTACCTCGTCGCGGCAATGGGGAGCGGCGCTCGCGCGAGCCGCTCACCCCAGCCCTTCTTGCCTCCCACATTGGCTTCCTGGTAGTGCGACCGTCGCACTCGCATCCCGCCCTTCCTTCCGCAGCGCAGTCTGGGAGCTGTAGGCTGCGCTGGGGGAAGGAAGCGCGGCCGCCCCAGATCGCCAAAGCACCGCACGCAGGTATATGTGCGAGGGCGCCATGAGCATTGCGTGAGTGCACAGTATTTTCGGCTTACAGCTTACAGCCAAAAATTAAAAAATGCACGCTCGCCCTGCTTCAGCCTCGTGAGCATCGCGGGAGTGGGAGTGCGTCATATGGAGCAACGCTCCCATTCACGCAACGCTCAAGGGGTGCTCGCACAAAAAAAAAAAATGCATGCGAAAAGGGCCTTTGTTTCTTCCTGACTGCAAAAAGAGCATCCTTCTGTAGGATAAGCTCTTCTGTACAGAATTATCACTCTCTGTGTGAGAAGAGCTACAGAACTGGAGACTGAGGGAACAAGACTAACATCTTGTCTCTTCACATGTTGATTCAACATGAACCCTGAATGAGTGAATAAAGTTACAGAAAAGCTTAAATAAAAATAAATGGCTGACCATTACTATCACATGGTGGAGAAAGCAACCATATCACACATAAAATGACTTGTGAGGCAAGCATTTTGCCGGAATGATTAACTAATTAACTGATATGGAGCCCCAGTGTGGATCTCCCCACTAAAACAAAAGAGAAAGGGGGATCAGTCTTAACATGGTTTGGGTTTTCACATGCCTGGGCCTCTACTTGGGCCACTTGTCTTACCCATTACATTGTGTAAGTCAAGGAAGATGTGTCTGTGTGCACACATTTTTCTCAAGCATATAGACAAATTCCCCAGCCTTTTATGGACCAGGCCAAAGATTCTCAGGCATGGTTGTTAATTGCCCACATCATTAAAAAAGATAAAATAATTGGGCATTGTTTGAAACAAGCCACCTAGTATCAACCCTCTGATTTATAAACTATACAACTATCCAATACATAATCAAATACACAAGCTAGTATTAAGCAAAAACTAAATATTTACACAGTTCTTCTCAGGTTCAGATGTTTTGTAAGTTTTGTATAAGTTAGGAAAATGAGTGTTTTTGTGTCACACAAATACCAGAGCTTAGAAATAATGTTTTACAAGTAACACTATTCTAAGGAACAGCTTGCACCATTTTAATTCTGGAGGTAATGAGAGGGCAACATTCCTTGTAAAACAATGTGCTGAATACTTATGAAAGTATTTTTTAGTTTTTCAGTGAACCAAATACTTGTTACTTCAAAATGTTTTTTTTTTGGAGTATTGATTCAGGAGAAGTTTGGGTATTTTAGCATTTTTATAAAATGTAAATAACTTTATTAAAATACAAAATACATACAAACAGAACAAAAGAATAAAACAAATTACAACAACGAATAAATATAAACAAGAAACATAAACAGGAAAAAAACACAACAGAAAGGAATCCTAAATCGTAATAGAAGTTTAATAAAAACAGTAAAAGCAATAACAATAACTAAAAGGTTGTTCCCAACTTTCCTAACACTCACTGTTCATAATGCTGTATAAAAACACCTTCTCTAGCCACAGATACCTTCCAAACACTTCTCCTGTTACTTCTCTAACAACACTAATTTTCAAATCCTATTGTATACTTACAAAATTTTATTTGCAAAAAGCATATAAATGATTTCCAGTCTTTCGTAAAGGGTGCCACTCATTTTTTTTTCTCTTATCAATATAGTCAATTTGTCCATTTCAACTAAATACAACAATTTTATCAAACAATCTTCTTTTGTTGGAATATCTATATTCTTCCATTTCTCTGTGTATAGTAATTGCCCTGGTGTGGCAATATATAGTAATATCTTGCCATATTACTTTTCCAATTGATCTTCTACTAATCCTAGTAAATACAATTCAGGTTTTAACTGAACATTCACTTTCAAAAATTTTATGGACTATATAGCATATTTGATTCCTGAATTTTTGGCTTTTTCACATATTCAGCACATGTGATAAAAAGTTCCCACTTGTTGTTCACATTTCCAAACATCTATTAAAAACCTCTTTGTTCATTTTGGTCCATTTTTCTGGTGTCAAATACCGATGATACATCATCCCATAGAAATTCTCTTTAAAATCATAACACTGAGTAAATTTAATTCCCTCCAGCCACATTTTCTCCTATTGCTCCAGCTGCATATTATGTGCAATATTTTGTGCCCACTTTATCATACAGTTTTTAACCAACTCTTCTCCCAACTCAGATATTAGCAGACATTTATACATTGTGCCTATCAAGCTTTTTACTCTTTATATTTTTAAGTTAGTGGTAAACAAAGTAAAGTTCTCTAAGATCACTGTTTTTCTGGCCAATAAAAAAGTGAATTAACTTTTCTTAAAGCCTCCTTTAAATAAGTCACAGCTTCCCCACCACGCACATCCATTTTAAAATAAAAAGTATGATGAGAAGGAGAAACAGAGTCTCAAGATATTTAGAAAATTGTTTATTTACAATAAATTATTGTTACCTGCTATCAATCAGCTTTGATTCATGATGACCCTATGAATGAAAGACCCTGTGCTCAACAGCTTTGCTCAGGTCTTGTAAACTCAGAGTGGTGGCATCCTTGATTGAATCAACCCATCTATAAAGTGATTGTCCTCTTTACCTACTACCTTCCACTTCAGCAAGCATTATCATTTTTCTAATGAGTTCTGTCACCTCATGATATGTCCAACATTTGATAGCCTCAGTTTAGTAATCTTGGTTTCCAATTAAGAGTTCAGATTTGCTTTGCTTTTGGGACCATTTATTCATACTTTGGTAGTCCTTGATATCCACAGAACTCTCTTCCAGCACTACATTTCAAATAGATGGATTTCCTTACTGTCAGCTTTCTTCACACCCTAGCTTTCAAACTCATAGAAACAACAGCCATCCTGTTTTTTCCTTTCTTCCTCTCAAAATTGACAGTTTCGCTCTAGACATTTCCAGTTTTGTTTTCCATTTTTTGCCTTTTTTTTTTTTTTTTTTTTTGGAGAGGAGGGTCAGTCTGGGTTTCCTCATAAGATTCAAGGAACAGAAAACTGATTCCCCAGACCTGTTAACATTGTCCATCCCTGTTTTAAGTCACTATTTTAAAACAATGTAAAAGGATTGTGTTGGTAATGCACTATTGAGGGAGGAGAAATAAATTATAGCTGGACCTCCACATTTGCAGGCTTGACTTTTGCAGATTTTATTATTTGTGAGTTTCTCCAACCCATATCCCACCTCAGATGCTTCTTTTGTGGGGGAATCTTCCTTCTTGGCAACTCTGATCAGGCAGTGCAACCCTTTAAAAACCCACCTCTTGTCCTCCTCCTCCTCCAACGGCAGCTGCCTGGCTGGCTAAGGACAGATTACAGTGCATTTTCCCAGTATGACAAACCCCCTCCCAATGACCCACACACACTCAAGGAAGGAGAAGGGTTGGAGAGAGGAAGTATAGGGCCACCATGCCAACTTACCCTTTTCCCCTCTCCTTTCCCTGATCTGGTTTGGATCTTGAGTGTTTGGACCTTGAGTATCCACCATGGCTTGGCTCCCTTCCTACACCTATCCACTCACCCATTTTGATATTTGTTATTTTTTGACTGTTGCAGAGATCCTGCACCCCTCCTCCTAGTGAATGTGGATTGCTGACTGTACTTTAAAAGAAAAGCCAAAGGGATAGTAATGAAAACATGTTAACTTTTGCAATAATATGTCCAAATTCTGATTAATCTGAGACAGACAAGTTTTCTCCCCTCCCCCCAAAAAGGTCATTTGCTCCACACTGGCTATTTGACACTGAATGTCAGTGAATATTGTTTGGCTTTCATACCATCACCACACCCTCTGGACTTTGTAAATCAATGTTCAATGTTCATTTTTCCCCCCAAGCACAGTTCAACAAATACAAACCTGAGAGAAGAGGTGACCCTTTTAATTCCTTAACAGAGGCTACAGTTTGGTTTGATTTATGGAAGCTGAAGAGTCTATTCATAAAATATGTATCTGCAAGAGGCAGTTTATGAGAAACCCGGCTTTTGGGACACATTAATTCTAAGTGCAGGTCCAACTTTCATGTTTTATAACATAACTCTGACAGCTGTAATTTCAGATTAAAGATTTTTCATTCACATTCCCAACCTGATTGCTTGGCATGGGCCTTGTATTACCTTATTGTCAATAGCAAGTGTTCATCCTATTGGGAGTCATTTAATAACCAGCTGCCATTTAAAGTGGAGACAGAATATATGTCTCAGCCAGCTCATCTCAAGGATCGTTTCTCTGCACAGGAAGCTCGGACTTCTTCAAGAAAAACAACAGC
The DNA here is from genome assembly GCA_948474755.1 of Ctenosaura bakeri. NCBI lineage: Eukaryota > Metazoa > Chordata > Lepidosauria > Squamata > Iguanidae > Ctenosaura > Ctenosaura bakeri. The sequence continues at coordinate 86,668 of CAOLHI010003559.1, read as the reverse complement.
TGGGCCCTCACTATTGTCCCTTATTGTAGAGTCTAGTTAAAACAAACACCAATGCTCTTTGTGAGTTTTCTAGAAAGGATTTGTTAGCTGTGGGGATTTTTGTTTTGTTTTAGTTATATACCACTGCTTCCATGATGAACAGTTTTGTCTTCCATTGTGCAATTGTGTAATGTTCATTTTATAAATCCCCTCCATACACTCTGCTTAGTTAAAACATTGGCAAATTCGAGGTTTTAAACATCTTCAACCATCACCACCATTCCTTTTGGTTATTAATCTAATTTTCCACATAACAAAAATAAAACTACACAGACAAATATGCACCAATCAATAATAGATAAACTTGTTTCTGAAAGAGTCAGGTTCTGATAATTTGGTATACTTAGTCTGTATACAAATAGTTTCATGAGAGGTAATGCCTTTATTTAAAAGCTACCTTTTAAATTTTCTCGACAGCAGGGGATTATCCTTTGTGGCTGTGATTTGTAACAAAACAAGCAAAAAAAGGGGGGGTAGAAGGGGAAGAGGTTTGGGGGGAATGGTCTCTTTCATGGCTAATTAAACTGGAAAACAAATCAATCAGCAGAAATGGCTGATGAATTTATTATGTCTTTGGAAGCTTACTGTATCCTAATGTTCTTGATGCATACTAAAATTACTATTCACAATATCTTATAAGGCAAGCATTTACCTGAAGCTTTACAACTATCTATAGTATTGATTGGAGAGTCTTTAGTAAGTAACGGAAGCTCAGGTTTACACAAGTGTTCTGGATATAAACACAAAAACTGTGAAAACTCAGGAAAAAAAATCTAAACCTGGTGATTAAACTTTTTTCCATCTTAGCATATGATTCTTGAGCCTGTGAACAAGCCAGGTTAATGGCAGAGGGGAAGAAGAGATGTAACCACCAAGTGAAACCTTTGTCATGCATCCATAAGTCATTTGCCTCATTATTATTTACCAGTTTCCAAGTGTCCATGTGTGTTTTGAATGCATTGTGAGGTTCAGAATGCATTATTAAGATGAGAAAATATTCTGCCTTTATGGGTTACAGTGATAAATACAAACCGTAACATTGATGTTTCCCATCGAAATGTGAATACTTGAGCCAGGTTGTTTTCTCAGATTGGAATACTGTGGTCCTCTCTAGGCTGACATGTATGTAATTTACTGGTTTGTTAAGTATAACAACGCAGGGTTTTTAAAAAGTGAAATCTTTTACAGATGAGGACAAGATTTCATTCGACATATGGTAAACATGCCTTGGATTGTAGTTCAGAGCTTTTATGAAGTCCAGAGAGCTCCAACCAGGAAAATTATATTTGGTGTATTTAGCTATCTATTTTGATTGTCCCTCCTATTCCTTTCAATTTAAGCTAACCAACTGCCAGATCATACAGACTATCCATTACTTCATATGTAGCAGGAAATCTGAATACGATGAACACAATGCCTCTGTCTAGTGTCTACATGGGTTTTCTGAATCTCATCATCTTAAACAAATGACTCCTTCTTTGTTTTATCTTTAGAATTAGTCCCCACCAATCTGACTATTATACTGCTCTCCACATCTGCTTTTTTTATTCTCTACACATGCCCCAAAGAAATATCTTTTCATACTTTACCATGATTAAAATGACAAATCCTAACAAAGAATTGGCAGATATTCCAGGGAACTGCTTTGGAGAATTGTTTGAGTTTCCCTTTTCCTTGTCTCAACATAAGATGCCCATTTGCATAGCCTGTTCACCACTACACTGTGTGTCATGTGGCAAGGCTAATAAAGAACCAAATTAGCTCCTTCCTATGTAAATATCTTAAGATCTGAGGAAGATCTGCATTTCAATTACACATATGTGTGAAAAATAAATAATGTTGTCTTTATTATCACAGTAGAGATATTGCCCCTCCCTGTGTCACTGAAGGCACTGGATTAGATTAAGGGACTGACAGAAAGGACATACTCAGGGACAAGAGAACAAAATAGAGCAAAACATTCATAACAAAATGGTCACAATCATAGAAGATATCATGTGTTATGGGGCAGGAATGGGGAACCTCAGTAGGTGAGGCATAATCCAGTTGTCCTAGAGTATCAGCCCAGCCTGGAAGTTCCAGTCCAGCTCTCTCAGATGGCCATATGTCTTCCTCTGTATTAGTGGTAGTGATTTTTGTATGGTCTCTCCTGGCACCTCCCCCACTCAAAATGCTTCTCTTAAGGCTTCTCAAGAGACCCAATGTTGTGTAATGGTTTAAGTTTTGCACTAGGTCTCCAAGACACCAGGGTTCAAATACCCTCTGGTGTGGCTTTGGGGAAGTCATATTCTCTGAGCTAAGAGGAAGGCAATGGCAAACACCCCTCTGAGCAAATCTTACCAAGGAAATCCCGTGATAGGTTCTCTTTAGGGATTTCGTAAGTCAGAAATGACTTGAAGACACACAAAGCTTCAGTCAGTGGCAACAAGAGGTTTGAGTTTGAAATATGGTTTTATTATTTTATTTTAATTTGGCACAGAGCCTCGGTACTTAGCTGTACAGCTGTGCATGGGTACCCTGATTTGGTTCAGAGTCTGATTCAGCAATTCAGAACTAGGCCCAATCCAATCTGTAAGGAGCTGGGCCAAATTCAGTTGAGATTCAAAAATCCAGTTTACCAGTTCTCACCCACTGATTTGCATCAGGAACCAAAAAGGATATAGAATATATTACATATCAAAGTAACATTTGGTGACATGGTAGATTCTAAAGAAGGGATTAACCCACTTCAATTTTAAGTAGGTAGCTCTAGAGGTTTTTGTGCTAGATGCTGATAAATGTTGCTGATTTTTAAAGCAGTGTGTGTCTTGGATGTTCATGTTATTCTGCTTTTGTTCCGGTACTGTTCCCTAGAACATGAGGCAGCTAAGTCTAACTTCAACTAAGATACACCATGCCTTGGAGAAGAATTCACCTTCCTTTGAGTTTTCCATATTTTGTTGGAACTGGTTTGAATTAGATGTATGTAACAGACATGGTTGCCACTTGATGCACACAAGATATTCAACACTGTGAAGCTGCAAAATAATGTTATTGTGGCACAAAATCTAAGTAAACAAAAGCAACTTTCACTTGTTGGCTACATAAGTGTTAACCTCCCTTTCTGCGACATACCTAAATAAGTTATAGTACAATCCATTTCCTCAGAAGTCGTATAAGTATTTACATGGAGTTCAACTATGGTGTCACATGATCATAGATTAAATGCCTTTGTTTCAAGAAGGCCCCAGATTTGTTAGAAAGCATATCTAAACAAACAGCATCATGAAGACAAGGGAGCTATCCAAATAAGTTGTACAGAAGTACCGGTCAAGGTTGTGTTATACTCTTCTCAAACTATGACCATCTTTCATAGCATTGCTAAATCTATTATTATAGAATGGAAATAATATGCTCAAACATTACACTGCAGAGAGAAATTTATTCACAAAATCTCAGTGGTTGGCTGTCTTTAGAAATCAGAAGGTTGTGTGTGACACCTACCCTATGTGTTATGGTTGTGGGGTTAAATTTTATTTACCATTTTCTTTGTCTCTACTGTGTCATTTGAGCAATGCTATATTGTGTTATGTCAGTAGGATGGTATGCCATACACTTTGCCCTCATAGTGGGATAGAATATTTATAGATTTTATTAGGAAGTGCTTATTTTATCCCCAAAGGTGCACACTGAGTAGGAACATATGTTGTCTATGCAGAAAACTTTACATGGAAGTCACCAGTTTTTTTTTCAGGACAAACGGAGGAGAGAGAGGTAGAATGCCAGAGAATGTGTTTGGTTGTTATGGAATGAGGTAGGATGTGTAGAAAGAGCCCACTCTAGTCTCCTTCGGAGACACAAGAGCCCTCCAGATGTTTGGGGCATTCCCAAAACACTTGGAGGATTCCATGTTGAGAGTTCCTGGAACTTTCTAGTGTAGTATTTCCCATTAATTCTTTACTGAACCATTTCACCATTACTAGGGCGGGTGTGTGTGTCTGGAAAAAGAGGCCTGAATATTGCTTCTGTCTGCCACATAGTGAATAATTTGTAACCGTTTGCTGAGTTGGTACAGTTATGCAACTCACTGCACATGGCAATAGTCAGTAGTTCTTGACACTTTTGCACTGAAGAACAAAAACAGATTGGTGTCAAGTTGGATGTTCAAAAATCTAAGTGTGAAAGCAACATGCACTGTGAATTTAGAAAAAACTGTCAAATTATCACCTAAGAGAGTTCATCACTATCAGGATGGAGGTTTTTGGAGCTACATTAGCAAGCTTGCCACCTGCTTTCATTTTGTATTGGCTGAAGTGCAGAAACTACAGAAAAGAAATACCCAAGACTTTTTGCTGCTACCTGCTAGTTGGGATTATAGCAACACACCCAATTTGTTGCTGCCACCTGCTGGAGCCATATATTTTGCCATACTGCCAAATTTTGCATGGTAATGGAGCTTTCAAGAGATCCCCAGTTTACTGGCAGCATCTGTGATGAAAGTCAAAGGACATAGACTTTCATAGGCACATCTAGACCTTGGGAGCTGATGAGAAAATCTGAACTTCAGGATATATTTATGGCTTCATCAATATTCTTGAACTTGTTGAGGTAGTAGCTGTTTGTTAATATTAATAAATGAGGTTTCCTGGATAAAAATCAGAAATGAATGTAAAAGGAAGAAAATAACTCTTAGATCAGGATGGGAAATTGGTGTTCGCTAGATCTTTCCAGAGTGCAATCACCAGTACAACAAGTTTGACTAATGGTTGGGAGTGATTAGAGTTATATCAAACAACATGTGAAGAGGCACAGGTTCAATCAACACCCCCCCCATGTAGAACCCAGATCTGGGTGCTGATCATAGGGTTATAATTGTCAAGAGAGAATCAGGTAATTAGAGAATTATAACAATGTAGCTGTGTTTCAAGCCAGGTTAGAGACTATGCAGCCCTCCAGATGTTGGACTATAACCCCCTTTAGCCCAAGCCTGTGTAATAGAGATGATGGAAGCAATAGTTTATCACTACTGAGAACTCATAGAAACCACATCCTTGTTCTAAGCTTTCAAACATAATGATCATCTTTCTGGAACATGAAGATAGGTTTTATTCGAGGATCTTAAAGTGCGTTATAGGAGGGTGGGTTCACTTTTAAGAGATATATAATTATTCTAAATTGAAAGCTTGGAAAGTTACTTCTAAGAAGAATCAATATAATGATGTAACTGAGCACTGACATGATGATGCTCTGAGACCTAAAATTATGGCTGGTGGCTTCAGCATGTTCAATATATATATTCTTCTTAAAAGTAACAATCCAAGCTGTGTTTAAATCACACTTAGTATACCAAAGCTAGCTACTTTTACTGAAAAGGTACCTTCCTTGCATTCAACACAGCTTAGCCATAAAACTACTTTTACAACAGCAGCATTCATAGGATTTCTCAAAATATCTTGTAATGTTTCAAACCTCTTGATAAGTTTCTAAATGATAAAGTTGTTTCTATGCATAAATGTTGATTTCTCAAGTAACAAAGACATCTTTGCTCTTTAGTTAAGTCTGATTTCAGAGTACAGGGCTGAGTGCAGATTTTGTGGAAAATCAAGTATGTGAAGTCATTAGCAGCAAAGACGAAGTGAGAGAGAAAGAAAAAAGCCCTGAACATCAAGCCATACCCTTGAAGCTTCCCATATGATGCTCCAACCTCTAAATAAATAAATAAATAAATAAATAAAGAGACCTCCACTAAAAGGCTAAAACTACTGTTTCCTATCTAAATAAAGAGTGCATCATAATTGAAGCAGGGGAATTTTCCCCTCCCTTCCAAACTTTCCACCCATCCCTGTTCAGGCTGTGCTTGAGTATTTATTGTAAACAAACTTAGCAGACTTCTGGAGGCTAATAGGACTGTTGATTGGTGTTTGTTCAGCACAGCAGGATCTGGTGTGTGATATCTCGGCTTCTGTGTATGGCTGAGTGTGGGCTGCTGGTGGGAGGTATTGTCTGTTGAGGATTGGAAGAGGCTTGTTAACTTCTGGATGGAATGAAAGACACTTGTTTATTTGGAATTCTTTGAGACCTCCAGGACCACTGTGAAGTCTGTTGCGAGTTTTTCTTCTTCAACAGTGTCATTCAGTGGAAGTCTCTGGTGATGAAAGAACTAACATGATTTATCTGTGCCATAACTTTCAGACATAGATCGTTGTCTTTAAGGTTTCTTTCTCCAATCCACAAGATAGGCCATACCCAGCAGTCTTGGTGAAGACTATGAGGCTATTCCAAAGAAATGGCTTTGCTATCCACTTAACATGGCAGGAGAGGCTTTAAGATTTCTTATTATAAAGAAACAACAGTGTTAAAGAAAATATTCCAGGTAATGAATCAAACACACACACACACACATTTGTCCAGAGAGATAGGCTACTGTATGTTCTGGTTGTTATTATGCAGTTTTATATCAGCTTAATTCAAAAAGCAGTAAAAAAAAATAAAGGGGTGGGGTGAGAATGTGTACGTGTACACGTGCACCTTCAAGTTACCTGTGAACTTATGGTGACTTCATGAATGTCATAGCATTTTCTTAGGCAAGGGATACTCAAAGGTGGTTTTGTCAGTTCCTTCCTCTGAAATACAGCCTACATCACCTGGTATTCATTGCTGGTCTCCCATCCAAGTACTAGACAGGGCTGACCCTGCTTAGTTTCTAAAATCAAATATGATTTGGTGCCTTTAGGGTATTTAGGCCACTATCTTAGGCTAAACCCAATTGTTAATTCCAAACAGAACTGACCAACATAATGGAGCCACTCAACTTACTGAGCAGCAATTTTGCAGCTTAAGGTGGCAGCAACTTGAGATGGCTCCCTACCTTCATGGTGGTCTAATGGGCTTCTTCTTCCCTGGAAGCTGCACAATCTTGTGCAGCACTGGGATGAGATTTGGGGATAGATTATGAATTCAGAACTCAGTTTGAACTCACTGGTTGCTATTACCTGGCCAAGTAGTCTGGTGTAGGCTTCACTCCAGTCAGGTACAGGGTATATATTCTGCTGCTTGCTGGGCATTTGCTCACTTCTTCCAGAGCAACATACCACCCTTCCACTTTTTTTTATGGCTGTTGTTTTGATACTTGCATATATATTGCAGGCAATTTGTTTGTTATCTGTCACAACTTGTGTGGCAATTTGGATGGGTTCTGGTTACCAGTGCCACTTGACATGGGAAAAGTATGGGAGTCCTCTATAGGGACACAGAGGGTGCAGGGGGAAGGACATCACATAGAAGTGAATGTGTTTCTTACACTCCATGGTAACAGGGTGGATCCTACACCTGTCATCCCAGTGGTTCTGGCAGAAGGCCAGAGAGTCAAGCTCATAGGTCAACAGGCAGGTTGGCTGATACTTGGATCCAGACCCATGTGCATGCTAACCTTGTGGTAACTGTAGCCAAATAAAGTTGTGTCCATATTTTTTACAACAATCACAGTGTCTGTGGTTCTTTTCTACTATAGGAGTTTTTGACCCCTAGCATGCAATGAATACAACTTGATAAGACAATGTATATGTACACCCCATTGATTCAATGGGACTACGTAATTTAGGACTAACATTTGGATTAAGCCTTTTGTATTTCAATAGGTCTTCCAGAAAGCTACATCATATGTGATAAATTTGGGATTCATTGCTTTCTTGTTTTATATTTCAAAGTGAATACATTAGAATGATGTATTGATAGCTACTTTTCCTTATGAATCCAAATATTCTTCTGATTGTCTAAACATGTGTTATTAATATATTAGCAAACACTAAATTCAGTCATGTGACAGATAATAATATATTTAAAAACTTGAATTAGTAAGGAAACATTTAAATTCTACATGGTTGCTCTGTTTCTGTTTTATGTATGCATGTATTTGTTGAAAGCCAGAATGATGTAGATTTTTTGAGTGTTGGACTATGACCTTGAAGACCAGGATTCGATTTCTTGCTCAGCCACAGAAACAACTGGTTGACCTTGGGCACATCACACACTCTCAGCCCCAGAAAACCTCATGATAGAATCACCTTAGGGTCGCCATAAGTTGAAAATGACTTGAAGGCACACAACAACAACAACAACGTGTTTGTTAGTTACATTTCAATCCCACCTTAAATCCATTGAACTCAATGCAGTATGTATGGCTCTCCTGCTGTTTTATCCACACAATGACTCCGTAGGGTAAGCTGAGAGAGAGTAACTGAAACAAGGTCACTTACTGAGTTCCATAGCTCTGTAGGGGCTAGATCTTGGACCTCTCAAGTCCCAGTCCAAATTCTTCCACTCAAAATGCTAATTATTATCTAATACAGGCTCTGGGTAGTTTATTTAACTGCACAAGCATTTGTTTTAACTAAAAAAAATACAAACAAGATTCTTATAAATACAATTGCAGCTGATATTCTGTTAAACATTTGATGAAAATTGGTTTTCCAGACAAAATTTGAACAAGTATTCTACATCCTATATTATATTCTAGTTACATTTATTTCAGTGTTCATCTTTATTTCTTAATGATAAATTTGTTGTGAGCAAGGTTTAATTTTCTTTAAATGGTTAAAAGTTATTCAAAGCTGAAGAAATATGAGTTGTAGATCTGATTTTAAAGCAATACACTGCAGTTTTGCTGGGGAGGTGTACCCCTCAAAGACTTTCCCATTTTAATGAAGACTAGTTGACCTTGTTGATGTAAACCAAATGTTGTCTGCAAGTCAGTTCATTGAGGCAAAAGTTTGTGACCCTTAAACACCACATTAACATGTCTAATTGTAACTGACAGGGCAATTTCCTGGTGGACATTGTTTGCCAAGCCTATAAGCTACCAGCAATCTAAGACCTTTGACTATCATATTAACACTTCTAATTCTAACTGACAGAACACCTAGGTAAAAAACACAGCTAGGTGAGCATTTGTGATTGTTGCTTGATAAAAGACCAAAATGATTATTTGTTTACTGAATCAGCATATGATTCCCTGACAGCTAATAATTCAGCATTATTTTGATTAGAGTTGCATGAAGAAAGATAATCTGAAATTATTTGTTTTGCTCTGTATTTACAGTTTAAAGCCAAATGAAAGCAAACACCTTAACTGAATTTTCTTACAAAATATTTTCACCTTCTGTTTTAGTCAGATGCCTGTCAAAGGGCATAAAAAATCTTCCCTTTGTAGAAATGTATAGTAATTGCAATTGTTATACTCCCTCTATTAATTTGAAATGGCCATCAAATGCTAGCTTTCCTTAAAATTACCCTTTCAGTGCATTCAGCCAATCACAATCAGCAAGGTAAATGTGTGCTCAGAAAAAATGGAATGAAGTTCTTCAGATTAATCCTAAAATGTTCCCTAAACTTTGCATAAATGTCCATTCTTTGTTTTTCATGTAAGTCATAATAACAAATCATTCATAAAAATTATACCATTTCTAAATCATTATATTATTTAAAAGCTATCATTTTAATGTCATATTTTAATTTTGTCTACATTTCATTTTTTTTTTATTTCATTTTTTTTTCATGATTCTTTTCATGAACTGCTGTGGGTTGCACTCCGGAAAAAAGGTGCCATGTAAATAAAATAAATAAATAAATGAATAAATATTTTTTAATGAAGTTCTTTTAGTTTTTAATTTTGTTGTTTGATAACTGTAGTTACTATTTACTCAGAAGTAAGTCCCATTGATTAAGACTGCGTCCTTAATAATGGTGTGATTAGACAGTTTATGTGCTTCCAATAAGGCAGGGTATAAATGTTTCAAATATAATAACAGGTCTCGGAAACAATGAAAGGAGAAGTTTGTATCTATATTTCTATTCTGCCACATCAGTTCAAAAATGTCTTAATCAATGAATGACTAAGCCATGATAATAATGATCTAGAACATGAGAAAAGACTGGAAATAATTTCAGCCAAGAGTATTGGGGTGAGTTTATGGTTTCATGTATCAAAATAAGTGAGGGGAGAAGCCATCCAGATGTCATTCAATTGCAAATCCCATCAGTCAGGAATGCTGGGTTTGCAGTTCAGCAGCATCTGGAGGACTGCCCTTTGCTTACTTCATATTCATAACAATGTCAGACAGGCCTTTCTAATATTTGTTTTGTGCTGTGAAAGCTGCTTAGCATAGGTCCTTATTGCATTCACAAAGGTAACCTCAGGTCATCCATAAAACAACCCATAATATGGCTCCTACAATACAACTCCTAGTATTGCTCCAGCTTCTGGTAGGGGCCCCATAAGTATGGGGAAAAGTAGTATTGATTTCTCTCGTGCATGCCATCACAAGGTGGCAAATAACTCTAGCAAAACAGTACTTAGACAGATGAGTAGGACAACTCTAATAGAGGCTCATAGATGCATCTTTGCTGTTGTGCTGGATTATTTCTGAATAAATCCAATTAGGACTAAATTCTCAATAACTGGGTCCTGGGCAAGGGTAGAGTTGGGATATGAATAAAATAAATAGATGATTGAATTGGCCAAATTAAGGAATCCATACATCAAGATGCGCTCAATAGAAGATGTCAAGAGGAAAATGGCACCTGGTCGTAAGCCCTGAGCCATGGGTGGTAGGGGCAGGAGGAGATTTTATTCACCAGAAGTCCTCAGAATTGGATTTCTTTCTATATTTTTTTATTATTATTATTATTATTTTATTTGTATCCCGCCTCTCCATATGGATCGAGGCAGCGAACAACTTACAAAATAGCATGTATTTCGAAACATTTCTATACATGCCCCCAACAAGCTGGGTACTCATTTTACTGACCTGCGAAAGGATGGAAGGCTGAGTCATCCTTGGAGCTGGGCAGGATCGAACTCACAACCTTGTGGCTTGCAGTACTGACATTTAACCACTGCGCCACCAGGGCACCAGCCTTGAGCTGGTATATCTTCCCATTGGAATGGCAAACAGAGAGCAGGGGAGAGAAAAAGAACCACACAAGACAAGGAGAAGAAAATTGCCCTGTCCTAACACACACACACACACACACACACGTACATGCACACATGTGATTTTGGACACAGCGGTGGATCAGATGCCACTAACAAGCACAATTAGACTTGCACTGAAAGCCACAAAACAGACCAAGAGTCAAATACTAAGCACTGCATGATGGCCATTATATGCTTCCATTAATGAGAATGCCACTAACTTTAACAGTTACATTAAAAAAGAAAACTATGCTTCAACAGCTATATTTTGATACAACAGAGGAAAAAAATATTAAAGAATCAATCCGTCATCATTTCAGTCCACAACAAATTATTTTTCACTACCATACCAGTGATGGAGTGATCCTGAGTACAGTAAAGATTCATGTCAGTCATGCTGAAGAACATGAATAAGATTGTGTTTGAACTGTCACCCTTTTGTTTGATTATTTGATTAATTGTTTTTCTTGTAATTTCCAATATGTTTCTATTTCCTTGAGGGACTTTAGGAGGAGAGCCCTCCCATGGCTAATGCAAACCCAATAAATTCCTTTGGTTGTAACCAAACATTGAGTAAGCTTACTGGATAAGATATCCACTTAAACTGATGAGGTAAGGAAAAGACATAGTCTTCTGCTGAAGTTTACTCACACAAATAATTCCAACGAGCAGCACAATAAGATTCCACATAATGTTGTGCAAGAAACACCACATCAGCACAGAGCTTGGGAAAGTTACATTTTTGTACTACAGTGTCCTTAGTCCTTCAGCCAGCATGGGCACTGTCCATGGGACCTATATGTTACCCTGATTACTGGGGGTCCCGGGAGGGACACCTATATGCGCTCTCAATTAACTAAGTTTGGGGAAATTAGCTAAGAGCACAAGCTAGCAATGTGAGAGGCAGGGCAACACAGTGGCATCTTTTACTCAACGTCTATGGGGTCAGGCCAAGCCAAGGAGCACACCAAAGTTTAAGAATAATTGAGATTTGTATTAAATACAGACAAACAGTGTATGCAACACACACACTCAGATAACTAAAGAAAATAAAGGTTGGAGAGGTATAGAGGGATTGAGAGAGCGATTGTTGAATTGGGTGATACGACACCTGTCCTGAAGCCCGGACAGGTCACTGCGAAGGTCCAAAGTTTCACAGTCTCAGCCAATATGGCTGAGGGGAAGGCTCGCCAAGCAGACCGGTGGCAGGATGGGATGGAACTCAGGAGCGATCCAAGGAAGCTGTCCAAGTCAGGGGTTTTTATAGGGAGAAATGTGGCTACAGGCTATTCCGTACTTGAGGAAAACAATGAGTTTCGGGCACGAGACAAAGCTTTGGAAAGGTCAAAATTTAGCATGATTGAGTTAAGTCCGAATTGACAATGGAGTAGCCAGTATGCAGATGCACAAAGCTTGACATTTGAGCATCCCGCTTGTCAAGTTGCCAGCTCAGAGCAGGGATCTCTTTATAAGTAGCATGCATACATAATGAGGGTGTTTGCAGAGAGGTCTCCTAAAGCGGCGATCTGGCTATTTCTGGTGTGCCTGTATTGTGTTGGAATATTGCAGCAATTAGTGGCCGAGCCTAGTTCTGTGCTTGTCCGGGGGCCTCACAAACACGTGGAGAGGGATGGTGGAAGAGAGCCAAATTATCGATATCAAAATGATATCTATGTCACTTTAAGTGCAGCCCAACCATGGCAGTAACATATAGTCCAAAATAGTTTTTTTTTTAAAAAAAAAGAGTAGCTTTCACAAATGTGCTTCAGGAGGCAATGAGGGATGGAGTTGAGACCAAAGTTGCTCAGAGAGCTCCAGATGACGGAGACAGTGAAGTATCAACACCTGGCCTAGTGCCATCCCTTCTCTCTCTCTCTCTCTTTCTTTCTTTTAATGATGAAAGATATCTGGTTAGGCATATAGATGGTTACAGATGCTCATTTTATTATTTTTACTTTAAAATTACCCTCTTCTACAACATACTATACTCAGTTGCAGTTAGGAATATAAAGAATGTATGTGCATTTTCTCATCCTTGATGAAAAAGTGCCTTTTGTCACATTAAGATATCCCATCAAAAATTATTGATTACTGTGAGATTTTTTAAAATCCTTTCAGCATAAAGAAAAAAGACCAGCTCTCCTCTGCCATTTCCCTGTATGCTTTTTTGAGGTGGTGGTGGTTTTGTCTAGAAAGAAGTGTTTAAAGACAAAAATGTTTTTTGGGGATGTGGTTTTGTCTATAAAATGTTGTTTGAAGACAAAAATGGTTTTCTGCAAAACATTGAGTTAGACACAAAATATAAGGGTTTTTTGCACTAAAATTTTGTGATTTGTACAAAAAGCCAATGGTTTTTGCATAAGTGAAAATTTTCACAAAAGCCCTGAATTGCAAATACAGTAGAGTCCCGGTTATCCGACCTGTGGTTATCCGATGCTCCGGATTAACCGACGTCGCGGCTGACTGGGGGAGTGGCTGCAGGCATTTCCGCGCCCCCAGACACACCCCGACATGCCCCCAGGCCCACCCTGACATGCCCCTGACATGCCCCCGACATGCCCCCGACACGCCCCCAAAATGGCGGCCGCCACGGGGCTCCGTGGCATCCGACATTTCAGTTATCCGACCCTGCGCCCGCCGGTTTATGTCGGATAACCAGGACTCTACTGTATAAATATATATAGATATGCATGTGTGTCATAATTAAGTAATTATTAATAACTTATTTAATAATTTCTAGAAAATTTTAAAATGTGGAAAATTTCTTTTAACTTCACCTAGTGGGCAAAAGAAATTGGGCATTTTTGTGGACCCAAGAATACAATTAGCAAAGATTTGCAAACCTAGTCCCAAGTGATTATATTTAAATTCAGGAGAGCAGAAATTAGGGATACTGAAAGAAAAGAAACCAAAACCAAAAACCTCTCTGAGTCTTGATTTTGTTATATTTCTCCAAATCCCCCCTACATTCCAGTACTTCTATTTGTTTATGTCAAGTTGCAAGGCTTTATTTGTTTGTTTTTTATTTCTTTCATGGAAAATTCTTGTGCATTTTATATATACATTTCCCACAGTATACACATTCACCTACACGCTTTTCCTAATCGACACGTTTTTCTCATTCTCTGAATGGACGTGTGCACATAGTTTACAATTAGACATGTTTAGCTATTTGCATTTTTTTAAATGGATGCATATTTCATATGTATAGAATGCATCAGAATCCTTACAAATGGGCATGTTTTGGCAAAGAAGTGTGCCTTGTGTCACAGTGGGTTTCAAAGAACTGTTTCGGTGATAAACTTGAAACTACTTGTCTCTCCCCTTCCTAGTTGAAGCAAGTTCTGTTTCATTGCCATTGTAATGATGGTGCTGTGCTTTATATGAATTGCAAAGATCAACTTGTACATGTTAAGGGTATTTCCAGTATTACTACATGGATAATTTATTGTATTAATATGTCAAGGATGCATAAATAGTTGCAAAACATGGAATAGTTGGCTATAAGATGAGGAAAAATGTTAGACCTGTGAGCTGTAGCTGAAGTGATACCTTCATCACTACATCACTAACATTTCCCCCTCCCACCTAAGGATGATGATGAAGATGATGATATGATGATGATGATGATTTTATATCCTGCCTTTTTTTTCTGGGCATCTAATCAGAACTGATACTCTTAATTTGGGTGCTGATTCACTCATTGATTACTCTTCAACTTTACTTCTAAATCACGGTTTGGCTCCAAAGAACCTATGGACAATGGCCTCCATCTACCTTTGGACTTGATTTTGAACAATGCTATATGGCAAACTGTTCTTGAAACTGAAGAGACTTTCAAAAGCAGTTTATATTACAACATGCAGTTCTGCAGGGTAAGGTGGTACTAGGGGATATTTCTAAAAAGTTATTAATGATTCTCTCTATGCTTTCATTCATATGCAACACAGATCTTTCCATCCTTTTCTTTATGCAGAAGTGTCTTCTGCAGAGATCACACCAAACTTCACATAGCATGTCACAGTCCAGAAGTTAAGAAGCATGGGGAGGGGGGACAATGTATCTACCGGCAGATAACCTTTACAGACTACACTGTTATAGTGCTATTATTCCACTTTCAACATACTATAGAATCCTGGGGTTTGCAGTTTTGGGAGGGTCATTTAGAATTCCCAGCCAGACAGCTCTTTGGCCTCAGTAAACTACAAACCCCAGAATTCCCCAGGACATTGAAAGTGGAGTGATAGCACTATAACAGTGTAGGGCAGAAAGGCCCAGAGTTGATTTTAAAAAAAATCACAGCTGCAGTTGTCATATTGAAAGAGACAATCTGCCTACATTTAAAACAAAACAAATATCTGTTGTAGCAGTTAGAACTTACCCTGGTGAAAATCAAGGGAATTTTTTAAAACATTTTTTGGGGGGAGGGTACCAAAAGATCCTGCAAATCCTGAGAATCTAATAACACTTCTGCTGGAAAGGAGATATTGCACAAGCCTGGAAAAAATCAGTATGAATTTAGTGGGAATTATTAAAAAACATAGTATAGCAGCTTTTTTCTGGACTGACCCTCTTGCTCATGGATATCTGTAAAGGCATTTCTAGCTGCTACAAATATTGGCATAAATTAGTTGAATAAACTACACAATTAACCCTAAATTACAGTCTTTTTCTAGCTTTCATCTCTTCTGTGTGAAACCTTTCTTCTCTTAAAATAACATTGTGTTACAAGACTTTGTTTTGTTTTGTTTTGTTTTGTTGTGTTGCTACAAGAGAATGGCATGCCTACTCCAGTGGCACATTTTGTAGAAGTATGTCACAACACAACATAGTAGGTATCTATCTAATCTGGGAGTGCTTTTTAGGAATAAAAAAATAAAAGTATTGGATAAGCCACTACTATGATCAAGTTAGATTTAAATGTAATGAATAGGGGCTAAATCCAATTGTTAATCTTACCTAATATTAGACTGACTGAATCAATAATTCAACACATAAATTAATCCCATTGATTCAGCAGGTCTCCTGTAGTAGAGTTTAGCAATTGACTTATGAGTGGAAGATGAACCTTTTTCATCCATTATTATGTACATTTTTTGGCCTAATGTTCAATATTGGGCATACAAACAAACTAACAATTTATATAATGTCAGTGAAACATAATATACAGCAGAGGTGGGCAACTGTTGGGCTAGAGAGCCATATTAGTCCTCCAAGAGAATTTAGAGTGCTACATCTCCTGGAAAAAAATACCCTCATTTTACCCTCAAATGCCTTCCAAGGGGTATGAGTGATGAGTGGCATTTTGTCATAGAATCATAGAGTTGGAAGAGACCACAGGGGCCAATCAGTCCAACCCCCAGCTATGCAGAAACCCACATCAAAGCATTTCCAACAGATGACCATCCAGCCTCTGCTTAAAAAACCTCCAGACTCCACCACACTCTGAGGCAGCATATTCCACTGCTGGACAGCTCTGACCAAGAAGTTTTTACTGATGTTCAGGTGGAATCTCCTTTCCTGCAGCTTGAATCAATTGCTCCTTATCCTAGTCTCTGGAGCAGCAGAAAACAAGCCTGTTCCCTCCTCAACATGACATCCCTTCAAATATTTAAACATGGCTATCATGTCCCTTCTTCACCTTCTCTTCTGAAGACTAAACATACCCAGCTCCCTAAGACACCTCATAGGGCATGGCTTCCAGACCCTTCACCATTCTGGTTGCCCTCCTCTGGACATGCTCCAGCTTGTCAATATCCTTCTTGAATTGAGGTGCCTAGAACTGGATACAGTATTCCAAATGAGGTCTAACAAATGCAGAATAGAGTGGTACCATTTTCTTCCTAGATCTAGACACCATACAACTAAGAATCATGTTGGTTTTCTTGGCTACTGCATCACACTGCTGACATGTTCAGCTTGTGATCTACCAAGACTTCCAGATCCCTTTCACACATATTGTTATCCATCCATGTGTCCCCCCGTCCTATATTTGGGCATTTCATTGTTTCTGCCTAAGTCTATGTTTTTGCCCCTACTAGCCATTTTTTTGCCTGTTTACTTTTGCCTGTTTATTTTCAAAACAAACAAACAAAACAAAACAAAAGCCTTTCCTGAGCCAAAAATTGTTCCATATGGTAGAACACACACACACACACACACACACACACACAGGCCTATTCAAACTAAATTCGCCACCCAAGATTATCAAACCATAAGTTCATAAAATGCTCTATTGAAATAAAAACATCTTTGCCTGGCAGTTTGTTACTCGACTGGAAAAACCCTATCCTGGGGTCTACAATTTTGATATTAAAATATGATACAATGTGCCTGAGAGGTCACCTGGATGGGCACATAGGCAGCAAAGATCGAAAACTAGGTCAGGCCAGTAAAATCGCCAGTCATGTAGCCCCAGGAGACCTCAAGCTGAGCAAACCCACAATAAACAAAGGGTCCTCAGCCCCTGTGACATCAACTTGAGGGGATTAGTGTGTCTGCCCCAAGTTGAGCAAATATTCCATCAGGCAAGGTCCATTTACATGAAGTCACACCACAAACACAGTTGAAGATCCCCAGACTTTGGCAACACCTTGCAACCTCATCACACAAAGGAAATTACCATGGTGGAGCTTCGTTAGTGCTCCAACATCCATTGTTTTCCCCGGGAAAGGATTAGTCCTCCAGCTATTTTTTCCCCTACAAATAGTCCCAGTTTTTGAGTGGTTCTTTGGATCACTCCTGGTCATCCCAGCAGACCATTGCTCCATCTGTTGAGTGATCCCCTCAGCTCTCTCCATGCTGAGCCCCACTTCTCCACTGTTTTTCCCAGACCAAGGACTTCAGGACAAAGATACAGTATCACCCCTTCAATATTCCCCTATGCAGTTTCCTCTTTTTTGCTTCTTAATAGGTCTTGAATGAGTGTGTGGGTGATTGCGTTGCTGTGTGAGATTTTCCTTCAATAAAATCATTTATTGGACATTTTTGTTTGGTTTTTGGCTTGACCTGACCCCGTAAACACTGGGTAAAAAGACCCCGCTAGGTTACCTTGCCTCTCACATTGCTATTGCTTGTGCTCTGGCTAGTTTTCATTCCCCATCACATGGAGCACATTGAGATGTCCCCCAAGGGGCCCCAGAAATCAGGGCAACAAGTTGAAGGCCTTTATAGAGAGCAGTAGATGGGTCTTTCCAATAAAGGAATTTGAGACCCTGGATGGAACTACTAAGCAGGCTCCCTACATCATACTACCCATGCTTACCTCATACATTGGCTGGACACTGACCTCCTAGAAATGTTAGGTCCATAGTAAGGAATGGGTTGCTTGACCTTATTAATTCACAAACCATTTATGGCTTCATTGGATAAATTGTATCTACAACTTCTTGGTTGTCTACCCTACCCTGCATGTCATGAATTTTGACTGTCCCTTACTGCTGTTTTGAAAATCTGGCAACACTAGCTGAACTGGAAATAAACCAGAATCCACTGGAACCACTGTAATAGACAGCTCCAGTTTTTATCCTGGCCATAAGGTTCTAGGACATCTATAATTTCCAAACTTTTTTTTCTCTTTAAAGGTAGCTCTTTCTGGAACATACTGCAGTAATCCAATTAATATGTAAGTAAAAGCATGGGTTGCTGCTATATGACCAACCATGACATTCCAGAATAACATGGACATGTCTCGCTTAAGCTTCAGTATATTATTAAACAACCAGTCCACAAGTTCTACTAACCACTTCTTAATTGCTTCCTTGGATTGTGATGGGAAAAGGACTCCTCCCCATGCTTTCACGTAGATTGTATATAGTACACAGTAGGTACAGTAGTGGAACCAAATAGAAGCCAGCACCCAATGTGTCAGATATACACCTCTCCCAGTCCCATCTTCTAGAAACCATTCTGCAGAAAGCAATAGAACTACCACAAAAGAGTTCCCAAGTCTAATTGGAGCTAGTCATTGTTTTCATTTATTCATTTATTTCTGTTTTTGTTGAATATTTAAAAAATCACAGGGCAGATAGTAGCAATGTTAAAATATCAATAAAAATAGTTAAGTACATATCTAAAAAAACTAAATAGTCAATAAGAAGATTGATAGATATGGTAACTGTATAAAATACCCAACTAAGCAAATGGGTCTGTCTAACCTGACACAGAAATAGAAATAAATGTGGTACCAAGTGTACCTCTAAAATTCTGTTGAAAGGTCCAGGAGAAATATGAATGCACCTTTCTGTTTATTGATAATCAATTTAATAAATAGCACAGACAATTAGAATAGTAAAGAAGTGACTAAAGTGAAGTACTTTGCCTCCCAAATTAGTGAACAACACATTTGCCAACGTGGTCTTTATTGCCACTCTGTGACATAATTTGTTGATGGAATCAATACCAAGGCTCTATGCATGGCTTTTGCAGTAAGCCTGTCATCCTGCCTTTATGCTGTAGGAAGATAGTTTGATTTGCTAAAGTACAATTTCAAAGCTGAATAATACTATAGAAGCATAATTAAAATAATACTATAGAAGCATCAATGGCAGTTCAATACTTGGGATATTTAAGTATGGCCGAAATCTCTATGAATATTACCCTGTTATCTTATTTGAATGAGTAACAATCAATCATGGATTATCGAAGTCAAACAACATAACAAGGTATTATAACAAACATTTCCATCTTTCTTTTTCTTTTTCTTTTTCTTTGCCTCCAGAATGCCTCCATGCTTGATGATGGGAAGGACTCCTGCCCCCTCAAATTATGCAAGCACATTTTCTTTCTGGAATTTTCCACCCCTAACACATCATCCTGTTTCTTGAATGCAGAAACACCCAGAGGTCACATATTTCTACATTTTGATGGAGTGAGCATTTTTAATTCTTTCTGCTTTATTTTTTCTCACTCAGAAATTTTACACTGATTGTTCTTTTGAAGGGCAAGATTTTCTTGCCAGGTGGGTATTCCCAAATTCTCACAACTTTGCTCATATGGTCTTTTATCTGAATGTCTCTGAACAGTGAGAACTCATAATTCATATGAATGGGAAACAGTTGGGGGCTTGCCACACTTCATCCCACTTGATTGTTGACATTGTTAGCAGCTGCTACTGTCGATCTATCTTTTACCAACTGGGAGTATATAAAAATGTTACATGTAGAGTGCTAGTTCTTTTCCTCTCTCTCTTTTTTAAAAACAAAGACAATCATGGCTACACATCAAGAAGAAAATACTTCCTGAAATTGTTAAGTTTTCTCTTCATGTTCTCTGAAAGCCAACCAAGACTAACAGATGGATCATCCCAGTATTAAAAATGTCACTTCACAACAGCTGAAAGAGTCAATAGTAAAGAATTACATGTAGTATATAGCCTTTGTTAGATACTAATTCTTCTTGCATTGTCTGCTTTGAGAGGTCTAACTCCTCAACTCTTCACTATGTGAGCCATCTTTTAGACTGTAGGGAAGTGAGAGCTTAGAAAATTTTACTACAACTCCCAGAATTCCCAGACAGTGACTTTTTTGAGCTTTGGTGGTACCTTAGCTCTTGGGAAGAGGTAATTAATTCAGTGGTTCTGAGCAGCTGAATCATTGTTGGTGGAAGACAGAAAGGGGAAGAAATTTAACTCCCATCCTAATGGATGCTTCTTTCCAGTGTAGCTTTCTGAAGAGGGGAAGATGAAGGGAGCATATGTCATCTCCCTGTAGACACTGCAGTCCAGTAGCTACAGGGACCCAACATGGAGAAAATGATCTCCATTCAGTTTAGCAATTTAGAAATGATCACCATTATATCAGAAGGGAAATATATTAACAACACTTGACTTTATGATGTTATAAGACAAGAAAGGAAAAGACAATATTTGGGATCTGTATTTTACTGGACTGCAAGCAAGTTACCGCATCTTGTGGTATGTCAAGTTACCACATATTGTTATTGTTTCCTACAGTAGGGAGAGAAATTAAGGATTAAATACTATGATAGGACTCTATAAGTTCACAGTGTTGTGCATATTCCTTTTTTTTTTTTTTTTGTCTTTCCCTATGGAAGCAAGCACAAGCTTGTTTAACACATTTGCACACAAACAAATGCTCTCATTCCTTTTCATACTGGGTTGTCCTTTCCATTTCCACTCTGAATGGTTTGTAGAAATCTCACAAATGGAAGCATTTGGCAGTGGCAGGGTTTACCCAAGACATTTTGCTTCCTGAGACAAAGAACAATACCACATACAAAAGCTGACTAGACTTGGTTTAATCTTTCTTCAAGCTTGGTCATGGGATAGGATCTTTCACTGAACCTGAAGGCAACAGACTGACCAAGAAGTTGGGTGCAGGCTAGACCACATGGTACATAGCTCTGTCCACAACTGCTGCCTCTCAGCATCTGCTGCCTGAGGCATTCACCTTATTCTGCCTAATGGGGGGGGCATGGCAAAAAAATTAGAAGGCACAGTATTTTCAGAAGATGTGCGTTATGGTGCCATAATACACGTCTTCTTGTTTTTCTTTATTTTCACTGAGGCGATCACAAAAAGAAGGTGAAGAGTTTTGAGAGATACGTTTTTTCCCCTTCCTCTATTGCCTTCCGCTATTCCTCTTTTTTCCCCCTCTTCATTAATCCATGATTGCACCCCCACTTTCTATTTGCAGTGAAAATATTATAGGTATTTCAGAAATCCCAGATTTTACAGAAAAACAATTAGCAGCCGATTACATTAATTAAGAGGCTTGCCCACAGGAAAAGGCCAAGCTTGAAACAATTAGGAAGAAGGGGTTATTTTTTCATAAACAGATTCCTTTTAAAAACAACAACACCTAAGTGAAACTGTTTGTTTTCCCTATGCAGCTGGGTGTCAGATTTTCCATCCTCTCCTAACCTATTTCAGATGTTGGTAAATGACACATTAGAACTGCTTCTCTGAACAAAACCTCTTAGCTACAAAGGCAAGCAGTATAGAGATTGATTCTCAAATGACTGGACTATGCCAATTAAAATATGATATTCAAAAATGCCAAGCAGCTACAGCTGCTCTTGACATCACTAAAGGGACTAGATGTTTGACACCTTTGAAACACAAAACACTGCACTTCTTCATGAAGTTTGATCTGGACTGGGGAAGCAAAAAAACAAAAAACAAAACCCCAGTAAGGCTTATTCCTTGGAAGTCAAGAATACAAGAAAAGCAGACCAGGCCTAAACAAAAAAACAAGTACCAGTCTAAAGCAAGTGGGTAGACAATGGTTAATGTGGAATATTTACAGTTATTTGATTACCAAAATTGACTGATCTTCTACATTTCAAGTATTCTGGTTAGCTGTCTTAACCATAAGGTGGCCAAAGACTAAAGAAGATGAAGAACTGTAGGCATAACAGAGGCAGAATGGCAACTGTATAGCTCAAAATGTACAGTTATTCATGTCTCTTGAATCTGTGCCATCAGAGGTACACTAAAACTCACATATACCAAGATGAGAAAGAAAGTCATGTGGATGCCACTTCATATAGTAAGTTCTATCTGTGAAGTGGCATCAGTGTGATTCAAAATGATTTTAAGCAAAAGAACAAGCTTCCAATGAATTGCTCCTGTACTTTCCAGCTTCTTGCATAATTAAACTTTTAATGCACAACTTTATCACAGAAAACAGAGTATTAAGTCCTGCTCAAACATGATCCAACCAACTCATTTCTCTTTATTAATTTTATTTTCAACTTTGTAAACCCTTCCCATCTAATTTACCTGGTTTCCGTATTAAACTTTTCAATTTTTGTTATTTGTTAAGTTCATTTTAAGAAACATATAAAATGAAATACAATTTAAAATACGAAAAACCAATAATCATTAGTTTACACATAAAGTTCTATTTCTTGGATACACCATGATCTTATTATGAACCCTAGGGTTCTACAAAATTAGATGGAAGAGGCTTGAAAATAAGTTGCAGGTTTAAAGGTCAGAAAATGGACACCTTTCTATAATAAAAACTCAGAGTACAATCCAAACTTTTTGTTAAATACCATCTACTGATGCCTATGGTGAATTTAGCACCTTCTGTTGCAATCAATAAAACAAAAGTGTTCAAGTTCTGCTACATTTTGACTAATGTTTTAAAACAGAGTACAAAACATTAGAAAGCTTTTAAAAAACTATGGCACTGTTTGCTTGTTTGGTTTTGCATAACATTGAAACAACTGGGAATTTTGTGATAATTTATACCATTTGTGTGAATCAGTTTCTCATGAGACCAGTTTCCCTATGGACTTCATTTAGGCATAATGTCAAGCAAACCCTGTTATTGTTTTAGACGAAATAATACAGTAGTAAAATGGGTGACAAATATTGCAAATTTACAGAGGCAGCTTGAACAGGCCTTGGAGGTTGAGAAATGTCGGCACAGTGCCAAACCATATGCAGGGAAACATTTAACACCTTTATAACTTGGCTAAATCTGGAAGAAATTATATGAAGCAAAGAAAAGGCACTTCTGTAGCCAGAGGGAAATGGGGAATTCCCTCTAAGCAATATCAAAGCCAGTCTGGCTGCAGAATGAAAGTGGGAACAAAGGGATTCAGTGGCAAAATAACATCCATTTAACAATGTGATATGTATGTTGACATGCTGTTGTTGTTGTTTTGTAGTCCTAGGGAAAAAAAATCTATATAATGAATAACGACCATAAATGCATTTATATAAATTAGCCTGTTGCTAAGTGGAATTTGGAGGGCTTTGCATGAAAGATAGCAATAAAATTGTATCTTACAATTATTTTGCGAAGAAATATGTTTTTCAGCACTTTTGAACTTTTCTTCTAAGAAAATTCTTCTAAATGTGCTCAAACATTGACATATAAAGTCCAGTAGTTGTTATACTGAAACAGGCAGACTAAGAGAGGGGAGGGTACAATTTAGAGGAGGGAATAATAATTTGGATAAAGGAGCACACCAAGGCATGTCGGAAGAAAACCAGCTTGTGGTAAAGCCTGTGATTATGTAGATCATGCAAAACTGTGGATCACTCTTAAAGAAATAGACATGTTAGAATATTTGATTGTCCTGATGCATAGCTGTACTCTGGAGACCAGTCCACTGTCAGGCTAGAATATGGAGGAACAAACTGGTTTCCAATTGGCAAGGATGTCAGTCAAGGCTGAATTTTTTTCACCTATCTGCATAATTTGTACACTAAACAGATATATATAAGGCTGGGGTTGATTTGGAAGAAGGAGGGGTGAAAACTGAAGCAAGGGACAGCATAGCAACACAGATGAAACCATACTACTAGCAGAAAACAGCAAACACTTGGAAATGATTCCTGAAGAAAGTCAAGGAAGAAAGTGCAAAGGCAGGTTTAAGAAAACAAACCTTAAGAAAACAAAAAAAATGACCACAGATGATTTACATAACTTTAAAGCAGACAACAGAGCAATTGAAATAGTTCAAGACCTTCAATATTTTGGCTCAGTCATTACTAAGAATGCACTCAAGAAATTAGAAGAAGTCTTGAACTCAGAAGGGCAGCCATTAAGGAACTAGATTAGATCCTGACATGTAAAGATAAATCATTGAATACTAAAATTAGGATTGTCCAAACCATCATATTTCCAATCTCTATGTATGGTTGGGAAACCTGGACTGTGAAGAAAGTTGCTAGGAAGAACATGAACTCATTTCAACTCTGGTGCTGGAGAAGAGTCCTGTGCATATGGTAGACTACTAAAAAGACAAATAAATAGGTTCTAGAGCAAATCAAGTCTGAACCTTCTCCCCTGAAATCAAGATGACAAAGCTGAGACTGTTCTACCTTAGACATATAAATGAGACAACATGACTCATATAAAAGACAGTGATGTTTGGCAAGGTAGAAGGCAGTAGGAATAGAGGAAGACTGTATTAAAGGTGTGTAGACTCAGTCAAGGAAACCATGGCCTTGACTCTGCAAGACCTGAGTAGAGTTGTTAATAACAGGGTGACTTGGAGATCTCTCGATCATAAGGTCACCATAATTTGAAGTTGATTTGATAGCAGTTAACAACAACAACAAATGTTATGTCTGGAGATTAAAAAGCCCTCTTGGTCAGCTTTCCTCTAGTAAAACAGATGATAAATTGAATTACTATTTACGTGTTCTCAAGCGTATACAGACATAAAATTATAAGAGAGGTGTTGTACTCCCTTTTGTCAACTTTGGTTTCCTTAAAAGTGTTGACAAAATGAAATTTTTGAGTATTCTTACTAAAAGCTAAGGAGTTCATGGATATCGCATGTATGTCAGGGGGAAAAAATAGATACATTTAGGCAACAAACTCTTTGATGCATTTTGGAAGTTCTAAGATTGCATTACCAAAAGGAAAACAAAGGATCTCCTGATCTGCTCACAAAGGGAGAAACAGAAGAGCATTAAAAACATGCTGAACAGTGCTTTCACAGCTTTGTGCAAATGGAAACCTGAGATGAGACTGACAGAACATTGGTTAAAACCATGATAAGGAAAGGTCCTAGTTCTATATAATGAAAGAGCATGTTGAGGAATATTTTGATATATTGAATGAAACCAAATAGGTATATGCTTGATGTCATTAACTATTCAACTAAGGGGCTAGAAGGAGTAAACTGGGAAGTCTCAGAATATCTTTTTAAAGTGAAATGCTTTAGACATTACTGTCACTACAAATAGTTATTGAAAATACTTCTGTGGTAACTTCATTCCTCCTGGAGAGTAATTTCCCCAAAGCCTAGGAGCATGTAAAGTTCATCAGGTTGAATAATCCCATCCCTACTCCAGATTTTGAATATCTGCTACAGTGGTTTTTCAGTTTTATGAAGATGACCACAGTAGCCTGAGTATGTGGAATGACAGAATGAATAGATTCTTTTGGTTAAAAACTTTTTATGGGCATTTTTCTCTTATCAGGAAGCAGCATAATGCTAAATGATTATTGCCATCTTATGCATATTTACCCATTAATGAGCCTCAAGGGGTGTAACAGTATTTCCTTTAAGTTGACTGTGAGTACACCTGTGATATTTAGACCACAAATTGCTAAGAATCTGTTATTAATTGCATACATATAAGCTGATATATAATTACAATGTTATATATCATTCACTATTACAGTTTCTGCCATGATATAGCATGCCTTTCATGATTTTTTTCCACAGCATGCTTCTGAAGAGTATTCAGGACAAAAAGTGTACAATCTCTCTATGACAATGGTTCTAAGGCCTGGTTCTTCCAGATATTTTGGACTTCAATTCCTAGAACTCCGCACAATTGGCCATGCTGGATAGGCCTTCTGGGACCTGAAGTTCAAAACATCTGGAGAACCAAAAATGAGAACCAGTATATGGAAGCATTTGAAGGGCTGATACTGACTCAATATCGAGCCACTCATGTCCCTAAGCTACTGGATGGTCTAGACGTTGACTGGTATAAATTCATAGATAGGGTATAGCATTTATTATTTTCTTTTCTTTTACTATTTTATTTTATTTTATTGGCTCTTGATATCTCTTAAAACAGTAGAGCCACCAAATGTGAAATTCTAATTTGGCTTCTCCCAGAGCATTGTGGGAGGTAAAGAAGAAACAGTCTAGACATGATAGCAGATTAGAAACTAGCAACAAGAAGTTGGGGGATTATAGCAGAAGGCAAGCGTAATCTTCAAAATCCTTTGTTGGGCTTACTTTGTATCAAATGTCATCTCTATTTCTTGAGCACTTTCTTAAAGACAATGCCTTTGTTGATAGTCATTTTTTGAACATTTGGTGAGGTACTTTGTCAGGGCCAGTTTCCATTTAGCGTATTTAGGTGTGGCCGTGGACTTGAATATCAGAAAGGAAATGCCAAAGACATTTCTTCAACATCATGTCTGTTTACATTTTCCCACTTCTAAAAAAGTGATGAGTTTAATCATGAAAGAAAGCACTGAAAATACCCATACATCATAAAAGGCAAGTGTCACACAAGCAGAAGCATTATATTGTCACAGTGATGAGTTAATGCTCTGTTAAAGATGTTTGAACAACTATAGCCCATTGGGTAGTGCTCTTGTCAGAACATATAAACCAAATAAGGTCAAGCTTAGTCAGTCCTTAAAGGGGCCATCTTCAGAGAGAGCTCAAAATGTTACAAAAATGGTGTGGGGGGGGGAGCCCAACCCATCAGCAATTTTTGTCAGTACTGACCTCATAACCTCTTGTAAAGGAGACCAGTGATACAGGAAATTGCATTTTAATAGAGGAAGATGACAGGTTAAATCAGGAGAGGGCAAAATGTGGCCCTGCAGATGTTGCTGGATCATAACTCCCAGCATCCCTCATTCTACTGACTAGAATTGTTGGGAGAGGAATTCTAAGAACATCTGTGGGGCTTACTCTGCTGTTCCTGAGATAAACCTTTCAAATCAACAGCTACTTTCCTAAAACTATCTGGAGGGGGGGAATAGCCCTCACACATAGTAGGACTAATAGGATGGGGCGTTACCTTACACTATATGTGCAAAATGATGGAAGGATATAGTGCTACCAGATCTCATTTCAGGGAAAGGATGAGCATTATGTTTGGGGGTAATGAGGGTTCTACAGACCACTTTGTGAAATTATGAAAGAATGAATAAATTTTGGGAGACTGATTTATTTATTAAAATTAAATTTATTAAAATTAAAATATTTATACTCTAGCAAAAATATGAGATGAGGTAGATGAAATTTTAAAAAAGATTGCTTAAGAATGGAATGCAACAATTCTGACTAGTTCTGAATAGTTTAGAGCAATTTAAATACGGTCCAACATTTCACAGAGGAAAACTGGGAGACATGTCAGAGTATGTCAAGATGGTGAAAGTTACTAATAAGGAAAAACTACAAACTTGGAGAGGCTGCTGCAGTTGACTTTTCTGACTCTAGATTTTGCCCTCTCCTTTCCTTTCCTTCCTGCTGAATTAATTGAGTATAAACTATCTCTGCACTTTAAACTGAGCTTACAGCAATGGAAGTATGCTGAGGACAAAGAGGGAAAGTGGGAGAAGAAGAGAGAGAATGGGACATTTTTAAAAAGCAGCTGAAAAAGTGAGACAACAGAGGATTTCAAACCTGGACTGTTGGAGGGTGTGGAATAATTAAAAACAGTTTCAAATGATTTAGAACAACTTAAAACACTTTCTAAAAGTGTCACAAAGACAAAAGTAGGACTCCACCAGAAATCAAACTATGATTATAGGGTCCCAAAAGTTTTGGTGGAGTGCCAGATTTTAACTCAAGATGGTGTTTTCTTCCTGTTCCATATATGGGGCATGACCAAACTGACAACT
Organism: Ctenosaura bakeri; assembly: GCA_948474755.1. Taxonomy (NCBI): domain Eukaryota; kingdom Metazoa; phylum Chordata; class Lepidosauria; order Squamata; family Iguanidae; genus Ctenosaura; species Ctenosaura bakeri. Next base: position 58,366 of record CAOLHI010003559.1, on the reverse strand, counting down.
GCAAAGATCCCTGCATCTGAAGGCTGTGGGCTCTTTACTAGGTGCAAAGTAAGCCCTGTGGCACACATAACTCTGCCCTCCTGAACATCTTACCCCTGCACCTTTGCCTGTATTTGCTGCTTGACGTAGCCATCTCACTCTCTCAACACACATCTCAACATAGAACATTCCCTGAGATATATGATTGCTAACTTTAAGCAAGTGCTTTATGATTAAATAGTAACAGACTACCTGTACATTTGTATGAGTCCAAATGGATTTGAGTCAAGGGATTCCTAGGCATTATTAGTCACCTCTGAGAGTCAAAGGAGACCAGAGACTAACTGCTTCCATAGCTGCAAGAGTCTGATGCTCTGTTAAAATGAGGATTTTATGGTTTGATTGAGATGAATTTTAAATGTTATGTGAAAAAAAATCTTTATGAATTTCTACCTGTTGATTTATTAATAGTCCTGTGAAATATTCCACTGTTTAATAGTGAGTCATTACTCTTTATATTCTCATAATTATTATGAGAATTAACCACCATCAAGTAATTTCAACTTATGGTGACCCTATGAATTACCCCCACTCCCATAAGACACTGTGTCATAAATAGCCCCACTCAGGTTCTGCAATGTAGTTAGTCATAAAAGGAAATTGGGGGACAAGTTAATTGCCCAAGTAAAAATGCATTGTCCAAATTATCATTCAATTGAGTTGATTTTAGCCATTACTGTTACTTTATCTCCCACTATTTTGAACCATAAGATCCTTCTGCATTATTGTGTGAGAGAAGGAATGCCTGAAAAGCACTAGAATCTGCAAGGAATCATCTCAGCTGTGAAAGAACAAAAATAACTAGTGTGAAGTGTAAACTACAGTTGGGTACTGATCACAAAAATAGGAAAATATAAATCTATAAGCAAAACAACAAAATCTGTATGCAATATTTTCTCATACTAATATATGAATAAGAATTTTAGAGGTCGTATAGAAGATGGTCCACATTTCCTGATCAAGAAAAATCCCTCAGATACAAACTAATGTGATTGGGAAGTAGATAGCTGTTCTGAAACACACACTGAATGCAAATCTATGGTTCACTTGGTGAAGCTGATATAATACATTAGTATATCTTATGGACAGCCCATGAAGACTTATTATACATTACTGGATTAAATTTATTTAAACCAGAAGAATTGTTATCAAAAGTAGGATTTCTTGACCATGAATTCCCGAGGAAATTCAAACAAATTGAAACAATTTTTCTTGATGGTTTTTTGTTTGTTCATTTTTATTTTGTGTTGTATTTCATTTTGTTTAAGAGTTAATAACTTAGATACTGACAAAAGACATCTGGCTGTGTCTGCTATGAGGCATAGCTTGTAAAACAAGCACAACTTAATTTGGCAAGAGTGCAAAAATTATTAGAGGTAACGCTGACTTCCTAGGTTTCACTTCAAGAGGATGTGGGTGGCAACCATTATCTTTGTTGCTAGTACTGAGTTTGGCCCAATGTGGTTTCTATAGTCAAGAGGAGTTGTCCAAACTAAGTTTACTTCAGCTCATTTTTGTTTTGAATCTGCCTTGCCATAATCATTAATATATTTTCAAGATTTTTTTTAAACCTTGAGACGCAAACTCATGTAATGGAAGCCATTATTTCTTTTCAACAGTATTTTGTAAATTTTATTTAACTATTTTATTTTACTCTAAGAGAATCAAATATGAAATCTGGTGGTGTCTTGTAGAACTGAAGGCATTAGCTATCACTTTAAGATGTTACTCCCAGGTCTAATATTTTATATGTTAAAAATGCTGTTTGGATTAACATTTAAAATGCTGTTTGGGTTAACATTTAAAGACTGAACAAATCCCAATTTTTTCTTTCTTTATCTGCAACTAGAATAACCACAAACTATTTAAATTACAGAAAAATTGCTTTTCTGATCTGATTACTGTTGTCTAGATCAAAAGGTGGCAGAACAGTAATGCAGCACCCTATTATATGAGTGATGATATCTTTTCCAAGCTTGCTGAAGAGACATCTGATATCTTTTTGTGCAAGTGCTTCTCTGTTCCATTTTTATCTAGTTACCTGGATGATCAAATGGGTCAGATTACATGTCAGTCAGATGTCTCAACACAGATCCTCCACAAACCAAGACAGATACTGATTGGCCCATCAAAGGCCCTTTCCACACGGCATTTTCCATAAAAAAGGGCATCTAGAGCATTGCACGATTGTGAGGAGCGATCTGCACGATGCACTCACAATCGCGTGATGCTCCAGGGGCCGGCAGGTGCCGATTGCACACCTTTTCATTTTTGACTAGAAGCTGAAAATGGTGCGCAATCGTGCATTTCTCCCGGGCCCCACGTGCACTTATCTGGCATGTGGAGTCTCCGGAGACACGCCGGCTGCACTTCCTGCCCCTGCACAGCCTCGGAAACTCCCAGGCTGTGCTGCAGAAGGAAGAGGCGGGGGTCTCACGTGAGCAGGCAGCTCGTGCAGAGCTGAAGCAGCAGGAAGATGAGACCCTCTCGCCAGAGGCTCCTTGCTCGATCCCTGCACCCCAGTGCTGGAAGAAGGTAAGGTGCGGAATGGGCTAGAGAGCAACAGAGGGTGTTGGCCATCACTGCAGATACTGGAACTTCCTGTTGAAAGGTTGGACACCTCTCTGAGGCTTTAAAAGGGCTTTTCAGTCTGCCAGCATTACCTAGTGTCTTGGTCTTGATGATCATTCGATATACTCGAGTCCTTCACTAGACAAGTATTAAGAACTGTGAAAGGCTGAGTCACAGTGATTGCATCAGCACACACTGAAAGAACCAGTTAAGTTAATGGATTCTAGACTACCAGTGAATCTAATAACAGAACGTTCTCCTACTCCAGTCTGTTATTTTTCCAGCAATCAGCAAACACATGAAATGGTGTATCTGTTGTGTTACTCTCTTCTCCCTTGGATAAGGAAAAGTGCTGTTGATTTTGTACATGAATATATTTTCCCCATATTTTCAAAGCCAGAGCTCACAGGTTTGGATAGACAAAGCTGCACTTTGAATAAACTCTGAGATTTACATTGGTGACACTGAACATGAACATGTGGTGAATGAAGGCAAACTTCATTGAATATAGTAGGAATGGAAAGAATATTCATAATTATGCATTCCCGGGATGAAAAAAGAAACCAATTAGGAAGAATTGATGGATGAGTGAGAAATTTTTAGAATGTTCTCCTGGTATTGAAATCTCCAAGTGTGGTAGAGGAATTATTCAGCAGAGAAAAATACTTGATATTTTTTTTTGAAGTGGGGGGGGATAAAAAATAGTTTTCTCTGCATAAAATGAATTACTTGTAGCAGAAATACTTCTTCAAGAAAGTCTGCTCAGAAAAATAAGGGTTTTTGTGCAACCCTCCCCCCCACATGTTTTTCTCTGCAAATGAGTCCCCTTCAGGGCATTCAGATATGCAGAAAATACACCACAGTGAAGAGAAAGCCAGAAAAATACTAGGATTTACACACCTAGAAAGCAGGTGTGTGTGAATGTTTCTACTATGACTTATAAGTTTTATTTTTAACGTGTACGGTCTTGGCACAATCTAGTTCCATACGAAAATAAATTCCTCCCCCTCTTTCTATATTGCTTCCACTATCTAATATTACAGTAATAGGGACAGACACATATCTTCTGCACACACTGGTGATATTATTATAGTGACTATGAAGGCACAATAAAGCACTAAGATTGTGCCCATTTTTGTGTGCTGCATGAGATTTCATTGGTGTGATTGTCTTGGTTTTCTTTCTCCATTTGTTTTACCCACTTCAAATTCAGTTTTAAATTTGAAAAAGCCATTAACTGTAATTATTATTAAAGAAAAATAAGCAACTTATAACCAAGTTAAATGTGTTGCAAAGACTAAAGCTATGATGTTGAACTTGGAACATTGCTCCTCTAATGCTACCATAACTTCTTTTAATTCTTGCCTTTTTAAAAAAACAAAAAGCAAAAAACAAAACCCTGTTGCTTGGGAAGAGCTGTAAGATGATTTAACACACACCTTTTAACAATGATGACTTCATTCAGCATGAATTAAAAACTGGGCTTCTCAAGCTCAACAACACTTGCATTCCTTATATTAGACATGAAGCCTAACTGGTCCACTGTATAAAATGAATGAATCAGAACACATTAATCATAATTATTAATCTGAAGTCTGTGACATCCATTGCAAAAGGAATAAACAATGGCTCTTCTGTAACATAAGTAATTTAAGTAGAGTAAAGAATTGATTTGATAATCCAAACCAGAAATTGCTCTGGATGTTGAGCACATATTGGAACTTTTCATATGCTGGCTGTGTGTGCATTTATATTTTTATCCCTGCTTCAACTCACTGACATGATTTTGTGATTCTCACTCCATGAACTAAAATCATTTGTTATACTGGTGTCGCACATTTTTACAAGCATTTGTCAGGCTGGTCATGTGTTTTATTTTTGGTTGTTTCAGACAGTTAAGAAAAGGTTGGTGCTAATAGAAAAAGATTGTTATGTGAGGGTGATCATTCTAGGATGAAACTGAACTTCAAAGAGGGAGCACATATGGTTTTGACTTTTATAAAGATGGCAGGTGGACATGAAAAAGCTTGATTTCAAAATTTATTTTCATGATAGCAGCAACTGCTTAAAAGTCCAAGGGGAAGATTAATTTTCAATTTGGAATTCCTAATAACTGAAACAAGATCACGGTTTTACAACTTCCTGAGGCAGAATTTGAGAGAGACTAGGTCATGTTGATATAATAAACCAATGGTAGGATAAAATGTAAGAACCAGGAATGAACCATGTTTGAGGACAGCTGTTTAAAAGGAAAGCACATGTGAAGGGCAAATGATTTCATTATTCTCTTTCTTTTAATATGCATTGACCAAAACTACCCTATTTTAAACTATTACTCATAGCAGGAATGAATTTGGAATATATTTTGTGTTTAATTGAAATGGCAAATTAATTATCTCAGATTTTGCTGCTCACATTAAAGCAATTCTTATTTTAAGGATTTTTACCTTCATATTCAGTCAGAGCCCATCTGTTATCCACATATCCACAACTGTCCAGTCTGTATCTATATATCATCTATATCTTACATTATTATGTCAAAAACAGTTCATATAATTCTTATTTGTATGTTACATCCACGAGTTCAACATACTTGTGATAATTTTTAGGACTAACATTGGCTACATTCACAGCTTAGAAGCTATACATTACAAGCAGTGTCGCTATCTTATTACAGTTCTATAATGACATTTTTAAAGAAGTTACATTTCAAATGTAATGTAACAAATAGGGCTCAAATTGTTTATTTGCTATTTGTTTGTTTTCTATCCCACCTTTCTTCCAAAAAGGGACCAAAAACAGCTTACAATATAAACTAAATCAGAATAAATAAAACAATATGTGGTACAAAAGTTTAAAAAGAAGTAAATAATCATCCCAATTAAAATGTTACTTTAAAAATTTAAAAACAGTTAAACATACTTAAAACACTTATTATATATTTTAAAAACAGCACATTCATTGCACATCCTTCTACCCACCCAGTTAAAAACTGAAGTTCAGCTTAAATAGGAAGATCTTGGCCTGCTGGTGAAAAGAAAACAGAGGGATTCAACCAAGCCTTCCTTGGTTGAAAATGAGGACTTCCACAGCATAGCAGCAGCCATTTGAGAAGGCTTTCTCTTGTGCCTTCACCAGATGAGCCTGAGAAGGAGGTGGGATGGGGAGAAAGCCCTCCTCCAAAAACTGTAAGACACCGGAAGGCTCATGAGAGGGGATAGTGTGGACCTAAGCTGTAAAGGCCTTTATAAGTCACAACCACCACATTAATTGTGCCCAGGAATGGACCATTAACCAATAAAGCTGTTTCAAGAAGGCACTAATATTTCCATGCTACCTTTTTATTAGTTTTGATGACATTTTTAGAAGAATTTTGAGCAGAATTTTTATGCCCTATGCAATTTTTTAATGTCAAAGGTATTTTTTAAAAGCAATGAAAAGTAATGAGTAAATACAATGAGATAAGAGTGAAGGAGAGGGTTATATTTGCAGTAACAAGTTACTTTGTGAGGACTCATAAATAGTCCCATAAAACACATTTTAAAAGTAGCTTCTCAAACTCAACAAAGGAAACACCTCAAAATTTGAGTAAGGATTCAAAGTGAGCCCAGGACATTTTGTTACTTGGAATGAACGAGATGCCACTCTCTCTGTTTCTACATACAGATGCTGAGCAGATTGGTTGTTGAACATTACTGTGACACCGCTGATTGGACAGCACCTTATATTGACATTCCACAGTCTGGAAAAACTACTCCGAAAGTTATATAACTTAAAACTCTTTATATTCACAGCTCTTTACTGCACAAGAACAAAATTTGATCTGCCTGGAAGCCCAGCTTTTATTTCTGTGTAAGAGTTTCTAGCTCTAACAGATATAAAGAAGAGGTTTGAGAATTGATCGACTGAGTTTAATGCCAAATAATGTGTTTTAATAAGAAGTCTTTTGGAGATGTATTTATATTGTGTATTTATGCATTGAAAGCCACTATGAGAGTAAATAAATACGTAATGTAAAAGTTCAGAAACCAAATAAAGTCTTGGTGGGAACTCCAGATCTCAAAGGGAAGGTATTTGGTTTCTGAGCATAACAAAAGATTGCTGATACCACCAGCCGGCAGAGGCCCAGTCATGTCTGACTTCATGCATTCTTCTTTCTCCATTCCTTCTCTATTTTCGCTTTTTGAAATTTCAGTGCTTATACCTGGGATTCAATTTTGTTTTTGCTTTTTTAAAAAAATTCATCTTGAGAGATGACAAACTGTTTGATAAAACATTATCATAAGGCTATTTGCTTAATTTACATAATTCTGGTTTTCTTTGATCAGAATTTTGGAAATATTTCAGTGTAAAGTCTTATATTTGCCATCCTTTCTCTTTTTTAGTCATCAAAATCTCCACTTCATATCTTTTCCAAACCATTTTATTGATTTTCAGACAAAAAGAAAGTTCTCCCAAGGTGGCTCATTCGTAATTAGACCATTTATTTCCTGTGGCTTCTAATCTAAAAGAGGAGACACCAAAGGAAAAAGGGATTGGAAGGGAGGAGGGGAAAAGCAAACGGAAACTGCAGTTTTTGGTTAGAACATTATTTTTTTTCAGTTTGTCTGATTATTTGTTTTCTCCTGGCATGCAAGGGAGAAAAACACTCTGAAGTCCTCTGAACAATATATGGAGGTCAGACTGCTATCCCCAGTTTTGGCCAGGAAACATGAGATGCAACCTCAGTGACCCTGATCTTCTCATTGATACACATGGCTAGAATGTTCTGCTATTCAGCTTTCCAATCCCAAGAATATTTTTGTGTATTTATTATTCACAAATGTGAGTAAGTAAAGTATTTTATATATTTTACCAGAAAAAAAATTAAGCTTTCTTCTTTTTTTTTCTTTTCCCATGAGCAGATGGATGGCTATGGGACAGGTTTTTGCTTAGCCTCTGCCTTGCTCATTTGATTACTCTGTTTGGGAGATCTCCTGCTGTCTCTCATGTTTCCCAACACAAAGAACTAGGAAATATTATTTCATTCATCACTTATATTCTCCAGGTCTGTAGCGAATGACTGCAACAGATCTTTTCTTGTGCTCTGGGTACTTTTTCTTCTCTGAAATGGCTCTGTGAAGATGGTGTTGTCTTGTACAAAAGGAACTCTCCTGCCAAATGGATATTAAGTCAGCTTTTCAGCTGCTGCTTATATATCCCTTGGCTCTTGATTTATTGGTCTTTTGCTTTGAAGCTCATTTTATTCACTAAAGCCCATGGGAATCTCAATTGCTCTCCTGCATTTATTATTTTCTTTACATGTAGCTCATCCTGTCATTAGGGACAGGTAACAACACCTCCCTGCACTATTCATCCATACTGCAATTCCATGAAGTACATTGCTGTTACTGGCGTTCCCATTTAGCAGACTGGAAACTAATACTGATAAAGAATAACTTGTTTAAACTTCCAGAGTGTACATAAGAATATGGTTTGAGTCTAGTTCTGCCCTTCCATGCACTTGCTATAGCATTCAAATTAGCCTTGATTCAATATTTAAGTGAGTTTGTATGAGAGTGGCCTCTCACCAAAATGTCAGCTGGAATCCTGTATCAGCTAGTTAATTAATCCTGTATCAGCTACTTAATGTACCTAACTGAGGCCATTTCCGCACTAGACTGTTATAGCGGTATCATTCCACTTTCAACATCCTATGGAATCCTGGAATTTGCAGTTCAGGGAGGGGCCGGCCGGACCTCTCCTGGCCTGACTCTATGCCCTCACCCAACAAAATGGAAACATCATTCACTTATGTTCCCATTGCCTGCAAAATGGATCTCTTTTTCCCCATGCAGCTGATGCCTGGCAAAATAGGTTTGCCGTGGGAGTTACAATCATGGCAAGTGTCACAATTGTAACTAAGTAGTGGTCATTAATACAAATTTGTTATCTAGATTTACTCATTCGTAACTGTTTTTCATTCACAACTGTTATTTAGTCACAATTGTGACACTATTGCTGCAGCCGTAACTCCCCCCATTTGCTTCATATGAGGATTTAACTAATTTGGTGCTGAAGACTGTGATTATTTCCAGTTGCTAAGGCCAATATTGGAAGGCTTGAATATTAAACCCAAATACAAGGGGAATAAATAGAACATTGAAGATGATAGTGTTCCATTGTTGATTCCCAACATTTCTGTAATACAGAGGGTAACAAAGTTATGGCTTTCTTGATGTTTTGGACTCCATCTCCCGTCATTGTACTCCTTGACCATATTGGATGGAGCTGATGAAAGATGAGGTCAGACTACATCTGGAGAAACTTAGGTTTCCCACTCCACCAGTGTTTTTACATCATTTCTGAATGCAAATTGGAGGGCAGGATGACACAGCATTATAGAGAGTGAAGAGAAAATGTTAGATTAATTTTGAACATTAATTGAACATAATTAAATTGCCTTGTGCTTCTGCCCCAGTTTCTTGGACACCCTCTCACACTGTTACCTTCACAGAAATTGAGTATGGGCCCCACTCCAGAAATTTTTCAAGCAAGCATTCTTCTTCAAAGCTACAGGTGAGATTCAGGGCCAGCTACCGATGATGGCAGTTGTTGTTTGTTTGTTTGTTGTAACTTTGAACCATCATTTTAGAAGCTCTGCTATGCAAAGTGAGGCACCTGCCCCAGGCAACAGATTCTGAATTTCTGAATGGGCAGCTTAGCATTAGTTTTAGTTATTGCATTTTTGTTCCAAGAAAGAGGTGTGGTGTGTGTGTGTGATTTTCTCTTTTGAATGAAAAAAGAATTGGCCAAATTTGTATCTACATTTGGGGAAATGGAGAGGAGGTGTGAGTGCCATTTTGTTTTCTACTAAAGGCAACAATATCCCTTTATCCAGCCAACTATCATCATAGCTAGTCTCCTTAAAACCCAAATGCCCCACATATAACTTCATCATTTAGTTCAGGGACGCAGCCATCTATGGTACCCTTTTGTGTTTGTTGCCATGCTTTCCTAAATGTCTCAATGTGATAACATCATAAGAAACACTATCAGCTAGTCTTAAGAGAGAAAGGCCACAGAGAGTAGCCCATAGTAAGCCAGATGAAAATTTGGATGTGTTTCATTCTTTGTGGCCTCAGAAATATCAGACTGACCCAATTAAATATTTTAATGATATTCTCATATTTATATGCAATCTGCCTACTGCACAGACAGCAGGCATATCACCAAAAAAAGCATTTGGATAAATTGGTTCCAGCATTGTGTGTGAGCTAGTTTTTCACCATCCACTCCAAAAGATGATTTTTTTGGCAAGTAACTCATCAGTTGTTTTCTTTTATAACTTTTATTTTATGGATAAAGAGAAAATGACTTTAGCATAGTAAAAATAAGTATGTTTCTATTACTGTCAAATGAAGGTTTCCCACTCTTTGACAATTATTATATTGCTATTATGGTTTGATGATGATGATGATTTCTATCCCACCTTTCTCCTGAAAATGAGACTCAAAGCAGCTAAGATTAAAACAGTACAAGTTAAAACATACTTGTAATAAATATAAAAAAATGATTTAACAATTTAGAGTTAAAAACATTAAACATTTAAAACATTAAACCCATTAAAATACATTAAAAACAATACCAACCTTAATCATATTGCATTAAAAAATCCAAACCTATCAATTTCTAAAGCCTGATGAAACAAAAATGTTTTAACCTACCATCAGAAGGAGAATAAAAATGGGGCCATTTTGGCCTCTCTAGGAAGGGAATTCCAAAGTTTACGAGCATCCATGGAAAAGGCCCTCTCTTTTGTTCACATCAAACAGGCCTGAGAGGGTAGTGGGAAAGACAGAAGGGCCTCTACAGATGATGTCAGAGCTCTAATGGGCTCATAAAGGGAGATACAGTTCTTCAAATAACCTGGGTCCAAGCCACATAGGGCTTAGATGTCTAGAGCCATTTCCGCACTAGACTGTTATAGCGCTATGATTCCACTTTGTACATCCTATGGAATCCTGGGGTTTGCAGTTCCGGGAGAGGCCAGCTGGCCCCTTCCAGAACTGCAACCCCCAGGATTCTATAGGATGTAGAAAGTGGAATCATAGCACTATAACAGTCTAGTGCGGAAATGCACAAAGTCAGCACTGTCAATTGTGCCTGGAAACAGACTGGCAGGGGAACAGGGGAACTGTTGCAACCAGGGAGTTGTGTAGCCAGCCCAAGTTAGCAACATGCCTGCAGTTCTTTGGGACATTTCTGAGCACTTTTCAAAGGCAGCCCCACATAGAGCACATTACATTAATCCAAATGGAATGTAATCAAGGCACGTACCACTGTGGCTAGATCGGTCTTCTCCAGGAATGGGTGTAGTTGGTGCACTAGCATTAACTGTGCAAAAGCACTCCTGGTCACTGCTGAAACCTGAGCCTCCAAGCTCACAACTGAATTCAGGAGTGTCCCCAAACTGTGAACCTGCATTTTCGTGGGGAGCATACCCCCATCTAACACAGGATGAATCTGTTCCCAGAACTGTCTTTCGACTGACCAGGAACACCTCTGTCTTGTCTGGATTAAGTTTCAATTTGTTTGCCCTCAACCAATCCATTACAGCTGTAAGATTTAGCACAGGAACAGCTTCCTTGGAATTAGGTGGAAAGGAATAATAGAGCTGAGTATCATCAACACACTGGTAAAACCTGACTCCAAAATTCCAGATAAACCTTTCCAGTGGTTTCATGTAGATGTTAAATAGCACAGGGGACCAGATTGAACCCTGAAGGACTTCATAGGACAAAGGCCAAGGAATTGACCAGAAATTTCCCAGCATGACCCTCTGAGAATGCCTCTCCAAGAAAGAATAGAGCCGCTGTAAAACAGTACCTCCAAGCCCCATCTCATTGATGTGACTCACAATGATATCATGATTGACAGTATCAAAAGCCACTGAAAGATCTAGTAGAACCAACAGGGACACATTCCCTCTGTCCAGTTCCTTCCATAGGTCAACCACCAAGGTGATCAAAGCTGTCTGTGTCCCATAACCAGATCTGAAACCAGATTAAAATGGATCTAAATAATCCACCTCAACTAGGAACCTTTGGAGTTGAGAAGTCTCCACACTCTCTAGCACCTTGCCCAAGTGGAAGATTAGAGACTGGCCTCATATAGTAGGATCCAGGGAAGCTTTTTTTCAGAAGAGGTCTTGTCACAGCCTCCTGATTCCCATGATTTGTTTAAAGAGGCATTAATCACTTCCCTTACGCACTCAGCCAGTTCCCCTCCGGTTTGTTTAATTAGTCAGGAATGGCAAGGGTCTAGCACATATGTAGTGGCTCTCACTTCTCCAAGGATCCTATCCACATCCTCAGGCTGCACAAACTGAAAAGTGTCCATCAACACCAGACAAGCAGAGGCCAAGGTAAAATGTTATTAAATTATTATATTGTCATGAATAATATTGTGATATTGTTATGAAGGTTTGAAATATATGAAGTTTTGAGTAACTAACTTCAGTAGGATGTATAAGATTCATTTTAATGTCTAATTCTTCTTTTAACACCTGTGAAAGCATTCAGTTGAAGCAAGGTTCTTCTTTCCCAACAGGATTATTTTTTAAGAAAGAGAGCCAAATAAAATTATTGCTTATAAATTATTAAAACCATTTGTGAATGGAAAACTACTTACTAAAAATACTTTCATAAATAATGTTGGGATTAAATTAAACAGGGCTGTATGGAATCTTTTTAAAAAAATCAGGCATAAGTTATCAACAGTGTTTTCTTGAGACTTGAAAATTATGGTCACTGGAAACATTTGCTGCCCATCCAAAACTTATTCCCTTTATGCCTGTTCCAAGCCTTGGCCATTTGCTTTGGAAGAGAAACACACAGTGTTGCTGAAGATTGGAAAAAGAGCTTGGGGTCAAGGGTCGACACAGTAAGGGAGTTTGCTCTTTAAGAGGTTATCTGTGGATCTGCAAAGCCAAAGTGTAATTGGGTTCTGTGATGTGATTTTAGTGTGTAATTGTATATGATCTTAGCTAGTTTCAAAGACAAGCTTGGAAGATTTTTCTAGCTGGTTTGTGAAAGCAATATTGGGCAGTCTATGAAAGCCTCTGATGGACAATTCTGCTACTTCAACAGGAGCGGGGAAGATATCTCAAGTCAGAAGGCCATGACTCAGTTCACTTTAATTATAAATTTAACAAGCAGATTCTGCTAATCAACTAGTAGACTCCTGAGAGGGCGTCCACTGCAAATGAAGATACTAGTATTGTTTATTAATTATTACAAACAACTCCCATCTTCTGTTTGATATAATCATCACTTTCATTCCATAATTTTGCATCTTTATTAACAGTACATCACTCTCCCTGGTCCCTTCCTTTTGCCTTTTGGATTTATCAGATTTCAAGTTCCTGTTTTTCTTTTTTTTAAAAAAATTCCTATTCTTATTTCTCCCTAAACAATGTGAAACAAACATTTCCTATTGTTTTAGTTGTTTAGGCTTTCCTTGATTAAGCTGTCACCGCTGTCAGTTATGGTCTTATAAGCCTGGTTGGATCTATTTCATGTTAAGAAAAAGCTCAGATAAATCCAGGAAAGCTTAATGTTTATCCAATGTGAAAATAATTACTCAAAAGTGTTATTCTTAATCCAGATAATTAGAGTGAGGAAGCAAAGATCAGTGTCATTGTGAATTATGCCCCGGCAATTGACTCTTGGTCCTTGTAAGTTTCAGGTGAAGATGTGAATGGATAAAGGTTAGATTAACCATAATCCAAAGTAGCTGCAACCTTAATCTGTTATGATACAAGGATGATCAGTTAAAAAGAGCTGGATTGTGGGATTGTTTCTGGTTGGATAAGATGCTGCTCAACTGGGACTCCTCTTAAAACATGCTTAGTACCATGTCACTGCAGCTGTAAGCACTTCTGCACGGCTGCAGACTGTCACAAAACTGAGAGGCAGCCAGTTTACTGGTCTCAGAGTCTGTGCTTAGTAATATTATATGGCATTGTAGTTTTGAATTAACATACCTTAATGCTGGGTATACAAAAATGTATGAAAAAAGGAAGAGGGCATTCTGTACAGAAAGGTTTACTTGGAGACAATTAGGGTTCTGTAGCAAAACACCTTTTGGTGTTAACTCCCATAGACATGGGCATAAACGCCATAATCTCTAGTTTGCATTTTCTTTTTAAATATATTTATTTATCACTTTTTAGATAAAATTACATGAATTCCAACTAACAAATCTAACACAGACATATAATAAAGTTAACATACTGAAATATGAAAGCAACCAACTAAAACAAAAATTAAATACTAACTCACTATAAAATTAACTTGCTAACTAAACTAAACCATTAAACACTAAGATACTAATACACAAAAGGGCTCTGACCCGTCACCAACTGTAATAAGAAAAAAAGCAAAAAGAAGACAAGATAGCATTATTCTACTATTACAGATGCAGCTAAACTAACTGCTAATAACCTTACCCATAAATTATTGCATTGTTTGGATTCTTATTGCTTAAAGTCCATAAATATTTTCCAATCTTAAAAAAATCTTCAGTTGGTTTATAGTTTATATTTTATTAATGGCCATTATTTTCAGGCATATCTTGCAACTTTAGGTAAACAAGTTATTAGCTGCAGTCAAATGTGCTCCTCTCTGTTATTTCTTTATCACTTGCCAGAAAAAATACTAATGAATTTTCCATTTGTTATGGCAATGTATTAAATGTTTCTGTACTTCATGAACTTTTTTTTTCTCTTATAAGGGTGTTTTTAGTTACCAAGACTACTTACTCAAGACTGGGCAACATAGAACAGTTATTCCTTAGCACCTTATAATTGCACATTGATTGGCAAAGCTAGGATGGTCAAAATTTGGATCTGTTATTACACATTTTTTCAATGTAGGCTTATCAGTGGTGTGTGGATTCTAAGTATACTAACCAGGAAAGAAGAGGGGGGGGAATCTTTAATAGAGTGCATAAAGTTGTGATCTCTTCCATGGGGCTACTACTTGGAAAATTCTCTGTGATGCAAGTGGAATTATATTGCTTATCAGAATTGATACTTTTGGGGCATGATTAGCCTATTTTTAGAACATGATTAGCCTACTGTTGCTGCATAACTACACTTCTGAGTAAATGATAAAGCCAGTGTTAAGACTGTTTCACTATGGATGTGTAAAAACTGATCTTCTACAGGTATTTTGTCATTGTGTAAGTCCAAGAGAGGGCCAGTGTGATGTAACTATGACCCTCGAGACCAGGGCTTCCCTGCTCTGCCATGGAAACCCCCTGGGTGACTTTGGCTGCATCACATACTCTCAACCCCAGAAAACCCCATGAGAAGTTCATCTTAGGGATTCCAAGAGTCAGAAATGACTTGAAGGCACACACACACACAAAAAAAACCCCAGCAAGAAATCCAAGCAAGTGTCTACTGAACTTCCAATCTGTACCATCCCACTGTATTGTACAGGTATTTAAGGATGGAGCTGTGTGACATCTGTGTGCCACTTTGGGATCCATTGTGGATGAAAGGTTGGATATAAATAAATAAATCTGAGAAAACATTTAAAGTTCATGTACTGTATACAACACTGAGAGCTTGTTTCTTGTAGATGCTAAGAGACTGAACTGTGAACCAGAAAATCCCAGCTTCTGTTCTCACAGTTGCTATGAACACATTAGCCTGGTTCTCATATCTACCTGAAATGTGAAGGGCTAAATTCTTTTTGTGAACACACATAAGCCCCACCTCCAAACATCCTCATCCACATGGCAGTATCAGAGGCAGTCATGTGTTGAGGTGAAGGTCTACAGGAACGTCTCTAACCAGAGCAGGGTTATAGAATTCCTGTGTTTGGGATCCGGCTTTACCATGGTTCATTATTATGGAAGTTCTGTAACTGGGTTCAACTGAATACAGTTGCAAAGCTCTCTGAACACTTTCATGATCAATGCACACAGATCTCTGACACTGCCAGCTGTATGGGGGCGTCCAGGGAGTGGGGCTGCCACGCGTATCTTCACACATTCAGGGATCTCTGCTTCAGATTCCTCTTTTGCTGCATCAACATTTTGATGATGATAATGCTGACCTATCATATGAGATTGTTATAAGGATTACGGAAACAACATATGTGAATTGCTTTGAAACCTCTACAGTGCAATATAAATGCTAAGTATTATTAATGGGATGTGTCATTAACTGGCATTAACTTTATTTGCATTATTCTTTATATTATTGATGCTGTCATGAGGAAACTGAAATACTGCTAGTGCTTAGTTTCAGCTAGAAAAAGTCATCCATTAGTAACTGAATATCTATGCTGATACTACTTCCTCTTGCAAGCCCACTATGTGGGACTCAAGAGGTGGTTCAATAAAAGGAATTTAATCTTCCTGACAACTTCTGTCTCCTCTAGATGCTTGCCAAACACACTCCATTATTGTTCAAGGAATCCAGTAACAGTATGAAGTAAAATATAAACTTGCAGGGAGAAATCCTACTGCTAGCCAGACAAAATGATCATTTAATACCCATGGACAGCTAGGAAAGAAGTAAAGACCAAAGACAACCATGAAAAAATGTACAGATTAGTCATAGTTCAAGCTATCTGGTGTCTCAGATATTTACCTTTATTCAGAGCTGATAGGCCTGGTTAGAGTTCTTCATGTTGCACTTCATTTTGCTGAAAGCTTTTGTTTAAAGTGACAATTTTGTGAATGGCTAGTAGAGAAATAAAATATTTAGGTTATACATCATGACATTTCATACTTGTCAAAAATACTGAAGAAGGGGAAATGGACACTTATTCACTTTTGCAATGCTCAGGAATCCTGACCAAAAGAGTACATAGCTCTCTGATTTAGGTCCTTCAGTTCACAAACACAACAGTGCCAGCATATCACAAGCTGAACTTGTTCCTCAAGAATTATTGAGACCCAGTACAACCACCTTACCTTTCCCGTTGTGACTCATGACAAAAGTCCACAGGTTTGCTGAAGGGTAACAAGGCTGACTTAGCTTGCAGCTGTGACAAAGGAACCAGAACATACCATTCAACTGTCCCAGTTTGACAGGGATAGCCCTGATTAACCATTTGTTGTCTCACTGTTTCAGCAGCTTTTAAAATGTCCTGGTTTCTCTTTCCTCCTCCAGCTTTCCCCTTCATCCTTGGCTGACTTCTGTTCCTGCAAATGGAATTCAAAGTGCAAAAGTAGCTTGCACTCAATTGACTCAGTGGGAGAGAGGAGAGGAGAGAAGAGAAGAGGAATGGAATTTTGTCTTTCCCTGTAGCCTCAAGCAGAAACAAACTGCTGCAGCCTCTCTTAGCTTGCATTAATTACTTTTGCCATCCTGACCACACTGTGATGTTGCTGGGCCAGAGGGGTCCTGGTTTTCATTGGCAAAATGCTAGAGTGCCTGCCAGAACTTTGATGAGTAACAATTTGCTTTCAATTAAGTGATTAAGGTATAACTTAAAATTGTAACAGAAGGAAGGATAACTTTTCTCCTTTTGCAGTGTAATTGCAACTGTTTTACCAAGCAATCCTAATTCAAAGATGCACTGACTATAGGGGGATTGGAATTAGGCATAAACTTCTTCTGTGGGAAGAAATCCTTTTGTGGACAGAGTTGGAAATAGAATGCCATCCATACCTGGGACAACAACTGTTATTCCTGGGACCCATTCACACCACACCTTTAGAGCACCATTATTTTACTGCAATGGTTCCGTTCTTGGGAATCTTAGGGTTTATAGTTTGGTGAAGCTCTAGTCTGCTCTAACTGAAACTCTAAATACCTATCCCTAAATGGCCAATCCCAGGATTTCATAGGATGGAACCATGGCAGTGAATTGGAATAATAGTGCTATAACTGTGTAGTGTGAATGAACCCCTGGAAAAGAGAAACTAACTAGAGCAGTGTTTCCCACACTTTCATCTTCCAGGTGTTTCGGAAGTCAGCTCCCTGAATCCCTGAACATTGGCCAAGATAGCTGGGACTTCTGGGAGCTGAAGTCCAAAACACCCAGAGAACTAGAGTTTGGGAATCACTGAACTAGAGCAAAGTTAATTCAACTGTGATGTGGCCCAGCAAGCCAAGCCAAATGTGCTTATGAGATGTGTTCAGAACCGTTAAAATCCCTCACTCATTTGTAAATCACATTTTTTAATCTTTTCTTCACATTTCATCTTCAATGTTTCCATGGAGGAGGGCTATACCACATGATCCTGTTTTAGGTTTAGTAAGCAGACTGCAAAGGTTATATTCACTTTTGGGCAGTGTTACTGTAGTTTCTAGTCCGATCTTGTGGTATATTAGATATCATTTGATATCAAGGATTTGGCCTTCTTTACCCATTCCTCTCCATGTGCTTGCGAGGCCCCCAGACAAGCACGCACACGGACACGGCCGAAAATAGCTGAACCATTCAAAACAGATCCAGGCAGGCCAGTAATAGCTGGACTGCAGCTTCAGGAGACCTCCAGGTAAGAACCCTTTTAAGATCACATTATGTATGCATGCTGTTTATAAAAGATTCCCTGCCCCAAGCAGGCAGCTTGACGAGCCGAATACTCAACTGTCGAGCACTCCACATTTGTATACTGTCTACTCTACAACGCTGTCATAATTCAATCATGCAAAATACTGACCTTTCAGAGGCTTTGTCTCCAGCCTGAAACCCATTGTTATCCCCAGGAACGGACTAGCCTAAAGGCACATTTTCCCCTATAAGACCCCCTGATTTTGAGAGCTTCTTCAGATCACTCCGACTTCCATCCCATCTTGTTGCCTTCCCCTCAGCTCCACATGCTGAGAATCTCCACTTCTATGGACTTTTCTTCAGATTACCTGGGCTTCAGGACAGGTGTAGTATTTTCCATGCAAAAACCCCTCTTAAAACCCTCTATCCAACTCCTACCTTTCTTTCAATAGGTCTGTGTGAGTGTTTGTATACATACGTTTTGATTGTGTTTATCAAAAATTAAAAAAAAAACAATTATTTACTTCTGTTTGCTCATTGACTCGGCCTGACCGTGTAGACATTGGGTTCAAGATGTCCCTAGGTTGCCCTGCCTCTTGTATTGCTTAGCTTGTGCTCTGCTAATTCCCATTCCCCATTGTGAGCACATTGAGGTGTCCCTCCCAGGACCCCAGAAATCAGGGTAACAGCAGAGTCAGTTTGGATATACTTCCATGGGCTCCCAGGGAATAGGAGGAATATTCAGCAGAGCCGATGAGTGAAGGGTGAGCTTCCTAGTCTTTCTTTTGTTTTTAGCTTCTTTATAAATGCTGAATTAGTAGTCTTTCATCATGATTTGGCCTTCTTAAGACAGATTGATTGTGAAGAAATAATAGAAGGGGAAGTACTGACCAGTGAGAAGTAGACCTGAGTGAAATATAATCTAACACAGCTTTTATCTAAAACAACTTATATTGCCAAAATTTGGCAGTTCTTTGTTGGCAAAGAACAGAGAATCATATGAATGTGCTGGTTTGTTAGATTATTGCTCTGTTTGTGTCCCATCACCTCCTTCTCTAAGGTCCACAACATTCATTTTTCTTATGTCTTTAGCAAATGTGTAAACCACATGAACCCTCTTTGACCAAGGTTCCTTTTTTCACTTACTATGGAAATCAAAACCTTAGTTGGAGACAAACACACACACACACACACACACACACACACACACACACACACACATGAAGCTGTCACATTACAGAAGTGATGACAGAAAGTCTGAAGCCACAAGTGCACGTGACACATCATACTTAATTGTGTGGTTTCCTTCATTCCTGCCATATCTTTTTTATGTTTCCTTGCTCTTACTCTACATCATTATTGTTTTCAAAAATAGTACTCAGTAAGCAAGAGAAAACAGAAATGGGGGTGAGGGTGAAAGGTAATCAGCCTGTACTGTGGGCAAACCAAGGAAGAATTCACTCAATCTGCATAGAGGCATGAACTGTTAACCTATGAACGAACTAATCTCTCATTTCAAGTTGCTCTTTATTTGTGTGTGTGTGTTTGTGGGGGACATTTGCCAGAGACTCTAGGCCTTGAATTCATTGCTAGATCAAAAGATCTCAAAACAGGGAAAGCTGATGAGCAGTGGCAACTCTTTCACTATTCTTGAGGGGGTCTGAATTGTTGAATGGAGAATAAACACATAGATAGATCCCATGGATTCAGTGGGCCTACTCTTGTCAAGGCTAACAACAGGCTTTAGACTAATAAATGATATTGACAACAGCCTATGGCGCTTTTAAATCTGTGAGTATCCCACTTTTCTGTCATTGAAATCTGCCCCCATTCATATTCAAAATACCCTCATATACCTTTGTGATGCGGGAATACTTTCATTGAGCCCTATAAACTGGAAGATGAGACTAATCTAGTAAGCTACTTTGAACATCAGAACAAAGATGAGAATGGAGGTGTGCAGCATGGCCCACTGCAATGTCTTGCAATTTGAAACTTTTGGTTTTTTACTTAGGCCGTTTCCTCACTATACTGTTATAGTGCTATCATTCCACTTTCAACAGCCTGTGGAATTCTGGACTTTGTAGGTTACAGAGACCAAAGAGCTGGCTGAGAATTCTAAATGCTCCTCCCTAAACTGCAAACCCCAGGATTCCATAGAATGTTGAAAGTGGAATAATAACACTATATTATTAGTGTTATACTATATTATATGTAGAAATGACCTTAGTCTCCAAGGGGAACACTCTTGCTGTTGATTGCTGTATTACTATTCCACTTTAAGGGCCATGGTTCTCACCTATGGGATCCTGGGATTTGTCTTTTAGCTGAGAATTCTGAATGTCCTTGCCTACACTACAGGATGCTGTAAGAGAAAACCATAACACTTAAAGTAGAATAATAGTGCTAATATTCTATAGTGTGAATGGGCCTCAGGACTCAAGTTCATCTGGTACATTTGAAGTGTATTTCTGGACTTTCCTACTCAGAAAAGAGAAAAGTCTAAATGTATAGGTGATGGGAGGCTTGGCTATGCCAGTTGTACATTTCTTCAATGCGGTCGTAAAGATGTCTATTGGAGAAGTCCTAAAGACCATGAGGAAAGCAGCTAGAAGAGTTGAATTCCATCCTTATTCTCTTTTAACTCACTCTTATGTAGCAGTATCGCCAGCTGCTACACTACTGTGTTTTTAAAAATGATCCACAATTACCTGCGTTTGCATACAATAAGAGGAAACTGCATGGCTTTGAGTGATGTCCATGTTATTGACAAGGCAACACTCCAGTTCAAAAATAAATAAATCTTGATATTACAGAAAGACTCAGACTCAAAGACACAAACAAGAGCAGATGATCTTTAATGTATGAATGACTTGTTCAGTCTTTGGATGTTTCCCACTCTCTCTTAAAAATACTGTAAATATTTTAATAGTTCACAAAAAATGAGCATGAGAAAGACAAATGCCTTACTGTATTTCACACTAAACTTTATGGCAATTTATCACATTAAGGGCATAGTTTTCAAATGACCCTCCTGGACTATGAAACAGTGTAAGTTACAGGGGAAAGAGCAGCTAAATTTCTGATTTTAATATCACTTTCCTACCAAGAGACAGCAAAGTCTGAGAACTCTGCTCTTAGCCACAGCTACGCAGGTGTTAGTTATCGACTGCAAATATCAGTAACACATAATAACCTAGAGGCACTTGGTTAAATCACTATAGTTATTTCTATGGATGGGGACATAAACAATTATACAGAACTATAATGTGTGAGAGAGGGGCTCCAAACTGATTCCCAGACCTATTTCACTAAAGGCACCAAAAGAATGGACTTTGTTCTATACTAACCTGCAGACCTCAGTTTCAGTTAATGCTAAACATGGCTTAACCCAGGAACTCATTGGGTAATATTTTATAACACCAAACGATTGTTAGAACTGGCTGACAAATTTCACTATTCAAGTTATTCTTGTTTATGTTGACTTTTAGTGGCTCTCAAGGTCTCAAACAGAAGTCCTGTACATGTCCTGTTATTTGACTGTTTTTCTGGGGCGTGTGTGTAAAATGGAGATGTAAAAGATTGGACTTGGAGTCAACCAGTCAGCATTACCAGGACACGATGATCCCCTCTGCACACACTTCACCTAATATTGTCTAGCTACAGTTAGATACAGGGCATTTTTTTGGACAGAAAAGGTTTATTTCCAGGCTATCTTGAACCCTAGCATCACAGTACTTCATAAAAATATTCTACTATTTAATATTTGACACAAAACACACACACATCTCAAATTGAAACAAATAATTATTGGAATATGGTTGAATCTTTTGCCTGGTGGAGAAAACAGGGCTTTTTTACCTAATCTTCTTTGGAAAAAAATTGTTTGTTCAGTATATCACATTTGTTTTGCTTTTAAACCGTTATCTCAGGATCTCTTCCTCTGAATGGAGGGGTGGACTGTATGTTGAACCACTTTTCCCCTTGATTTGGGGAATTTCACTTTGGCAAACTCTAGTCTCCTGTCAGCCTTAAAATTCTTGAACATTCACGTAAATCAAGGTAACTTGTTAACTGAAGTTGTTAGGGGCTTTGATGCCTCAAGTCTCATCATATTATATGTGGGATGAAACTGCAACGGTAAAAAATGGGAATACCAAAGGATGTCCCAAGGTATGCATTACTTCAGTGGTGTCCCTTCTGTGGAAACTAATTTGCCACAAATAAAACCAAAGCTTGGGAAGGTTACTTATTTTGGATCATAATACCCAGAATCTAACCATGCTGGCTTGAGGATTCATGGAAGTGTAGTCTAACATGGATGGCGTGCAACATGGATACATATTTTATCTCAGAAAGAGAAAAAAACTTGTTTGTCCATAGAGTTATAAAATCATAGAATCATAGAGTTGGGAGGGACCAGAAGGGCCATCTAGTACAAACCCCTGCCGCACAGGGATGCACAACGAAAGCACTCCCAAAAGATGGCTGTACAACTATTTGTTGGAAAGTCCATCACATTCTGAGGTGGTCTATTCTACTCTCAAAAAGCTCAAGAAGTTCTTCCTAATCTTTATGTTGAATCTCTTTTCTTGTAATTTGAATCCACTGGTTTGTGCTTTAGTCCCAGGAGCAGCAGAAAACAAGGCAACTCTATCTTCTACATGGCACTCCTACAGGTATTTAAATATAGTGATCTTATCACTTCTCAGTCTTCTTTTCATCAGATTAAATATGTCCTGCTCTCTAAGTCATGCCTCCTAGGGTTTGCTGTCCAGATTTTTATCATATTGGTCGCCTTCTTCTGGATATATTTCAGCTTGTTAATATCTTTCTTGAACAATAGTGCCCAGAACTAGACACAGTATTCCAGATAAGGTCTGACTTGTAAATGTCCAGGCACTGGGGGATAGTGGGACTTGTTGCTCCCATGAAAAACAAAAGATGGATTTGCAAAACACTGAGTGACCAGCCCTGGTGTGATGCAACCTTTACTCCCATCTTCTTGGAGCAGTGTCTAAAAAATGTTTAAAAAACAGAGAGAGAGAGAAACTTGACATATCTTTTGAAAACTAAAGAAAGCACCAAATATTTATGGGAGGACAATCAGAGTTGGAAGGAACAACACGGACCATCAAGTCCAACAATTTCTTTTCATTTCTTCATATCTTAAATGCTTTCCTTTCCTCTCTCAACTTCTCTTTCTTTCTGTATAATTCTTTAAAAATGCATGCATGGAAAGAAGTTTTGTTTGGGATCCCATGTCATTTCCAATAACTATAGAATAGTCCCATTAAATCAAGTGGGAAAAGATTGAGACCTGCCAGTCTCCATACGATAGTACGTAGATGAAGCATTGCTTACAGTAGTGATGAAAGATGGATCTACCTGGAGGACTAAGCTTCACTGAGCGCAATCAAACTACCTTGAGCTCAATCAAATGTGCATAAAGTTAGGTTTTATCTGAGTTAAAGGATACAAAAAACTTCTGGATTAGCCATGGTGCTGCAATTGTATTAGTAGTCACTGATCTGCCTTTCGACGTTAATGGTGCTGGTGGGGAGATAATCCCTTTGGTTGTACCAGACATCACAGCATTGTTTGGATATCCCATGTCATTAAATTTTCCTGGAATGCCTGAATGACCTCTGAAGGTAGGTGCTATGGCTTTAATCCATGTTGGAGAAGGATGGTCTTGATTCTTAAATTAAGTTGGCTGTGGAACCAGGCCCTATCCTGGCAAAATTATTTTAGCATCTGTTTGGAAGCACTGAGAAGTATCATTTGAAGGTTTAGAGTGGATGATCCTAGATCATCAGTTCCAGGAGCAGAAGTTTTTGCAGTAAAGTGGTATCTGGCAGCTATCTGAGTACAAGACTAAATACAGACAAAAGTGATTTAGTTCAAGGAAGGAGACAGGTCTCATGCTTCATTGCTGGTGTATCGTCCCATTTTATGTTGTTATCTCCCTCTATCCAGGCATGGAAAAGGAAAAAAAAAGTAATGAACTAAATTTTTACACTGCTTCTTTATCATTGGACATTACATATATCTTCCAGCAATGAATCTTCCACATATGTATGTATTAGAAATTGTGAATTATAAGAGAAAATGCAGTCCCCAAGCCTCTATTTCATTTGTCAAACAATTGCTGGATGAGAAAGTTAGTGGGAGAACAAAGGAGGGGAGAGGTTCCTAACCCTTTCCTTCACCTACTGCTTCTCTCCTGCAAATTTTGCCCATGAATAGTTTCTTCCAGATGGTCTTACTTCTTGTTTCACAGCCAGCTGGGGAATATGGCTTCAGCAGCACCCCACCCATCTGGCAGACCATTCCCTCATTCACATTACTTTCAGCAGACATGGGTTTGGCAACATGTGTTTGCTGTGATAACACATATCTGATCTCAGCATCAATTCATTTTCTCTTGTCTGACTGAATTTGAGAATATATGTTTAGCAGACCTACTTATTGTCACCAAATGGGAATTGGCTAGTCAGGAAAGTATGGAAAGGTATAGGTCTACATTAAATAGAGATAAATTTTAACTTGAGAAGATCATCTTAACTTCAGACTGAGGTTTTTACTTGCATTGACTGTTCCAGTTAAGTGGGATCTCTTTCGCCTTGTGAAAGACCAATTATGAAACATAGAATTTTCTTTTACAAGTTTATTATTACATAGACTTTCATTCATTGCATTTCAAATATTACTGATAATCAGCAACAAACATCAAGATGCTCTTTTACATGTATCATTGGATGACATCTGCACAGATTGTTTAACAATGTGAAGCTCCCCAAAACATACTGCTATTTTTAAACAGTAGGAGTTGTGCATAAGGTTTCTATTGTCCGTGCAAGAAAAAAAGGGAGGCAGAATCAATTTCCTTTTTAACATATTGATAAACAACTCCAGATATAGGGTCTGGCGTCAAGGGTGGGGGCAGAGGGACACTAGATTTACCTTTGTGTGACCTGCATAGGAATGTTGGAAAAATTAATTCCAGAATATTATGTCAACATTCCTTGAAGTTGTGGATATGATTTACATAGTAGGTCTTCTCCATCCAGCCAGCTTCTTTCATCTTGATACTGTAAATTGCTTTCATTTCTCCCCCAACCCAACCCACCCTCAATCTGTATGCTTGAGGTATTGTTGTGATAAATTATAGAGGTACAGAACTGAAAATGGTGTGTAGATTGTCTAAGAAATTGAGTGCAGTCAGCCTTAAAAGTGGTGAATGATGTGCTAAAGCAGCTACCTTACCCTAGCCATGTCACATATGTCGACAATGAGCAGCTGCTTTTAACTTTTGCCTTCGCCCAGGGGCACTTGAGAGCAGCTGGATTTATTGAATTAATAAACTGCTCTATTTGGGGTGTTTTGTTTTCCTGTTACTGTGAAATCTGGCTATAATCTTAGCAAAGTTAGTGAGATGGGGTTCCAATACAAAATAAGGTGGTGCTTATTGTTTTGACAACATTTAAAGTCTTCATCTTCAACCAGAAGATAATGGTGAAAACCCTGACAAGTAATGGAATGAACTCACCTTTGAATCATAGGGGCAAGGGAACATGTAATATTATTGTGGAGCTCTGTGTCAGAAAGGAGAAACGGGGATGGGGATGGGGAATCATTACAAACATTTCAGAGTTGGCCAGTATCTCTTCTTAGTTTAGAAAGACCACTATACTTGTTTTGAAAATTCCAATGGTTAATCAGATTTTTCGTGCTGATTTCTGAAATAGCAGTTAAGCCTTTATGTAATAAATCACAATCTGTCATATCATAATCTATGCCTACAGTTTGGGCACATTCTTCAAGGGGAACTGAACTGAGCAGGCTGTCTGGGAAACAGTGGCAATGTGTCACACACATGGAGAAGGTTGA
The DNA here is from genome assembly GCA_948474755.1 of Ctenosaura bakeri. Classification (NCBI taxonomy): domain Eukaryota; kingdom Metazoa; phylum Chordata; class Lepidosauria; order Squamata; family Iguanidae; genus Ctenosaura; species Ctenosaura bakeri. The sequence goes on along the minus strand of CAOLHI010003559.1, from coordinate 32,360 downwards.
ATCGACGACCTTTAATGCCTTTGACCACAGAAGTGTGAGGTAAGTGCCCTATCACAGACCAGTAGGGCAGTCTTGATCAATGGGTTTTTGCTTTGAGTTACTATTCTTCATGGCTGGTCATTTTTCAGAAAAAATACATGACGTAACTCTTTTTAGATTTCACTGGCTATGACATGTATTAAAGTACCAGAAACATTTATGGTTTCCTTACATCTCACTGAAAATATGGACTCCCCTTAATGTCATTAAGCAGGAGAAGGGGAAGCAAAATCCACCTTGCTTGTTCTTGCTTAGAAAAGGATGGGGCAGGATGTGGGGGTAGGGAATTACTTACTGTCTGGTTAAAATCAGCTTCCCTATTATAAATGATACAAGAATCCTAAAGAATAAATAATATATTACCTCATAGGCTAATTTTGCCCTACACTGTTATAGTGCTGTTATTCCACTTTCAACATCCTGTGGAATTCTGAGGTTTGTAGTTTACTGAGGCCAAAGAGCTCTCTGGCTGAGAATTCTAAATGCCCCTCCCTAAACTGCAAACCCCAGGATTCCATAGGATGTTGAAAGTGGAATAATAGCACTATAACACTGTAGGGCGGAAATGGCCTATAACAGTGTAGTGCAGAAATCACCATAGTGTGGTATGAACAACTAAGCAGTTCTCATCATAGCTTCTTGGGGAAACTGTTTTTAGAGTTCCGCTTAGACAAGGGAACTTTAAGTCTGTACGGATCACAGTAACTAGTCCAGGAAAGTAGACAATATCTGAAATTCAGGGGAAGTTCAAGGGAAGGTGAGGGTGACACATCCCACAACAATATTAGTTATCTTCACAAAATGAAAGTTATAGAAGTATAAATGAGGACATATGTACAATTAGTATTAAAATATACACCTGTAATGTTTGACTTCTGTATGCATGAGAACTCATCAAAAGCAGCCAAGAACCAAAGATAAAAAAGAATATGGTCCTAACCATCATCCTTAATATTTATATGTAACCAGCCTTGTGCCAGCAACAAGGAGGAGGGTATGTATTATGCATACTCCCATTTGCATCCAAACGTATACATATAGACAGTTCAGTCTGGCTCAGAGAGCAATGCAGTTTGGATGCAGACAAACCAGCTGCACATTTGAAAGCTTGTTTCTGTTCATGAATTTCTCTTATGGATGTGGTAGATTAAAGTAGCTAATGGCACGAGATGGCTTGAGACTTCAGATAAGGGAATTTCAATTTGCAATTACCCACAGTTTGTACCATTTGCATTTGTGGTTCATTTCAGCTGCCTATACCTCCTTGTCCTCAGCCTCAGATAAAACAGAATCACACCTTCCTTCTGCTGCTTCCAAACCCCTGCACTTTCACCAGCCCTTATCTAATTTTATTTGTTGAATAAACCAGAAACCAAGAAATCAGCACTTCAAGGTCTGGGAATAGCAATAGGTGCCACAGAGTTCCCAACAAACTTTTTTATTTCCTCATGTTTCCCTGGATTTGAGTTCTAGGGTGTTGGTGATCAGTACACTATTGCATGGCTTATGGTGCTCTCCCCATGACGGACTGTACATAAACATTTAATTGTAAGGTGGGAAATTTTTCATGGGAACAAAGGTTCCTTTGCTAATCAGTACAGGGTTGATTGTTCATGCCATTCAAATCAGAACAAAGAAAAAAAATTCACCTGCAACGGAATTGAGATTTAGCCCTGATTTGCAGTTGCATTATTTCAGTTCATATGGTGGAAAAGTAAGCTCCCTCCCTCTACCAGGCACCCAAAAGAACATGAGATACATAAGTAGTTTATCAATTAAACATTTTGCAAGACTGATGAATTTTCAGTCCATCTGGCTTCCATTTTGAAAATCTGTGTGATCCTCTCTGGAAGGGAGAGATTTTCAGACCAGTCCATTGCATAGACTTCTTTGTGGAGGCATTTATTAAAAGCTCTGTTTTGGATACAATACATCCTTCCCACTTTTTCACATCATGTGAATGAGAACACCACTAATGGTAATGAAACTGAGGGTAATGGATAAAAACTCTACTGACAATAAGGTCATAGGTAGTACAGCATAGTCATATGTATTACTTTTACTCCAAAATGAACATTTTTATAATATGTATTCATTTAAAAATGAAAAGAAGAGTCATGTCCCCTAAGTACAACCTGAGCAAATGTATCTTATTAACTTCTATTTTCTTCTTTTCCCCTTTCTCAGTAACAAAATGATTTAATCCTTCATAGATGCAACAAAATGATTTGCCCATCTAAGGTATAAATGGATTTCCTTGTATCTGTCCTGGATTTATATATGGAACCAAAGTCTACAGGGCCACAACTGATTTATCTCTTGCATCTGGCACAGAGCTATAATGATTCACTCCTTTTCAAGACCAGTTTGGCAAGTTTATCTTGCTTGCTGTTTGCATTTTTGAAAATGAAAATATATTCCAGAGCTTTTGATGTGTCGATTGGGAAGAAGGTAAAGACAGCTGCACACACAATCCCAAGAGAGCTAGCTCAATGGCTAAATGAAGACCTCGAGTGCTTTCTTGTTAGCCAAGATAGATCTACATCCAGATGAACCAAAATTAGTCAATAGTGAAGGCTCTTAGGAGCAAGCGATCAGAAGCCACAAATCAGTTTTCCTGGGGACTTTGTTATTGGCAGATTCTGCCTTAGGCTATGCCCTGCTGCTGCTTGCTTGGCTGTAATTTTTCCCCCAGTGAAGTTTTAAAGTCACAGGCTGAGACTATAAGAGCAGTCTCCTGACGATGAGGCTGTCACTAGCCCTTCAGATATCAATCTGTTATCAAACAAATTGTCTGTAGCTTGAAAGCACTGTTTTTCTTTGCTGTTAGCAAGTTGTGTAATCCACAAAAGCAATTTGTGTGTCTGTGTGTGTCTGTGTGCATTGCTACCATGATCTGACAGCCCACTACTAGGTATATGTGCTTGGAAGTAAGATTACAACTTATTTTGCATAGGTATAACTTCATGTAGTCATTTATATGGGGTAGTTTCAAGCAACCATTGGAAATATGTGCTTAGTTTCTTGGACTGGTGGTATTATAGAACTATCATATTGACTGAGATAGTGCTTAGATAAGAATGTTTTGTTTTGTTTTGTTTTTTGATTATCCAAATCCTTCAGCCAGCATCCCCAAGTGGATTCTGGTTGCTCTAGTCCAGAAAGAAACTGTTCCAAGTTCTGGGGACAGAGCACAGGCCTGTCTTTAATTTTACTCTTTGATATTAGGTCAGCACTAGGACTGGAAAAATCTGCCATTTTCACTGTCTCCTGTATTTGTATTTATGAAACATATGGGGGGCTCTAATCTATTTTTTTTATTATATCCCACCTTTCTTTTGCCACAGGACCCATTGCAGTTTATAGTCAATTAAAAGTAAGGTAGAACAAAACAATACAACTATTTGTCCAAAAGTTAAAAAAAAAAAGCAATGACATAATTCCATTAAAAATACGGAGTTAAAACAAATTAAATCAAAATTGAAGCATAATAAAAGTTTAAAAACCCAGCCCTATTGAAAGCACCTTCCACCACATGGATTGTAAGCTACCCAAATAAAAATGACTTTGCCTGCCAACAGAAACAGAACAGAGAAGGGATCCAACCAAACATTCCAACAGGAGGGAATTCCACAACCTGAGAACAGTCACTGAGGGGGATTCTTTCCAGTGTCCTCACTAAAAGTTCTCAAACACATTCACAGATCTGGCAAATTCTTCAAAAGCAAAGAGAAATAAGTTTTTACCCACTGACACCAGCCAAATGCAAAAAGTACAGCTATTCTGAGCATGCAAATGACAGTGCTGTACCTGTCTGTTATGCAGGTACTAAAGGTGAGGAGCCTCTTAGATGGAGGAGGAAGAGGAGGAGGGGGGAGGAAGTGGTAGCTGCAGCAGCACCAGCCAGCCCCTCCTGAAACTGCAAACCCCAGGATTCCATAGGATGTTGAAAGTGGAATAATCGCACTACAAGAGTGTAGTGCGGAAATGGCCATAGATTTTTAAGATGTCTAAGCACTCAAAGCCTTGGTCCCAGATGGATGAATCTGTCCTTTGTACTTTCTCCCAGTTTCAAATTTTTATTATTCTGAAATATTTTCTGAAATGAAGAACTTTGCAGATGTCGGAAAATTAATATAACAAACATGAACGGAACTGAAATTCACTCACTGCTCCTCAGAACCTTGCTGCAACATGACAGAAATCACTTACAGGAAATGAGAGCCACCAGCTTTTAAATACCCATATGATGCATGAAGTATTTGTCCATAAAATTTCATGTTCCTATTTCTGGTTTCCTCCCTAGACAAGAGGGCTGGATTACTATTTGGAAGGATTCACTCCAACCAATTGCTTTTTGTAACATCCCTACGTCTCTTGGAAGAGAGGTGGACAAAGGCAAATATAAATCTCTTTGGAGATTTCTGGATGATGATTTCCAGTAGTTTAGCAAGGATTTCTGGCTCTTAATGATTTAAGAATAGCAACCATAAAATGACTAACACCAACCTAACTTATACAATACTAGTGAAATGAAAAATGTATGGGAGAATCAGGAAGAGATTTGTGTGTGTGTGTGTATTTGTGTGTACACACACGTACATATTTTTCCTACACACACACACACACACACACTGCAATTGAAAATGACTTCCTCAAAATTGTTTCATTCAAAATGTAAGAGACTCCAATGGCACTACCTTTCTATAGTGATGAGATTGCATTGTATCCTGTGAGGCAACAGGTTATACTGATGGCAGCAGTGCTGCTGGTAGAGCTTCCCATGTCAGGTAGGTTTTTGCTGAGGAGCCAGACTAAATATGCCAAATTTGGGAGCAGCAGTAGTGGGGGTGACACTGGTGGACGATCTCTCAGAGACATCAGCAGTTAATAGCACAGAAGGACACATAGTAAACCACTTTACCACAAAAACCGTCTTTACCACAAAAACTGTATGATGAGACAATCCAAAATGAAACAAGAGATAGTGCAAAAAGATGAAACTCTCAGGTAGGATGGCACTCAACAAGCTACTAGGGTATAGTAGACAATAAATGTGAGTATTGCTGTGGCTAATGATGCAACTGATACTAAGCTGAAAAGAATGTTCAACTGTTGAAGTGCTCAGAGGTGAAAGGAAAGTCTGAAGCTGCACACCACATATTATAGGAACATGGAATGTGAGAAGCATGAATCAGTGGAAGCTAGACATAGTAAACCAAGAAATGGAACATAAAAATATTGTAATATTTGGGATAGTGAACTAAAGTGGACAGGAATGGGATATTTTGAGTTTAGTAGTTTACTGAAGCCAAAGAGCTTTCTGGCTGAGAATTCTAAATGCCCCTCTCTAAACTACAAACCCCAGGATTCCATAGGAAGTTGAAAGTGGAATAATACCACTATAACAGTGTAGTGCAGAAAGTCCCTAAGAAGAAATTGAATGGTATCAATAGTGAGGAGAGATGTAGCAAAAGGAATCAAAGGATTTAATGCAAAGTCTGACCAGATCATATCAATAAGACTTCACAGAAAACCATCAATATAACTGTAATCCAAGATCACGCTCTGACTGCAGAGGCAATAGAAAAAAATTTAAAGATTCTATGCTGGAGTGTAGGAGGAAACTGATCATACACCAAAAAAGGACTTCTCGTTAATCACTGTTGATTGTAATGTAAACAGAGAAGAATCAAATATTGTAGCAGATGTGGCCTAGAATCAAGAAATGAAGCAGGAGACTGACTGATAGAATTTTGCTAGACTGACACTTGTTCATAAAAACATATGCTCCAAACAACCAAAGAGGTGACTGTATACATGGACATCACCTGATGGTCAATGTAGGAATTGAATAGACTACATAACTGGGATAAGATGGAGAAGCTCCATTCTCACTGCAAAAACAACACCAGGAGCAGATTGTGACACAGATCATGAACTGCTAATACCAAGATCAGAGTAAAACTAAAGAAGAAGACTAAATCAAACATTGTGCCAAAATACAACCAGAAAAACATCTCCATAGAATTTAAAGATAATGTAAAATAATAGAGTTGCATTATTAAGTCTAATTGACTGGGAGCCAGAAGAACTCTGGAGTGAAGCCATGGACGTTGTCAAGGAGGAATGCAAGAACATTCTATCTGCAGCCAAAAAGAAAGGGAAGCCTTGGTGGAAAACAGATGAAACTCTTCAAGCAGTTAAAGACCAGATGAGAAACAAGAGTAAAAGGTGACAGAAATAGAGTCAGATCTGAATATAACTGTTCAGTGACTTGTGTGCAAGGACAAGGAGAAGTACTTTAACAATCAATGCAAAGAAATAGAGGATGACAACAAAAAAGGAAGAACAAGATACCACTTCCATAAGATGTGATAAATCAAAGGGAAATTTAAATCAAGAGTGGGGATGCTCTGAGACCAGCAATGGAACACATGACGTGACCAAGTAGAAATAAAAAGATAATGGAAACAATACACTAAAGAACTATTTAGAATATGTGAAAGGATGACAGATTCATTCAAGGAAGAACGACTTGAAGATGAAACTATAGCTTTAGAAAGTGAAACAGAAACTTCATTCAGAGCTCTTGGGAGAAATAAATCGGTAGGAACAAATGACAAATCAATAGAGCTGCTTCAAGCTATAGAGACAGAATCGACTTCATTTTTAACTAAAATCTGTCAACAAACATGGAACACAAAATAATGTCCCACAAATTGGAAAAACTTAATATGCATTCCAATACCCAAGAAAAGGGAACCAAATGTTGCAGTAACCATAGGACAATTGCATTAATTTACCATGCAGGCAAAGTGATGCTCAAAATTCTACAACAATGACTTCTACCATGTATGGAGTAGGAAATGCTAGATGTCCAAATTGGTTCAGAAAAGAAAGAGGCAATGGGGTCAGATTGCAAACATATGTTGTCTAATGGAGCACACCAAAGAATTTCAAAAGAAAATCATTCTGTAATTTATAGATTATAGCAAAGTCTTTGCTTGTGTAGATTGTGAAAAACTGTGGATCACTCCAAAGAAATTGGTGTGCCACAACATTTGATTGTCCTGATGCATAAGCTATATTCAATACAAGAGACTATCATCAGGACAGAATACAGAGAAATGGAATGGTTTGTAGTTAGTAAGGAGTTCAAGAAAGGCTGCATTTTATCATTCTGACTGTTTAACTTGTACACTGAACATATCATATGTAAAGCCAGATTAGACGTAGAGGAAGGAGAGCTGAAAACTGGAGGAAGGAACAGCAACAATTTAAGATATGCAGATGACACTACACAACTAGCAGAAAACAGCAAAGACTTGGAATGATTACCAAAGAAAGTCAAGGAAGAAAGTGTAAATGCTGGCTTATAAACATTAACAAAACAGAAATAATGACACTGATGATTCACCATAAAGAAGATGATGAAGACATTGAAAAAGTTCAAGATTTTCCATACGTTGACTCAGTCATTAATCAGAATGGAGACTGTAGTCAAGAAATCAGAAATTCAAGCCTGAGTGCTCCATTGAAGCCAAGATGACTGAACTGTCATACTTTGGATGTATAATGAGAAGCCATGACTCACTGGAAAAGGCAATAATGCTTGGTAAAGTAGAAGGCAGTAGGTAAGAGAAGGACCACATTACAGATGGTTAGACTCAATCAAAGAAGCCACAGGCTGAGTCTGCAAGATCTGAGCAGATTGATGATAGAGTGACTTGGAAGTCTCTCATTAGGATTGCCATAAGTCAAAGTCAACTTGATGGCAGTTAACAACAACGAAGAAACAACAGGTGCTACTTGGCTGATCTCTACTGCAACAAGCTGACTGAACTAGCAGATCCTGCAAGCCTGAAGTCTGTTCCTGCTTCTGTTTTGGAAGATTATGGAGTAAATGCTATTGTGTCTGAACTACATATATGAATTTGTGTCTCTTATAGATTAGTATTCTATGACTGGTAAAACATTTGAATGGCCACTTAGACCCTTTCCACACCTTTTGGTTTTCCATCATTATCCTGTTGTGATCCCGGCAGTGCCACTGCTGGGATGGGAGCGCAACCCCAATGCTCTCCTCCACACCCAGACAGCTGCCTGCGGAAGGGTAGCATGAGGGACATGCTCCTTCCTTCTGCAGTGCAGCTGACCACTTCCCATGCTGTACTGGGAAAGGAAGCACCTAGATCATGCTTCTGCCCTTACTGCACGGCCACCAGCAATGGAGTATTGCACGATTAGGGATCATTACTGGATTTTTTCCTGTAATTGTATACCCTGCAATTGCAACAGCTGAAGACACATGGACAGAGGGGCCATGAAAACATTGTGCAAAAGCACAATTCATGGATCGCCAGCAACATGTCTCATCCCAGGACAGTGCCATCATGTAGAAATGGACACAGTCATACTTAGGCTCTAAGGTTCACCTATTTTTAGAGGCCCTGAACCCAGAACAGAGACTAGGGATGGTTATATTGTACTAGTCATTCTTTTCCAACCTAGAAACAAATTTCACATAAGGCAGGAAAGAATAAAGTGATGGTAGATAAATCTTGATCACAAATAAAGAAAATAATATCCTTTTATTATGGCTATGTTATGCAACCAGTGCCATGTAACTGTGACAAATGTATAAAAAAAGGGTACTTTTCTCTCTATGTGAAGCAGTAACTATAAGAAGTAGTCTTAAAAGGCAGTACTTCAGACCTAACAATAAATTTACATGTAATTGCCAGTGATACAGCTTTTAGGCAATATTCATTCTTTCAATTAAGGACCCATTAGTAACAGGAAAGTCTTCAAACTTTTGTAAATCATCAAGAACATTGACACAATTCTAGCATGTCAGCATAATGCTCTGAATCTCTCATTATGATTCCTCAAATTGATGAGGGCTGCCATACTTGTTTCAATTCTTGTTAAGATCATAGAGGAGGTGATATTACTGTACTTTGCTGTTTGGTTAATAGTCTGGCCTTTCCTGTATCTTGTTTTATAACGGTGTGGAGAAACATTCAAACATTCATTAGTATAGTCCAACAGATACACCGTATAGGAATGCTGATGCTTTATGTTCTTGCTTCCTTCTTAGTCCCATTCATATGTGGTGCCTTTCTTCTATTGCTTATCCCCCAGATAAAGCAATCTTCTGCTTTAAGCCGTAGACATAGATGTGTATGAATTTCACATGTGAGGACTGAAAACCTAAGGCATGTACCATCTTTTAGCCCACCTCCCTACAATGAGATAATTTCCAAAACATTTTTTTTTCCTGGGCAGTATATTAGCTGAGTCAAGTCACACTTTTTTTCAGCACAGCTCTGCAAATAAAGGAGAAATTAAGTCCAGTAGAAGCAAAAGTAATTCTCTTCAGAGGGTTTGAGCATATCTAAGAAGTACTGCATAATTTTCCAGCACCCTGCAGTGATAGTGATTAGTTAAAGTAACACTACGGTCCTGTTATTATTACATCTTTTAAGAAACCCTTTAAATTATACACAGATAACATCAGAAATTAATTAAAATGTTGGACAATAACATAATCAGGGATATCTGTATTTGCAGTCTTTTCTCTATGCTTACATACATCTTTTGTCTGTCAAGTATAGCAAATAACTAATTAGCCTTCTTTTAAGTGCCTCACTGCTTACATCAGTTGAAAGGAGTTGGTAGTCATACCTTAGCCAACGAGGAACACTGGGCTTCTGCAAACAGACATGTGCTAGTTCTTCCATGAGTAGAAACCACGGGAAAGATAAGTTTTATTTATAGTTAGGAGAAAGATACTTTTGGACAGCTTGAAATTTTGAATTTGTGTCCAGTTACTGAATTTCAAGGTGTACATTCACATCAGTAATCTGTACCATCTTCATTCTCATATTAATCCCACCCTCCACCCGCCAGAAAACATGCTTGCCAGCTTGCATGATTCAAACACCACCTGATTCATCTGAAGACATTGTCCTTCCGTGGAACACCACTACTTCCAAGAAGTTGTGTCTCTGAAAGTTGTGACCTCCTTCACTTCATCTTCATTAATCCTTGACTATTCTACATGTGTGCTCAAAGGTGAACAATTATAGTGGTTTTCTTCCTGATGTGGGAGACAAGGACAATTCTTTTACAGTATTCTCCCCATATCAGAATATCATGAAGTTCTGTGTAAAGGAATTATCCAGTGGACAAAAACACATCAAAACAATACATATACATTTTTCTATGCTGAAAAAAAGGTTTTTTTTACACAGGAATCAGTGTTTTCTGCACAGGTAACTCATTTTCTGTGTAGAAAACAGTTCACGTCCACACCAGTAAAACCCCATGTGTTTTTATTTTTAAAATGATTCCTTTACAACCGTTTGGGATATTTCAATGCCAGAAAAAAATGCAGAAAATTCTCACTGTCTATTGTTTTTTCCCCCACAAGGTGTCAGAAAATCTGTTTTTCAACCTGGGAATGAATAACTATGAATATTTTTTCTACCCTGCCTCACACCACAGGTGAAAAGGTGTCTTTGATAAGTGTGAGGTTTAGTCATGTAGCCTCAATACCTGAACTCATTTTAAGGCTCTTTCCACATGGCATTTGCCATGTGAAAGGGCGCCTGGAGCGTTGCGCGATTGTGAGGAGTGATCTGCACAATGCACTCACAATCATGCGATGTTCCAGGGTAGGGCAGGTGCAGCTCACACACTTTTTCATTTTTGGCTTTCAGCTGAAAATGGTGTACAATCGTGCATTGTTCCAGGGCCCCATGTGGACTTACTGTGCATGCAGAGCCTCCGGAGCCACGGCGGTCACGCTTCCTGCCCCAGCACAGCCTGCAGCACAAGCTGCGCTGCGGAAGGAAGAGGTGGGGCTCTCGCACTACCTGCTCGGGAGCAGGCAGCTCGTGTGGAGCTGAAGCAGCAGGGACGCCAGAGCCTCTTGCTGGAGGCTGCTCACACGATCCCTTCACCCCAGCACCAAAAAAAGGTAAGCTGTGGAAAGGGTCTAAGTCTTTGGTTAATAACATGCTCGAGTGAAGAACACATTTTACTTGCTCAAAATTCCAAATAAACTTTTAATTTATTTATAAAACTTCCACCCTGAAATTTGGACCTGCATTTTAAGTTTCCTGACACCTTCCCCTCCGTTCTTTCTAACGCATAGAGATCAAAATCATCCCTATTAATATGCTGCCTCCATATCCATATAGAATGATTACACGGCAACTCTCTTCCTTCTCTTTAGAAACCTTGCACTTTTCTGCACCATAAAATTAGTAGTATGATTCCACTTTAACTGCCATGGCAATTTATGGAGGGATATTTAGAAATTGCAGTCAGAGAGTTCTAGTGCCTCACCAAACTACAAGCCCCAAGATTACACAGGAGGTAACAATGGCCCTTTCTGCAGGACATAATCATCCCACATTGGGGATGGGAATAGGACAGGACCCAAACCATGCTTATGCATGATATCATACATGTCCTGTCATTCTCCCATTCCCAGGCGGAGTGATCACATTGCAACTCATTGACAGGTTTTACCCATCAATGACTGGTGATTGCACAGCCCTCCCACCACCTTCCTGCACTTACCTGATCTGCAGAGGGTCAGGAAGTGCAATGATTACACTTCCTGTTACAGTGCAGCCTGGGACAGTGCCTGGCTGCACTGAGGAAGGAAGACACATGGCAGTGCGCCTTCTCCATTCCCATAGGCAGCCAGTGTGGAGGGGAGCACTCCTGTCGTGCTCTCCTCCCAGGAGAAGCTCAACCAGGATCCCTGTAGGATGCCACCAGGATCCAGCAACGTGCAGGAAGGGCCTGTGACAGCTAAAATGGAAGCAGGGTGCTACATCTGTATTCTTAGTGGGCCATTATTATTGAGTCTAGTGACTTTAACATCAGTAACCAGAGAAAGAAAGTTCCACACTTGAATAAATTGCTGCCATGTAGATGAATAATCTGGTGGCTTACAGAATTAACATACAACATCATGCCAAGGGAATCTTTTTCAGCCCAGTGGATGAATTCCATTTTAGAGAAATTCTTTGAGACACGTTCCAGTTACAGGTGATACTAAAGGCCAAAGGGTAGGACCTTTTAAGTTTTCAACATAAAACTCCTACTGCAACTAAATAAACCTTGGGTAAAGCATTCTAACTGTTTAGAATAAGAAAAATAACACACAAAAGTTGAGAGACCAGACACAAGAGTGTCATGGGAAAGAGGTACAGCCATCCGGGAAGGCCCATAAATGACAGATTAGAATCCAAGGGTAGCCACCTTTGCTGGAGGCTCCCATTTCTTGATATAATGTATTGCAAGGAAGAGTATTCCAACCCATATTTCTTCAACAACCCATGTTCTGCTCAACAGTCAATTGCTGTTGCATGTATGCCATATGTTAAATGAACCAAACAAGCCCAGGCTGATTTTAGCATTGCAATTGCCCCTATGTTGTCAACCACGCTATTTCTATGGAGCACTATATGTGGGTTATCATATATGCAAAATTTGTATCTACCCGTCAAAGCAACAGGAAGATATTTCTGTAGACTTTCAGAATAGACAAGGCTCCAGTAAATGAAAATTGTACCATACAATGTCAGATGTCATCTCAAGCTGACCACAGAAATAGCTCAGGGCGCCACTGTGCTGAAGTTAACAGCTGTGTCATGGTGATGATTTTACACAGGTGAAAAAAAACCCTACAGTTAGAGGTACTGAACAATCGCTTAAGAAAGGAACTCTTGCTTAGTACACAGTTTTCAGACACAGCAAAACAAATAGTTATTGTATCCAGTCCTAAGGATTTCTGTATCAGCAAGTACAGTTTCATTTGATTGATGTGAAAATAATTTATAATCAGAGTTTACCAGGAACCTGTGGGAGAGGAGAGCACCAAGCATCACAGAAAAAAAAAAGTATCATTTGTACTTGAAAGAAATTAAGAACTCAAAAATTTAATTGCACATACTTGACAGCACAATTCTTTACATGTTTATTAGATATAACTTTCTTTGTCAGAGATCATGCTCTTTCTTGTTCATGCCGATAGGTATTGATTGAAGTCACAGACAGGCAGTTTTCTGTATGTACAGTCCACCACAAGAAGCAACATTTTAAAGTAATATATGACATTTTATACATAGCCAGAGATATACACACACACCTAAATCTTGTTGCTAGTCCTGACTAGAGCAGACCCACTGAATCAATGGGATTTACTTATGTGTTGAGTCATTATTTAATAATTAATTGACAGGGTCCACCCACATATAACAGTATATACTGTATTATATATGTTGTTGTGTTGTTTAAATTATATCTCAACTGAGGATGCTAGTTTTCAGGGCAAATCCACAGAAACCTATTTCACTGAAAGCCTCGCCTCCTTTAAATGTGTGGTACAGGAATGAAAGTATTGTGTGTCTGTGCGTGTGTCTCTGTGTGTGCGTGTGTGTGCGTGTGTGTAAAATAAACCTAGCTGATGAGGTTGAAATATATCCTGCAATTTTAAATTAAGTTTGGAATTTTGCAGCAATGGCAGTTACTTTGCTATATATTTGGTATTGGTAGCACTGGCTAACAGGATTTGAAGAAATGACATTTGTAAACAATTTTGGTATGTTATTGGATGCTTTTTATTTTAATATTTAGATTAACAGTTTTTGTTTGAAATTATGGGCTCTGAATCTAAGTTACTTTTTAAAGACTACAGTTCCCAAAGATTCCCAGTTGCCATGCTAGCTGGGGGATACTTTGAGTTATAGAAAAAAGTAACTTTCATGAGATTCAGTTTGTAGATTATAATTCAGAATGGATGAGGATTTGCTTCTTTTTTAAATGTTCTTTCTATATTGAGCTCATAGCACTGCTTTGTCTTGCCACCTTTCACTGTCTATTAAGGAAGGATGAATCAATCAATCTATTTGTGCCCCATGTTTCACATCTGTTTATTTATATGTTTATGTCATCATGTTTTCATATGAATCTGGGATTTTTTAAAGTACACAATACATTGTATTTAAATATATATTTGAAAATCTATTAAGTATTTTGAATACATATATTTCTAAACAAGTTTTATCCCAAATTTTGTATTTTATATGCATTCCAGTATGCCCCTATTCTGAAAATGTCAACAGAGAATAGAACATTAAAAAGTTACACACTTACGTATAGAAGCCACTGACCAAGCTGATTGTGTGAATCTGTCAATATGAAGACTTTGTTACAAAAGTAAATTTTCCAATCTGTGCACAAAGAGAATAGTGAAATCCAAAGGACTGGGGTGTTTCAATCTGCACATTAAGCCAAGAGGTGTAAATCAGATTGGTTCACTTCAAAACCCAAAGAGTGCTCACCAGGGGTTCCTCATCATCCTGAAAGAAGTGACAAGTGAAAGACCATAGGGTTTTGCCCTCGGACCAGTGTTGTTCAACATATTCATAAATGATTTGGATGGAGGAATAGAAATTTGCATGAGATGCGCTCATGAAATTTGCTAATGACACTAATCTGGGAGAGTAACTAATGCCTCAGAAAACAGAATCTGGATTCAACATGACCTCAACAGATTGGAGAATTAGGCCAAAACTAACAGAGTGATTTCAACAAGGACAAATGGAAGTTTCAACAATTATGCAGAAAAAAAATATCAGATGTTGAAATATAGAATGAGTGACACCTGCCTTGAAAGAGTACAGGCAAAACAGATATAGATGTGTTAGCAGACCAGAAGCTAAACATGAGTAAGCAGAGTGCAGGGGCAGCAAAAAAGTAATACTTTTCAAGGATGCATTAAAAATTACAATGATCAAAGGAAGTGATATGCAAAGAGATATTGTAACACCTGAGATTAACAAAGAAGTTTGTAGCATAAGCTTTTGTAGACTCAGTCGACTTCATTAGATGCTTCTGAGAAAGTAGATTCAGTCTACAAAAGCTTATGCTACAAACTACTTTCAGTTAGTCTCAAAAGTGCTACAATATCCCTTTACAAACTGATCCAAGCTAACACAGCTATGTTTCTGAAGGGAAGTGATAATCCCATCTATTCTGCTTTGGCTGTATTATGGACAACTGTGTCCAAAGTTTAAGAAGAAAATCAGCAAGGTGGAACATATCCAGAAGAGAGCAACCAAGATCTTTAAGGTTCTGGAAACCAATCCCCATGACGAACAGTATGGTGAAACTAGGTTTGTTTAGATGGAGTAGAGAAGATAACCATTTTGTCCCAAGGATATCACATGGAAGATGGAGAAAGCTTGTTTTCTGGTGTTGCAGAGGAGAGAACCTGAACCAATGAATTTAAATTACATGAAATGATATTGTGACTAAACGTTAAGAACACATTTGGATGAAATAGTTTTAAAAGTGGAATATGGTTCTTCCGAAAGTGGTGGACTCTCCTTTATTAGAAGTTTTAGATGGTCACCCGTGAAGGATGTTCTAGCTGTGGATTTCTGCATTGGCAGGTTGTTGGGGCTTGATGACTTTTGGAATTCCCTCCAGCTCTAGAATTTTATATGAGTCAATAAAGAGCACTGACCATCCCAACTGGCCAAGGCAGGTCTCAGGACTAAGCTTCACCAAGCTGCCTAGGTCTCCCCCCGCCACCGGTGTCTCCCTTCTCTTGCCCATGATGGCCAAGATGGATTGTAAGGTGAGCAGAGTGATATAGAAGTGAGTGTAGCTGAAGACTGATGTTTCCAACTCACTGCTCAGAATCCCACACTTCATAACCATGCAATGGAATGATTGGCAGTAGAGCCCTGCTTCATAGCATTTCAGTCTGTGAGCTTAAGAACAAAAGTTCATAAGAAAAACTATGGGCTTTTCCACACTACACTGTTATAATACTACTATTCCACTTTCAACATCCTGTGGAATTTTGGGGTTTGTAGTTTATTGAGACCAAAAAGCTCTCTGGCTGTGAATTCTAAATGACCTTCCCCAAACTGCAAATCCTGGGATTCCATAGGATGTTGAAAGTGGAATAATAGCACTATAACAGTGTAGTGTTGAAAGGCCCTATATTAAACCAAGCCAAAAGTCTATCTAATTCTGAATTCTGCTGCCTTTAGGGGTGAAGCGGATGTGTTCAAGAAACCTATGTTAGGCTTAAAATCAATAGACTTCTCCTATTGTTGGTGGCTGATGGTGCTTTAAAGTTAAAAAAACAAAAACAGTGATTTGATGATAATTAGAACAGGTATTTGGAGAAAGAATAGAATGAAAGTAATTAAAAGTCAGTTGAAGATTTTCACTTTTTTATAACATTCCATAGACTACAATCCACTTCACTAGATGCATAAAACAGCAGACAATCCCATATATTATATATAAACTAAAAGCTTCATTGGCTCAAATGTTTATTTGCAATATAAAAAGTCCTCATCCCCTGCTGCTCTACTACAAGAACAACCAAACATTAACATCAGTAGACATCCAACAAGCACTTTCAACTCACAGTTTGCCATGCTGCCTGGGGAATAGTGGATGTTGTAATCCAAAATATATTTTTTTCTAAGCTCTCATTGTTTGAAAAACTTCCAAGAGACTGTATCTGCTCTCTAAATATTCACTTTTATTCTCTGTCCTCCAGTGGGATAAAGAGGAACCTAGAATCATATTTTATAGGTATTTGACATTATTTTTATATGTGTACATGTTGTTATTAAGTACTCTGATCTTGGGAATGGTGGGTAAGAAATCATTAAATGTATGGACATAAAGATTAAAGAAACATAAAACTAGAAAAATAACCACTTGCCAATTCTATTTATGCAATACAAGAAGTCTTGTGGTATTTACAATGTACAAATGTTCTGCATTCTAACGACTGAATTTCATGGTCTCATATTTTCAACTTTTGAATTTGTAACTGGATCTTGGCATTTTCCAAATATTTGGAACATTTGTATATACACACAGTATTCGAGGTATGATGCATAGTGTAACATTATCTTGTGTTTTTAAATTAGCACAAATTAGTTTGCATTTGTTTTAGCCAGCTGTGCAGTTTTTTTAAAAAAATATTCTTTCCTTAGAAATGAGCATGCAATATCATTTCATAATACTTTGTCACTTTATATTAATATAAGCATCACAACTGTTCAAGATATTAGAACATTGCAAATATTCATGAACAGAAAAATTGGATCATTGAGAAACAACTAGTAACTTCTGTTTAACAATGAATTATCTGTTAGTTTGTCACCTTTATAGTTTATATTTTACAGAATTTATAGTTTACAGAGTAACAAAAGAGGTCCTATATGATGGTAGTTATAGCCCCATGCTGCACATGCCAAAAATAAGTCCAATGATTACATTAGAGGTCTCTAGTAAGTCAGTAGATATAAGACGGCAGCCCTACTGTCATTAACTCATTGAGTGGCCTTAGGTTCAGCCCCCAAACTGCAATAATAAATTACTTTTACTGGGTCTATTGACCCTATATCTATCTTTATATTAATCACACTATAACCTGATCTTCAAAATAAAAGGTATCGTGAGTTACCCAACTTCAAATTAAAATATCATAACATACAAAATAACAGTGAAAAGAAGAGAAAACAGAATGAAGCCAGTTCACATTGCAAGCTTAAAATCATGTTTGATTTAGGAAGCCTGAGGAAATCAGCATGTTTTCCTGTTTGGAAAAGATAAGCTACAGGTAACAGCTTTAGTTCCCTGGGGAGAACATCCTAAAAGTGGGGTACCCACCACTGAATAGTCTTTCTCTATTCCGATTAAGTGGGAAGTATGGTAAAGATCCTCTGATGATGACATTAATGTACAGGTAGGCTAGAATGGAAGTGATTCTAAGGTATCCGGGCCCTAATCCAGTGATAGAGAACTACTATGACTGTGGGTGACCTTCAAATGTCAAATGACATCACTGAGCCATCAACACCCATCAACATCATTGAATGAAGCACCAGGAAAAGCTTCCCCACTAGGACTTTGGCTGTGGAGCAGCTTTATCTCTTTTTCTTTCCCTGCATAGAGAAGGGAAAAGAAGGCAGGATTCCACAGTTGGTCACTCTCCTCTGGATGTGTTCTAGCTTGTTGATATCCTTCTTGAATTGTGCATAGAAGTGGACACAGTATTCCAGGTGAAGTTTGACCAAAGCAGAATAGAGTGGTACTATTACTTCCCTCAGTGTAGACACTGTATTTCTACTGATGCAGCCTAGAATCACATTGGCTTTTTTACTTGCCACATCACATTGTTGACTCATGTTCAGCTTGTGGTCTACTAAGACTCCTAGATGTCTTCCACATGTTCTCAGGTCAAGCCAGGATCACCCAACTTATATCTGAGCATTTTGGGGGGGGGGTTTAAGTATGGTACCCTACATTTATCCCTGTTGACATTCATTTTGTTAGTTTTGGTCCAGCTTCCTTATATGTTAGGGTCATTTTGAATTCTGATCCTGTCCTCTGAGGTATTAGTTACCCCTTCTAGTTTGGTGTCATCTACAGATTTGATAAAAGCATGCTCTTTATTCCATCATCCAAATCACTTATAAAAATGTTGAATTGCTCTGGACCCAGGACAGCACCCTGTGGCACCCCACTAGCCACTTCTCTCAATAAAGAGAAGCCATTGGTGAGCCCCCTTTGGGTTTGGTAAGTCAACCATTTGCAAATCTACCTAAGAGCAGCATTGTCTAGCTGACATTTTAGTAGCTTGTTTCAAAAATCAACAACAACAAAAAATGTGTACTTCCTCACAGCACCTCAAATCAAAGAAGATTTTTCCCCAAAGTTGCCCAGTTTTTGCCATGCAAGCACAGAACAAGTCAGCATCTATGTTCCTACACAGGTGTCAATTTCTAGTTGAATACATGCCACTGTAGATGATATATTAATATTATTCACCCACCTTACAATTCTACTAAGAATTACTTGGGTAACCCTCAGTCATATGACCACTCTTATAGTGCACATGAGAGGATTTGAGTTTTAGATTTTCCTTCTCTATTTGTTGTGTTGTAGATGTTGTCTCCACCCTTACAAGCTGTTCTGAATCACTAAACAAAAGTAAAATAAAAAGAGTTAAACTGAGAAGAGTGTGTGGTGACATGATGTTGTTATGAAAGATATGGGGGAAAAGGATGCAATGTTAAATATGTTGTGATCCAATATGAATGCTGTTACTGCACATGTGTGCAAGAAGGCAGAAAGATTCCGTGAACATAAATGAACAAATGACTTCCACCTAAATATGAAAAGTGAGTTAAAATACAATTTCCAATAGGTTATGTTCACATATCACTTGCTAATAGTAGTAGTAACAATACTATCACAACTTAATAAGATTATTCTCTCTCTCTCTCTCTCTTTCTCCCAATATAAAGGCTAATATTGAATACTGCAGCTATGGATCCATGACCTACAAGCAGGGGGGTCAAACTGAATTTCATCTTGGGCTGCATCAGCATCATGGTTGCCCCAAAAGGGCTGGTTGTATCTGTAAGATTATATAAAAGTATCTACTCTTTTATCGTATTAAATAATTGCCTCTGCATTTGATTATTACTGGTTTCTAAATTGCCTTCCATCTGCATTGACTTTTCTTTTCTTGGATATTTTGAGGCTTTGGTTGTAGTTTATGGTCCCTATACCTCTGTAAAGTGACATAGAATTGGTCAGTATATCCAAAGTGTGCCTCTTTCAGCCCCCCAGACCCATTCTGTGGCTCTTTCTGCTCTCCCCTCCCTTCCTCTGTGGTTCTTTCTGCCCCCCGCCCCTCTTTGTACCTGGTGAGCCTGATCCCCACATTGTGCATCCCCAGCTCCCAGTATTCTGAAGGGGGGCCCAGCAGCCAGCACTTGTAATCTATTTCTACTTCTGATTGCTCCTCTGTCCAAGTCTCACCATCAGAGCATTGCCACGGGTTACCATGGCAACACTCTGTGCGGCTTGCGAGAGTTGGACAGAGGGGCAGTCAGAAGTAGAAGTAGATCACGAGTGCTGGCTGCTGGGCCCCTCTTCAGAATACCAGCAATCGGGGGCCTACAATGTGGGGATCAGGATTGCCAGGCAAGGGGAGTGCTGCAGGAGAGGTGTAAGGACCACATAAAATGGCCTGGCAGGCCAGATTCAGCCTGCAGACCTTGCATTTGAAATATGTGACCTACAGTAACAGATTTGTAACTGATTTGTGTTCAGTAAGACTATAAGGTATTAATGTCACCTCAGTCTACCTTAAGACCCAGCTGCCTGATCAGGTGAAGAAGTTAATTCAACTGGTGATTAGACTGAAAGAGAAGGGTATTTTGCTCCCTCCTGCAAGCAAGCAAGCCTGTGACCATCAGAAGCAGGACTCCCTCACAAGTCTTTGCTGCAGCTTCACTCACTGGGGGATGGTGTGTATGTGTATATAAATGTACCCCAATTGGCAGGTGAACAGATCTCCACCTGATTTGGCAGCTGGTTCTTAGGATGGCCTGGAAAGGGATCAGGAAAGAAGATATTACTTAGATGTTACTTTTAAAAAAACTGGGGATGATGATGATTGTATTAAAAGGGTAATTCCAATTGTGTTAGAATCCTTCTTCTTTCTTCAAGGCATGCATACATAATCTAGAAAATAAAGGTGCTGAGGATTTTTTTAAAAAATATGATTTTAGAAGTATATGTGTCTGTGCAGAGCTTAGACAATTAATAATTCAGTCAGCCAATAAAAACTGCGAGCAAATTAATTGACTAGGGCTCATTTAATTAGTTGGCATGTGGAGCAACAGGATTGCAGACCCAGGTTTATTTTTTTTTTTTCAATATCTGCACAGAAGACTGGATTACTTTTCATCACCCCAAGATTTTGCTTTTCTGTGTCCTCCAGGCTTAGCTGAATTTCTCACAGCAGCTGATGGACAGGACTGTGATTTTCTCCCAGGAAGCGTACATTGTTGCCAAGCTTCTCCTGTTATCATGTAGTATTTCAGACTAGCTTGGTCTTAAATGGAAAATTAAGACCCATTAGCGTTACAAAACTCCTGCTTCTTGTGATTTTATTGACTGTCATGATGAGCATATTTCACAGTTTACTACTATACTACAAAATGGAAATGGTAAGGGTATTTGTTTGTTTTATTTGGTTTTTGCATGGCTGTGCATTCTGAGATCATTTGAACAAAAAATAATGAAATAAATAACAAAATACAATACATAATGAAATACACACGTTTCAAAAACGTTATTGACGTTGAGCCACTGATTCAGAACTCATATCAAAATCTTCATTTACACTGTTCCTAGAGAGGGTCTATGGCCTGCTTTATAGGGAGAAGAATTGCTTGTCTGCCTTGCAGCCCTTATCAAAAAAAGCTTCACTAAATATGCCATAGCTCTGATCTTTGTAAATGCCAGTAAAAAAAATTATTGGTGTCACCAAGACTCTTTATATCTCCCCTTTTTTATTTTTCATAAACTTTTCCTAAATGATAAAAATGAAGTGTAAGACATCCATTCATATAAAATATAGCTATATTTAGTGCCTTATAACCATATATCATCTGCAGTCATATCTGTCTCTCTATCACTTGCAAAGAGTTCTCTTTCATTATGCTCCTTTGTTTGTGACCTCCTGCCAAATTCATCTGTATGCATCATCTCCAGTAATATTGAGAGTTGTGTCTTCTGCGATTCTTTGCCACTGCATGATAAAGCGCTCTATTTATATTAAAATGAAGAAGTTCCTAAGGGAGACATAGAACCGAATGAAACAACAAACAGAGCTTTAGAGACTGAATATGTGAAGTGACAGTGACAGCAAAATGGTAGCTATTCTTATAGAGTGACCCAGAGGACTGCGAGAAGACTTATGGTGTGAGCCATAGCAGCTTGAATTTGGCAGCTCTTGCAGGCTTAAGTACTTGCCAAGAGAAAGATGTTTTACAATACACAGGCTAATCAAACAATTTCTCAGGACCTCCATGTCTTGGCATGGTGTGCCATTGTCATAATATGTTGTTTGACAGTATGTGTGTGCATGCGCGTCTACAGAATCTGTAAATATTCTGCGGGGGATGAACAGTGTAATTTTAAGCTAGCCTGTGCCAATTAATTAAATAAGCTAAGTACAATTCACCACTGCCAGAAGGGCTTAGGCAACTGAATTGTGCATGGACATGTGATTAGCTGACTCAGGTATGCAAATATATCTTCTCATAGAAACAGATAACCATTTTTTTCAAACTTGCCCCATTTAAAGCAATTTTTTTAAAAAATGCCAAAAAGTAGCCATGTAAACAGGACAGAATAGAAACAATGCTATAGCCCCCAACCCCCCTGCCAAACAGGGACAGTTCTGATTAATTCTATGTTATCTTATTTTTTCAGCTGCTTTTAAAATGCCCTAGTTTCTCTCGCCTCCTTCCACTATCTCCCTTCACCCTGGCTTGTTTCCATTGCTGCAAACTGAATTAAAAGTGCAAAAGTAGTTTGCACTCAGCACAATAGGAGGAAAGGAGGAGGCAGAGTGTTGCCCCTTCCAATAGGTTCGTGCAAAGGTAAAATGTTTCAGCCTCTCCTGGCTTGTGTGTTCTTTCTCATTAATAACTTTTAACATCTTGACCACACTGTGATCTTCCTTGAATACATGTGTTCTGATTTTTATCTGTGAAATGTTGGAGGATATTGAGTGCCTCATAGCTAGATGCAGACCAATGACATTATCTTGGCTGATATGACTAGAAGGTGCCATCCTGGGGAGTTGTGAGCAGGGGCTATAGCAGAGTTTTGCTTCTGGAGCTCTTACACTATGCTGGGAAACATAGTATCTGAGTTACTGTATGTCCCCTCCCAAGACTCAAGGGACCTTTAAGAAATTAGCAAAACTTCCAAGGGTCTGTTTGTTTGTTTGTTTGTTTGTTTGTCTGTTTAAACTTCAGAGCCTTAGCCTATTCTTAGCAGGTCTGACTGCTCCCAGCATCCTAGCCAGCATATCCACTAATGGGAATTGTTATAAATTACATTCAATAATGTTTGGAGGTCCATATGATGTCAATTACCACAAATAGTATAAACTTTTGAGTTCAGGCATAATGATACAAGCTTCAGGAAAAGCAAAATCTGGTCTTGTGGGCTGGCCATTTTCCATATGTGAAGATGCAGTTGGCCAGGGGTTGTGGCTGTTGTCTCTGCAAGCAGACCAATTTGTGGATGAACGCTGGAATCCTGTATCACCTTTTATTTAACATTGCTTTATGTATACTTAGCTAAGTAGCAGAGGAACTAAGAAACCTTGTTAGTGAATTGCAAAGACGCATCATTAGGACAATGGAGAGACCATCTGATGTACGTTGGTGCCCAATGTGTGTCAGTCACATTGTTCATTGGTCTCAGTGCACAATAGTCACTTTGCTGGCTCTACTACATGGAATGTAACAGCAGCCCGCTCCTGGATGTGGATATTACAAAACTGCCGAAATCTAATTCTTGCATACATAAGTCCACTTATGAAGATGTAACTTCCATACAGAATTCTAGCTGAAGACTTCAGATTCAGTATCAAAGAAATGTGTTAACAAATCAATTTATAGTCTCTTCACATTTTACAGATCAAAGCACAGCTGTAACCCCCTAGATATCTGACCATTACCTTGAAGAAGAGTGCACAGACTTCTGAAATGGTCTAGAGAAGAACTAGAGAAGCAGCATAACAGCCTTTATGTCTGCAACACTGCTGATTAGATTTAGATGGTGCACTAGGTGAAAATAATCAATAAAAGCCATATAGGTAGACATACCTAGTGGCCTTCTTTGAATAGAGGTTCACTACACTGTTATGTCTTAACAGAATAAGTAAAAGACTGAGTCTCAGTTTTGTTAGATAACAGATGGGAATCATTCACCCCATTGGTTAGACTGCAAGTCCCAGCAGCCAAAATAGGCAGTAGTGAGAAATGCCGGGAATTTTAGTCCAACATTCTATGGAGAGTTGCATGATTCTCAGCTTGTGTTTGGTGCATTTACATCTTGCCTTCTTCTTACAGAACAAAATGGCAAAATAGCTTCCTAGATGTTGGCTCAAGCCCCCTGGCTACTTATGGTAGATCAGCAAATTGCACCTTCCAACTAAGATGAAGTATATAGTATGTCAAATGAGGTAGAAAATCTCAACAGTCCCTCTAAAGTGCCTTTACTGCCATAGTCAACCATTGGGTACACAATACTTTTAAAGTGTCTGTTGTGAGAGCGATAGGGCAGCTATTTGTGACAAAGGGCAGGAATGAACCTATGTTTTCTTTTCCTCAAATGTACAAATGTAAGTCATATGAATTGTACACTGGCTGGCTTCCTGTTTGTTGCATATGCACAAGTAAGCCTCACACACACCTGTGTCCCTTTTTGGGTGGGACACATTGGGCTGTTCTCTTCACTAAAATCCAGCAGCTGTCAAGCCTCAGAAAGGATACTAGCAAATTTTGCCAACATCCCTCACTCCCTCCCATTTGCCTACTGGCAGGGCAAGGCTCTACTCCTCTCCCCTCTCCCATGTTACTAGTATGAACATATGTATTGATGAAATGCTACATTTTGTAGCAGTATTTTATAATATTGTACCAAATATTATAACCTAATATTATAACCTAATGCACATCCCGCCCCTACTTCCCAAACTGAAAAGCTGTGATTGTTTATAGGGTTGCATCAAGATTCATTTTTGTGTCATCTCTTACCAACATGCAGGAATACCTGTGAAACAACACAAGAAAAGAATCTTAAAACAATCCTATGTATCCCTTTACCAAGAGATAACATAGCAAGGGAGGGAGGAAAGAATAAGGCAGTCTTTATAGCAACAGAGAGCTGTCAGCTTGTGCAGGCTTTCTAAAATTCTCCTCTGGTTAAAACAATATTCAGGAAGGGTGGAACTCAGGGCAGAGCTGGCTACTGAAACATTAAGGGTGAGCTAGGCAACATCCTCAGTCCTTCTCTTTCTCTCTCTCACTCCCTGTGTGTGTGTGTGTGTGTGTGTGTGGATACCTTAGTCATCTATTTATTCATTTGAATGTCTCCATGGTTATTAGACAGATCTCACTGTCTGTATAACTTGAACATCAGAAGGTGACTTAATTACTGAAAGGTTTTATATATGCTGTATATGGAGCAAGCAAAGAATCCGTTTCTTTTCCCATTATTGGCTCATTTAAGTGAAAGGCAATTTTTTAATGTAAAAAAAATGCGTAATTTTGCATGGGAAGTTTGAAGGTAAAACATATTGTAAATGACAACCAGTCAAAATTGTGTTTTTAATATAAATAAGTACCATTAGAAATCAAGGTGCAAAAACATGCCCAGAGTAATTGTTGCATACTTATTAGAAGCTTTCCCGAACAGGAATCTCTTGGTATTTGTTGCCCATCATAATGTGCATACTTAAGGGGAAAGTGTAATTAGCAACTGTGTCGCTCATTCAGTAAACATTTCTGTACTGTTTGATGTGACTGAACTGTGCGTCCCATATAATTTTACACTTTTATCCTACCAAGCAACTGACAGGTCTCTAATGTCGGTCTCAGAGCTTTTGCTTAGCTTGAACTTTGCCTTGTAGAGGTCATTTTCTTGCCACTTGGGGAAAGGAGCCACGTCCCTTAAATCCCACAGAGTCGATAGATACGATAATAGCTTTAGGCACATTTTCTTAGAACCCAGGAGAAGGGAGGGAAGGAAAAAAAGACAATTTCAATAAGCTTAAAGCTATACTATCTCCAGTCCATGGAATATGTAAGCAGATCTTCTGGGAGCAAATTTCCCTTGATTTTATTTGTTTACTTTACCTCCTGGCAAGAATCCCTCTTAATAATAGCATGCATTGCTTATTTTTCAATATAATTTTTTAAGAGTAAAGTGAGATGCTACAGCAGGGTTGTGGAAGAAAATGAAAGGGAGGTAGCAAATGGTCAGAAAAATCTGCACCAGAGTGACTTACTGCATTGTGATTACCTGCCCCTCAGTGCAGTATGCATTTCCTTACTAGGGTATTGCCAATGCTGATCTCAGTCCTATTTCCAGGAATATGAGAAGCTGACTACTTGGGATAACCTGCTAGCAAAAGATCTGTCATAGAAACTTGAAACATACTATTGCAAAGAAGTATCAAGATATTTCTCTAGGTGTGTGTTTATCTGTTCTGTAAACCCAGTTTGCTTAATAACAACTCATCAAAACAAGCTTCTTCTCCTGTCTTTCAGCATAATTAACAGAAGACTTATCTGGAGCAGATGTCTGAGATAAGTAGCAAAGGTTATTGTCTTCCACTGATATGGCATCAGAAAGTTGGGAGATGTAAATATTGATTTCTTTAAAAGTCTGAATATGTTTATATGCTCAAATATACCTAAAATGTTAAAAGCTATACAACTGTTTTTTTCGTTTTAAAAAAAGCATCTAAAGACAGGGTTTTTTTTTTTTTTAATGTATTATCTCTGAGTCTTTCTTTCTCCTCCTCCATGGGTATATTCCTTATGCAAAGGCATGAATCTTGAAAGTAAAGTATCCCCTCCAGCAAAATATTTTAGTCCATTTACCTTAGAGAATTTGGCTGGGGAGGGGAGCATTGTCTGAATGCCTGAAACAGCTTTAAATTCAATAGACTGAGAGATATTCCTTCAAATGCTCTTTCTAAATATATCAGTTCAATAGATCAGTGATCACTGTGCTTGTTGACTGCAGTGGAAGATGGGGGGCTGTTAAATCCCACACCCCCATGCTTCAAACAAATGAGAAATGTTGCCCCAAAATTTCATTTGCAATGGTTATTAGATGTGTGTTCAGGCATGCTGTTTACAGATACAGTGGTTATTATTTTTTAAAAAAATACACAATTTTTATTTTTGACATTTTTCAAAAAAGAAATAATTTTTGAAATACAAGAGTCCCTGCCTGTGTCACATTTCACTTCATTTATTTCCAACAGCAGGGGTAATGAACAATTACCTTCTCCATTTTTATGTGTCAATCTCCCATCAAAAACATAGGAGCAGAGCTGGAATAAACAACAACAACATCTAGTGGGTCTCTTGAATACAGAAGACATGGGTGGGGTAGCTGGAGGGGGCAGGAAGAGAACATTCATAAAAGTGAGAGCAGGATCCTGATCAGCAAAGATGAAAGAGAGAGGCTCATGAAAGCATATAATACCCAGGAATCATTTGCTCGCATGTATTACTCATAATAAGGCATGACAAATATACAGAAGCATCTGTCTTTCAGCAAAAGGTCAAGGGCCTAAGGCCAATTTTTTTTTTTCAAAGTGGAAAGCATACCAGTCCTTGGTAGAAGGACACAACTACAGCCTGGCATGGGATTCTGGTGCCTCACCAGATGCTCCATTCATTTATGTACCAAGGAGGGACATTCTTCCATTCCTGCCTTTCAGAATGACAAGCTGTGGGAGTTCAGCCAAGCCTCTTAAAGGCCCACATCCCATCAAGTCAAGCTGGAGCCAATACTCCCTCTCTTGGTGGGAGATTAAGGTAAACCATCACTCTGGCTCCTCTGGTTCACTCTCCCTGTCTGCATCCCAACTGCTCATGAAGATCCAATTAGATATCCATTTACCCAGAAGTAAAGCCTATCAAACTATTTTGGGCTTCCTTCTCAGCAGGTATCTCTAGATTGTAATCAAAACCCTGAACTTGAAGAAGAGGTTCTTTTTTCAGGGGTGGGGTGGGGATTGCAGTTCCCCAAAGCCCCAGCTAGTATGGTCAATGACTTTTTCTTAAGCTCTATATTGAATAACATTTATTTTTAAGGAATAAGGCTCAAAATTTTGTCACTAGTCCAAATATGGGTACATCCAGACTGATTAAAAAGACCAGAAAATACCAAGTTTTATTCTCATTCTTTCACACACATTTTGTTTATCCCAGATTATTTTCTGTTAGCTCCTGAAATAATCAGAGATTTTTTTAATACCTGTTCCCCAGGTCAGTGTATTTTAACCCAGTATAAAATCAGAAAGAACGAGAACAAAATATGGGACTTTTCAGTCAGCCTGGATAAACCCTCAGACTCATTCCAGCAGCTGCGGGAATCATACAGCCCTGCAGATGTTATTGGACTATCAGCCTCACAGTCTTGGCAGTATAACAAAAGGTGACAAATGCTGGGAGTTGCAGTACCTCATCATCCAGAAGGCAACATAATTCTCACCTCTGCTTTACTGCCACCTTGCCAGATCCACAACACTGCCTTACATTTTAAAATCTTCTGCCTTGTACAGACTAGAACTGCCAACTTTGTGGGGGTGGAAGGAGAAGGGGAGGGGTAGAAATCCCAAGTTTTTCTCTAAATAAGTCATCCAAATTAGGCAGGAGAGATAATGGTCCCGTTCTTGAAATGAGGTTCTTGCCAGTGTTTAATAGGTTTATCTGCCAACCAGTGAATGAGATCATGTTTAGTCACATTAGTCATGTCAGGTCTCTTAATGAGAGCAGCCAAGTGGAAAGGCTCAACACTGCAGCCAGGATACACAGAGTTACAGGGAGACCTTTATTTATTACTAACAGAAGAGGGTTTATACAGCGCTCTGCAATTGGTTGGCTTCTATGGGCCAGACAGCAGCTTTTTCTGCTGGCTTTTGAGAGGGAAAGGCAAATGAGTGGCATCCATAATCCCCATGTGTCTTCAAGCAGTTTAGAACAAGGAACCAATGGAGTTTTTGTATTGTGCTGTCTAGGATGCTTTCTTGACAGCTGCAGCAGTAAATCTTTGGTCAAAGAGATGCTAGGTAATATTCACCAGGCATTTATTTCATTGAGATAGAAAACTCTAGAAAATGCAGAGTTACAGTTAGAAGGAAAATCATCATCATCCTAGCAAGAAGAACGATAACAGCAGAAGCACCTGGTGAAATGCTAACATTTACGAAGGAAGTATATACTCTGTTGAAATATCAGTATCATATCCTAAGTGAAGATTTGGAAATAGTTAACTGGCAATGTGCAGTTGTTAAGCCATTACTGGGTCAGTACCACTAATGCACAGTGGGTAATGAAAGAAGAAAAATATCCCATAGAATTCAGTGAGCAGTCTGCCAATAGTAGGGTACCCTCTTGAAATGTATATTGGGGATGGGAATTATGTGGACCTCCAGATGTTGTTGGCAGAGGCAATGGTCAGCCTTGGACATTGCCATGAGAAGGCACTGTACTTTTCTATGCATACACATTTCCATCATTGTATGATCAATTAGTTATTATTTACTTTCTGCTGCTCTGATTCCAAAAGGATCAGGAATACCGTGGCCAGTGGAGAAAGAGAATATCTGTCTAAGTTCCAGGCTGTTTGGAGCTCCCAAACAGGAGCTGCAAGATTTGGATAGTTTGCTTGGGTCTGAGAAAGAACAGTTTACAAGAATTTGATCTACACACAGCCAGTTTTCAATATCTGGAAGCTGACAGTTATAAGAAAAAGGGCCACAGGTGCTACCATGCCACTAAAATTCATGGATCCCAAATGAGGTAAAGAAGCTGGAAAATAAAATCATGGGATTTTTTTCTCAGTTAACCAGGGGTCCCTTGTCATATATGGTTTAAATACATGAATGCTTAAATTCACTGTATTAATTGTTTTATAGCACAGTCCTATTCATGCTTGTTCTGTGGGGTTTGCACCATGTTATGTGTGTTGAAGTTTTAAATATCAATATGTCAACAAGCATTTCTACTCAAAACTTCAGAATGACCTCACTGAAGGACACCCTACTGTATTGGTAAGTGGACTAATTTAAAGGAAGTTTCACATAAAAAGAGGCTGTGACACTAATCTACAAAAGGGATCAATTTGGTCCTTTAAGCCTGCACCTTAATAATCAATGTGGCAAATCAATTTTTCCAGATCAGGTGTTGATTGAGTTCCATTGGTTTCCCACAGCAAGTTCTAAAACAATGTACTGCATTCAATGAAAGGATCATATACCAAATTAAAGGAATACTGTCTTATGCAATTGATCATGGGATTTGCTAAGTGAAGCAGTGAGAATGCTCAGCACTTATTTAGAGTAAGATTCTGCTATCTGGTCTAGTCCAAGAGGTTACAACACCATAACTGAGGTTAACAAGGTCATTTGTCTACATGGAAAGGCAGAGCTGATATAATAGTTGTGATGGACTGCATTTCTGGTCACCATGGCCACCTGCATCCAGGAACATGCATAAGAATATAAAAGTCATACTGAATTGGAGCAAAACCCTATCTGTTCCAAGAATCTGTTCACACAGTAACCAACCACGACATGATTGCCTGCAGGACATGAGTGCAAGTGTACCCTCCATCTTGTGTTCTCTAGAAAATAATATGCAGACACTGTAACTGATAGAGCCACCATTTCCACCATCATTTATTCCAGTGAATTTATTGCAGACCCATCAACCACAATTAAACTGTATTTTCTAGAGCATGTGTTGGAGAATCACGCATTCTTCCTCTCATCTAAAAGACTTCAGCTTTGCTCACCATAGGGACCTGGCAGACCTCTGACAGGCAGCAACAGAGTTGTCAGACAGACAGAAGAATGAAAGCCTAATAGAACAGCCACAAATTTTTCTTAGACATCAAAATTCTGTCACTCAGTGGAGGGTGATTTTCCAGGAGTGAAGTTTGCAGCCAACATTATATTTTTACAAAATCTATGATGTATCGGGCTTGATAAAGTATTACAATCTGAAATTTAATGGAGGGAGCCCCATTTCAGCCTGAGAGATACTGGGCAACTCATTACCCTTGTTGCTTTCCAGATCAGGTGACATGGAAGGGTCAGTTCAGATCTACTGGCAATTGTAAAGATTCTGTGAGCTATGGACAACTTTGCACTGGGGAAACTACTTGTTTCCCATTATGTGCTCTGGACTACCTTCTAAATCTCTTCAGCCTTCTTTGCTTGTATAGTGGCTCTAGCCTGTCTACCTATAGCCTGCCATTACTTTGGTCCAAGGTACTTTCATGACTTCAATTTGAGCTTATGATAGGATGATCCATGCAATCTGGGCAAACTGAATTCCATTTGCAATGTGTTGCAGTATATATTTACTAGAAAGCAAGCCCCAAAATAAGATGAAATATAGGTGATACCAAGAGCCAGTGTAGTTTTGTGGCTGAGCATTGGACTTTGACCCTGGAGACCAGGGCTATTTCTGCACTACACTGTTATAGTGCTATTATTCCATTTTCAACATCCTATGGAATCCTGGGGCTTGCAGTTTGGGGAGGGGGATTTAGAATTCTCAGGCAGAGAGTTCTTTGGCCTCAGTAAACTACTAACCCCAGAATTCCACAGGATGTTGAAAGTGGAATAATAGCAGTGTAAGACTGTAGTGCGGAAATGGCCTAGGATTCAAATCCCCATTCAGTCATGAAACCCTACTGGGTAACCTTGGCAAAGTGGGAGTCTCTCAACCTTAGAGGAAGGCAAAAGCAAGCCCTCTTTGAACAAATGCTTTTATCATATTTACAATCTGTTATTTTAGATATTTGTGTAATCTTAAGTACAGATATTTGTGGATAGTTGTGAATGCAGATATTTGTGGATTGCATTTTTAATTGTGTGTTTTATGTAGGCAGTTAGCTGCCCTGAGCTGTGATGAGGAAGGATGGGGTATAAATCAAATCCAATCAAATCAAATCAAATCAAATCAAATCAAATCAAATCAATGCATTCATATAATTGTTCACAGCAGGGATATGGTGGCCTTTTCTTCAGTAGGTCTTACTATTTTGTATGTATGTTTACTACTCCATCCTTATGGTACAATTCAGCCAGTACTTTCTTTTCTGTACCTCCAAAGTCCCATACTATTCTTCTGAATTAAGTGGGTATTTAAGAGGTTAGTTGAAGAATGGAGGTTGCTTATCCTATAAAGTTCCTGGAACTGATCCCAGACCACAGATTCTTAAATAACAAGTAGTTCTGAATATTTCATTTCCTCAGATAACCTGTCAACAGTCTTTTTAAATGTTCTCTGCCACATGTTCTCTTTTTAGTGACTTAAGATTTTAAGTTGAAAGGTTGATCTCAAATAAATTTTCTGAGGCCTTTCTTGAGAACTAACCTCTTGGAGAAATAAAACATAACAGAAAAATGCTGATTTCCAAAGGCAGGGAGTAAATCTCTTCCTACATCATGGCTGAATTATCATGTTTTCATAGATAAAATAGAGAGAGGAGCAATCCAATGTTTTTTTGGAGAGTAAGGGAACCTTGTGGAGGTACCTCATGTGACATTTCCAGTATTAGTGCGTTATTTTTCATAGATATTATGTAGTTCAGAGATATCTTCTTATAAGGAACATTTT
>CAOLHI010003558.1:0-167899 GCA_948474755.1 Ctenosaura bakeri | reverse complement strand
TAAATGTAAACATTTGGTTTTTAAGCACAGGCTTAATATATATATTTTTGGAACAGTACACTGTCATAAGCTGCTACTACAGTAAGAACAAATATTCAATAGCTTATGCTTGCATAACAGTCCAAAAGCTCAGAGAAGTTTGCAAGGAACTGCCATTTTCTTAGTGAAATATTAATCTCTAAAACTTATGGCAGCAAGTCCAGGGTTCCCAGAGACATAGCAGAAAAATATATGCTGAATGAAATGATGTATGGAATCATTTGTTTTAAAAAAAATATTAATTTGAAGTAAAAGTTTGATTGTCCCAGAAAGCTGATTTCAAACTGTTCCATTAGTAAAGCACAGAGCTAGCAGATTCGGTAAGGAAAAACTGCTTAGTTATGGGGAAAAAAGTGAGTGCCCACCTCCAATGCTCTGGGCAGTGTGCTTTAAACCAATGTGATAACTGTCATTTATGTTTCATTTCATTAATCTCTAAAATTTCAAACATATTAACCAATTATATTAAGGTAGGTACCTTAAATTTTTTTTCCACACATCACCCAATGTATGAACTTACTGGAATGAAATGTTGAACCTACCTGTGAAGGATTACTAGCCTGTCCTAGATAGTTGATGGCTTCCTGGTCATCACTGAAATATTTCTTTGACCATAGAAAAATACCCTTTTCCTCTAACAGTGTTCCAATATCATTTTGAGAGCAAAGCGGGAAGGAGAATCAGGGCTGAGACTAAGACAATCATTAAGGTTTTCTCTACCAACAGTTTCCCCATTCAAACGTCATGCAAAGTCAATGCCCCTCCCTGGCTATTGGATTTCTGATACAGTTCATACGTCTGTCCAGATGTATGTTTGTGGTGTTTATTTCTACAAAGAAAATGCACTGTCTGTATATATATGATTACAGACAACACCATCATGCCACGATTTTTGTTTTGGAACACAGTTCTTTTTCATCTGTGCAACTCATTTTTATTCCCTTTTTACAAACTACTAACACATTAAAGAAATAAGTGAAATATTTTAATGCCAAGATGCAATATTCTTTCAGATGTCTAGGTTATTGTTTTTTGTTTACTTTTTTACTTTTTTAGTTTTAACATACCTTGCCTTCATCCATTGGATTGTCGCTAATATGAACAACAGGCCCAGGATGAGACTTGGATGACCTGAAAATGTAAACATTATCTACTTTTAAAAACTAAAAACAGACACATAGCTACCCTGTTTATAGTTCACAAATCTATTAAGCTATCATATTTTGAGCCAACTGGCAAATTATTCCTTCCATTTTGTGTGTGCGTTTGTTCTTTTACACTTTACACAGGTATATTGTTGTTATCATAATCATATAGTTGTTAATCATAATCATAATCTCCCTCTCTCTTTCCCAGGAGTGGGACTAATCATGGCTTAGATATTAAAAAAATTGCAATTAAAAAGATACAAAAAGTCAACATTAAAACATAATTAAACAATAACCATATTAACTACATACACTCTAAAAAGATTTTAAAAGTTGCGTAGTATAATTAAAAGCAATATCGCATTTACAACCCTTTAATAAAAGCCTCTCTGAATAAAAAAAAAAATTGTTTGCTGTCAGAAGGACAGTAAGGAGACAGGCCATTTCAGTTTCCCTAAGGAGGGAGTTTCAAAGTATAGGGGCAGCCATGAGAAGGCCTTCTCTTACGTTCCCACCAACTATCTGTGAAGGTGGTGGGATAGAGAGGAGAACCTCTCCTGTGGATCTCAGGGGTCAGGCAGGTTCGTATCAGGAGATACGGTCAGTCAGATAGCCTAAACCTAAGCCATACAGCCTTACTTATTTATGTCCTGTCTTTTTCCAAGTTTGGGACTCAAGGTAAACTTATAACAATTAAAACAAACATATTTAAAAATTGACAGCATACAAAAGTTACAAAGCAATAAAACTATCCTAAAATGAAAACCACTTTTTAAAAAAATTAGAAAAAAAAGTTCAGTATAGGCCTTTTTCCCTAAAAATAATTCTCAAAGGTCTGCCAGAATCAAAAATGTTTTACCTGCTTGTGGGAAAATAGAAGGAGGGTGCTAATCTAACCTCTATGGGAGGGAGCTCCAGCCATTGAGAAGGCCCTCTTCTGCGTTCCTACTAAATGGACCTATGGGGGTGGTGGGACAAATAGAAGGGCCACCCTAGAAGATTTCAAAACAGGGGCAGGTTCCTTCAAGTAACCTGGACTTGAGTCATTCAGGCGTTATAGGTTGTCACCAGCATTTTGAATTTTGCCCAGAAACAGACAGGCAGCCAAGGGAGTTGTTTCAACAAGAGAGTTCGCTCCATGTAGCCAGCCCAATAAATAATCAGGATCCAGTTCTTTAGACCAGCTGAAATTTCCTAATACTCTTAAAAAGCAGCCCCACACAGAACATGCTACAGCAATCTAAGCAAGATGTAACTAAGGCATGTGATAACTATGTCCAAATCTGTGATCTCAAAGAAGGGACACAGCTGGCACATAAGCAATAACTGTGCAAATGCACTCCTGGCCACTGCCAAGAGCCAGACTGCCAGGCTCAGGGCTGAATCCAGAAGCAGACCCTAGCCATGGACTTTCAACTCCAATGGGTACGTAACCCCATTGAGTGCAGGCTAAATCCCTATTCCCTGATCTTCCTTTCAATCAGGAAAAACCTTGCCTCGTTCCAATTAAGCATCAATTTATTTGCCCTCATCCAAATCATGACTAATGGCAGGCGTCAGTTTAGGACCAAGAAATGTTTATATATACTTGAACGAATCTGAGGGATTAAAAGATTTTTAATTCTTAAAATAAGTTAAATAAAAAGTTTCTGTGAAGCAGCATACACAGAGCTAAACTCAATGTTAGTTATACTTAGCGCAGGCCTACTGAAACAAACAGAACCTGCCAGTTACAAGAACAGGCTTGTTCCTGATAGGACTAACAATGGATTTAGCCCCACAGGATTACAAACAGACTTTTGCTTGTTTATAATGATTTTCTCTGGATCCAATCCACACGATTTTAAAGTCATATTCATAAACCAGACTAGATAATCTACTATGTATATTATAAGTGATTCAATACACACCAGCATTATGCTACTGCTGTTGTTGTATTTGTTCAAGTTGTTTCCAATTTATGGTAACCCTAAGGCGAACCTATTACAGGGTCTTCTTGGCAAGATTTGTGCAGCAGGAGTTTGACTTTCCTCTCCTCTGAGGCTGAGTGAAGTGTGACTTGCCCAACGTCACCTAGTTGGTTTCCATGGCTAAGTGGCGATATGAACCCAGTCTCCAGAGTCATAGTCCAATGTTCACACTATACGATACTGGCAGCTACACACTCATTCATATATAAACAAAATGGGCCTCATAAAAACATTGAAGAATTCACTGGGGGCTGGGCATACTTTTCTCTACCCAAAAATACAAACTAAAAAAAAAATCACAAAGATACAAAATTGCATGGAAAGTAATTTTAAATCCATGCTGAAACTATGACTCTGTGTACCACAAAGTATAACTCTAAAATCCTATGCACCTAATACATTGGAACCTACTGATAAAAAAGCATAAACTGCAATGTTCCACATGACCTTTAATAAACAAGAATGCAACCCTTCTCATATTTTATACACACTTATAATAAAAGTGGTATTTTCTTGAAGCACTTGTATCATTTTAAATACACATGCATAACTGACAGGTTAGTAGCAAAGGTTTTATAGCTTCAACAAAAGAAACTGAAAACATATTTAGTATGCCGTCAGTTGGGAACACACTTATAAAAGTGAACCATGTGCAAATGAATCTCATTTGTTTTCACCTAAACCATACTCACAGTTCAATGGCTTTATTCCACATGATGACATAGCCTGAGAGAGAGAAGGACTCCACATTGACAATGTGTATATTTCCTCTTTCAGTGCCCACATACAGCCATTTACTCTGGAAAGGCAGATGGCAAAATGTTATCCTGAAAGAGAACACATAAAAAAATTGAATTTACAAAAATAAAATTTCTCTAAAGTTTAAGGTCAAACAGTAAAAATCAAGAAAGAAGCATGCTGCTGTTGTGTTCCTTCCAGTCATTTCTAACGTATAGCAACCCTAAGGCATACATATCACAGGGTTTTCGTGGCAAGATTTGTTCAGAGGAGGGTTGCCTTTGCCTTCTTTTGGGGCTGAGAGAATATGACTTGTCCAAGGTCATGCAGTGGGTTTCCATGGCTCCCCAGGGATTCAAACCCTGGTCTCCAAAGTTGTAGCCCAATGCTCAAACCACTACATCATGCTGGCTCCAACATGCCACTGTACTTCATACACATTCTCATAAGAGTTTTATCAAATTCACACCCAGATGATTCAACTATATCTAACCTATGTATCTCCTTTGTTCACTGAGAAGTCAAGTACAAGGGAAATTATTTCTCAACCTCAACTCCAAAACAGCTGTCTGAATGTGTGTACCTACTACACAAACACATACACACTCATAATTATACCAGGTTATATGGCAGTGAACTGTTCTATGATATAAAAGGGGTATTATGTGAAAACAATTCTAAAAATAAGAAATGAATGATTTTCCAAAAATTCACAATATATTTAGAATAGATTGTTAAATATGAAGATACAAAGCTGGCTTATAAAATGCTCTGCTTTCACACAAAAATGGATGTCACAGCCACATGCAACTGCCTAACAAGAAAAACCTTTACTGTATTTTCCGGCATATAAGACGACCTTTTAACCCCCGAAAAACTTTGCAAAAGTCGGGGGGTCATCTTATACGCCGGGTGTGGCGGGAGGCGCTGCGGTCGCTGAAGTTCCCGCCGGCCACGGCGCTTCCCCGCAGCCCGGAGAGAGGCGCTGCGGCCGCCAAAGTTCCTGCCGGCCGCGGCGCTTCCCCGCGGCCCAGAGAGAGGCGCCGCAGCTGCCAAAGTTCCTGCTGGCCTGCGCCGCTTCCCCCGGCCTGGAGAGAGGCACTGCGGCCGCCGAAGCAGTTTTCCTAGGGAGGAGTTTGATGGTGGGGAGAGGGAAGTCGCACCAGCAGCAGGAACAACGGCATGGCAGCACTGTGTGCCTGCAGCACAAGGAAAGCCGGGACTGCAGTTATCCTTCGTCTGCTGGAGGTTCTGCTTCTTCTCCACTTCCCATCCAGATGTGGCACAGGGACCTCTGAAGCCAGGGCTTCATTTTCTATTTTTTTGCGGGTAACCAACCAAAGCCAATTAGCTCCCCTCTCCAAATGCACACTGGAGCTCTCAAAGCAAGCTGAGTCAGTGCCCTCCCTCTCTTCCCATCACTGCCTTCTTTTCAAGTTCTTAGTCCTCAATATCTGGAGGGCCAAGCCAAGCTGTTACTTAAATGCAAAGGGGGATGGTAGAGGACCTTTGTGGGTATAGTGGTCTGAGTTTTGGATTATGACCCTGGAGACTATGGAAACCCACTGGGGGACCTTGGGTGCATGATACATTCTCAGTCTCCAGAAAACCCCATGACAGGTTTGCCTTAGGATCGCCATAAGTTGGTAATGGCTTGAAGGCACACAACAACAGAATACCGGATTTTCATTAGATAAAGAAACCAGATTTCTCCTATAACGAGACATCTGAAATGCTGCCTTTCTAAATTTCCTTCAAAGATTTAGATTTCAGACAATTGTGCCTAAAAACACAGACATTAAAACAGATGTTCAAGTCAGAGGACTTGTTGCTCATATAGTATGTGGGTTCATATCTCATAGGGGCTTCTAATTTACTAGAAATAAGTGAGATAGGTTATTTAAATATCCAAGACAGTAAGTTTTTCCTTTCTTAAAAGCTTCTATTTTGACATTTTCTTGCAAATAATAAATACACAATTAAGGACAGCACAAACTTGCTATGTAGAGGAACAGAAGTTGTAAGAGATTCTGGCTGCTAAAATTATTAATAGAAGAAAAGCTTTGTGTGAGATCTATATTTGTGGGTGGAGACCTGACTGATGAAACAGCAGACCTGAAGTGGAACTGCCACACTATAACAGTAATTCAAGAAAGTAATAGTAAACTCCTATTGAATCTAAATGCAATTTGAGTAATTGCTTACATAAATGTATCAATAGTGAGGCAAGGTCACTTGAGAGGCAATTTGTAGATGCTTGCAAAGGATTTCCTTTGCTAGTTGCAGGCCATATGTCTCCTTTGATAAAACTGTCAAAGCTACTTAAGTGAAACCTTTATCATGATTTGCAGAACTTAGTGTAGTGCATAACAATTGAACAAATAGTACTGTTCATTAAAAGATCTTCACTGTGACATCTTATACACTGCGGCTTCAATAAAGCCTAGCTCTCTAGAGTTTGGCTAAAATATTTTTATATAATGTTTTTAACTGACTGTGTTTTATTGACTTATATCTCTGTCAAACCATTTCAGTTCCTTTTTATTAGTATTTGCTGTTTAATTGTAATGGAACATTTTATTTTCTATGATAAATGATTTAAAGGCAACAACAACAAACAAACAAATATCGTATGTTAAACAAGAAAGAAGCAAAAGCAAAGAGAGCCACACAGTGGAAGATCAACAGATGTCGATGCTGAATCTGAATATAAAGGTCGAAGCATGACTAAGCCTTCTCAAATGAATTTCATATAGGAAGGAACAAGGGAATACATCTCACCAAGGAAGCCACCAAGACAAGCCTACACAAACAAATGTTTTGCTAAAGTTGTTCTGATACAGAATGAAATACAGATTTAGATCTGGAAAAATACTGTATGCTTTCTGACAGGCTGAATTTAGATACTGAGAAGTAATTGCAAGCCAGGCTGGAAGTCTTCCAAAAACTGGTATTTTTTAACTACAAAACGTGGGATCTTTTTAGAACAGGGTTTTGAACACCACTGACAAATTATTCTTAGTTTGTTCTGACTGCTTCTTTGCCACATGCACATTCTGCAGTTAGGACCTCATAAACCTGTGCATGAAAAGCCTGATCAAAAATACTATCTGATTCAGAAACACTTGGATATTACTGCTATTTCCTTTTCTCCACATGTATACAAGTGCTATTGCTAAGAAAATCATAGGTGCATTCATAAATACATAGTGACAAGACATTGCTTCTTTCACATAGACATCAATTCGTTAATAATTTCCTTAGAGCCATTTTGCTAACGTTTAGTCTGATATAGATTATCTTTATTCTAGTAATTGGATCTGTCTTTCACCTCTAGCCCAAATCCATTTTAACTCAGGCAATATTCTATAAACAGAAGATAGAAGTTCAGATTGTCAAGTCACATAAAGGTGTGTACAGTCTAAGTGTTTTACAACTGCTGTCTCTGTGTTCTCCAAAAGAAATGCTGCTGGCATGGTTGTACAATGGCTTAATGGAATATGGTCTGAAAAGCCATTAAAAGCATACATAGTACATAAAAACAAGATGAAGAGATAAAAGAAGAAACAGCTGCCCAAAATAATGCACAGAGAAGCACCAGCAAAGAAGCACCAGCAAGGGAACAATCCATGGCCCAAAAATCTAGCATTAAAACATAATTAAAGAAGGAGTGAGGTAAGCCTCCTTCAGATTGGAATTTTCTCCTGAAAGGCTCACTCTTGGGTCCAAAAAAAGATTATTTCTAGGGTTATTTGGACACGCTGGAGAATGTTCAGTGATATCTCATCAGACATAAGTCATGAGAAGGAAGTTTTTCAAATGATAAATAACTTTAAAAAAAATCATTACCAGCACGCTGGAATTAGGTCTGGAAACAAATCTGTTTCCAAATAAACCCCTTTTAACACCTAGGACTCCACACTGTGGCTCAACTGTAGTTTCAAAGCATTTTCCCCACACAGCTTCCTGTACAAAGCACACTGCAGTAAACCAGACATGATACAGTTAAAGCATGCATCCCCATGGTCCTATTTAATATCTACAGACCACAATGATTTAGGCCCAAGATATTCCAAAGATTGCCATACTCAACACCAGCCTGCCTATAATGTGAGATCTTCATTCTAAAGCAAATTATGTCCACCCTCAAAAGGGGGCTGGGCTGCTAGTTGGGTTTTTTTTTTTTTTTGCCTTCCCCTGACCAAGAGCACACTCTCAAAGGAAATCTGTGTTTCCAATATAGATAAAGCTGTACTGTTTTGTCAGGATTTTGGCTTTTTAAAATCATTTTTCTCATTTTTTTAAAAAAAAGTTTTGTTTTTGTGCTCTGTTTTTATTTTGCTACAACTTTTATTGGATTTTATTGTTTGTTCATTGAAGGGCCACAAGCAGTACCTAAATATTTTTAGTTAATGCAGAAATGAAACAACCTGAATCATTCAGGGGGGGAAATGAAGTTGAGAAGTTGCTATGAACCTAAATACTAGGGATATCTAGCACACAGCAAAGGAGGCAATCAGCTCTAAATCATGACCTTCCTTCATCATGTGTATGTCAAACTAAGGTTGATCTTCTAATCCCATTACTGCAAACTTTGGTTTGGGGTGTTATCTGAACTGAATTTGAACAGGAAACTGTAATGATTACAAGAGTGGTATTAAGTGGGAAAAGCTACTTGGGAACATAAAGCAAGTTGAACGAAAGAATACTTTAATATAGACAAGAACTTTCACTTAATGTTTTAAATTTAACATTAAGCTACTATGTTAATAACTTATGGAAGTGCCTGCATGTAGTGAAAAGTATTATAATTGACATATTAAAAATTCATAGTCAAGCATTTATGATGTGGCTTTATAAAAATTATGTACAGTGCTAGTTAATGGGAAATACTGTAAACTAGGTCGCAGTCCCATTTTTTCTTCATAATTCTTCCCTTGTATCTATTTTCTCGCATTCATTTAAAGCAGAGTATTCA
Organism: Ctenosaura bakeri; assembly: GCA_948474755.1. Lineage (NCBI taxonomy): Eukaryota > Metazoa > Chordata > Lepidosauria > Squamata > Iguanidae > Ctenosaura > Ctenosaura bakeri. The sequence continues at coordinate 159,026 of CAOLHI010003558.1, read as the reverse complement.
GAGTTTTATTAATTCCTCAGGCCACTGAAGTATTCAGACGGCAGTCTGTATAAATCCTTACATTTGTCCATGTTCTGTTTGGCAATGAGAACAGGGGCAAAAGCTGTAAAGCTTTCCTATATAAACTTGTATTCTTACCACTTTTATGGAAAAGAAGAAGAGCTTCCTCCCAAAGAACAAAGATTAAAACCTATACTTATTTCAGTACTACTTCCATTTCAAAAATGTAGTTCTTAGTTTAGTATTTTTTTTTGCTTCAGATCCTATTCTGCATGCAATCGAGTTGTTACAGTAGAAAAACACTCTTGTTCTTTGTGGTCTTTGTGCCTCACACAATGGGAATCTTCAAGCATGCGCAGTAGCTTTTTGGAAAGTTCCAGAGCTGAGCAGCTTGGCGGGAACTCCTCCTCCATCCGATACTGAGCATGCTCAGTCCCGACAAGCTAACAGTCTCTCCTCAGTTTCTTTTCGTCCGCTGACCTGTTAGCAGCTCGGACGTTTTCCTCGCTGAGCAGTTCTTCTAATTATTGGTTTTTCTTCACTCTTTCGTTCGGTTTTTTCATCTCTTTACAACAAAAACTGTAAGAACTCTTCCCCCTTCTTATGTCATCTTTGTTTAAGTTGTGTGTGTCTTGTGGCTGCAAGGTTTCTCTTTCCGACGCCCACCCTGAGTGCTTGTTCTGCCTTGGGGAGGGCCATAACGTTTGGGCCTGTTCTATTTGTAAGGATTTCACCTCCCAGACTCTGAAGAAAAGAGCTTCTCAGTTGAAATCCTACTGCTGGGAGCAAGCCCTACGCCTTAAAGAACAGGCGTCTTCCAATACTGCTCTTTCCAGCATTGCGGTATCAACACCCTCCACGACGACCTCTGCCTTGGTCCCGAAACTATCAGTAACGACTGGTCCCTCAGTATCGACGGCTTCGGTACCGATACCAACCTTGACCTCGCCAGCCCTACTGTTGATGTCATCTTTACCAAAGATTCCAAAGCTCTCCAGGATGCCTACTCTCCCTTCTGCCACTGGAGATGCTCCTTTGATCTTGTAGTAGGTTCCCACTCACCAGGCCCATAAGGTCCCTACCTTCGCAGAGCATAAACAGGCCTCATCACACCACCTTCCACTTCCTCCAATAAAGAAAAGAAGAAGAAAAAGAAGAAGGAGGAGGAGAAGGAGAAACATCGCTCTCCTTCTCCCACTGCCTGTCCATCAGCTAGTTGACCTTCCTCTCTCGGTCCCTTACTGACATCTCCTCTGATGCAACCTGTAACGTCTACTGTTGAACAGGAGAATGCTCCCGTCCTTTCACCAGTGCGGGAGGCGTTCCAGCTCCCAGACAGCAGGTTGTCGCGTGAATTCCACCAACACAGGGATGAGCGGACTTCTTCTGGTAGCCGCAGTCGAAGGCTCTGTTCATCTCGCATGGGATCGAACATGTGGACAAACCAGTGCTGAAGAGGTCTTGCTCTCAGTCTGGCGAGATAACTGACTGCGGTTGTCGAGGCCATGTAGCCCAGCAGTTGCTGGATTCTCCTCGCGGATAAGGTAGAAGCCGCGTATGCGTGAACGGCGGCATGAATCAAGGTTTGTGCCCGGGTCTCTGGCAGGTACGCCCTGGCGGACATGGAGTCCAGGGTGGCACTGATGAAGTCCAACGTCCTCGCCGGCTCGAGGTGAGACTTCTTCAGGTTGACCTGTAGCCCGAGACGAGTAAGGAGCATCAAAGTCATGTGAACATAGTCGTAAAGTCTTTGTTTGCAGGACGCCACCAACAGCCAATCGTCCAGGTAAGGGTAAATGGAGGCACCCTTCGTCCGCAGGAATGATACCATCGGGTCCATGCATTTGGTGAAGACCCTGGGGGCGGTCGAGAGTCCTAACGGCAGCACCTTGTACTGGTAGCAGGTATCTTGGACTGCGAAGCGGAGTGTCAGTGCCAGGCGGTGGTCAGGCAGAGGCAGGGGAGCTGGTTAGAGGTGCAGGGCTTTAATGCAGTCAAAACTCAAAAGTACAAAGCAAGCAGGCTTCTACACAGTCTTAACAGAAATAAACACAGGCTGTTAAAGTACATAAGGCAGGTTACTTCAACAAGGCGAACAGGAGGACTGGTCTCAAGCGCGGTCAGGAACAAGGCACGGATAGCAGGACCACGGTTGACCAATGGTTGTTGCTCCGTGCCTTCCCCAGCCCGGCGCCTGCCTCAAATAGCCCTCCAAGCCAGGCACCGGCCAATCAGGCGTGGGCATGTGGCTGAGGGCTCGCAGCTGTGCTGTGTCTCACCAGCTGCGAGCTCTCTGCCCGTCGCCTCCTCTCCAGCAGGCGTCGAGACCGGCGAACCGCCTCCTTGGCCTGCCGCCACTGCTGGAAAGGAGGAGGCGAGGCGAAGGCATCAGCCTCCTCCGGATCGGGGCCGCAGGCAGACTCCCAGGCCTCCCACGGATCAGGGCCGTGGGTGGGCGGATCCCCGGGAGCAAGCCCGGGTCCCGCCCACCCCGGCAGGCCGGCCGATGTCGAGGGATCCGAGCCTGCAGCCTTGAGGCAAGTGGCTCCAGGCCCGGCAGCTTCTCCCGCGGCCGGCAGGCCCGCGGCGTTGGCCGCGGCGGCCTCCAGACAAGGCCCGTCAGCCGCAGCGGCCTCCGCGCAGGCCCCGCCGGCTGCAGCGGCCTCCGCGCAGGCCCCGCCGGCCGCAGCGGTCTCCGCGCAGGCCCTGTCGGGCACGGCAGCCTCCGCGGTGTCTGCCGCCGCTTCAGCGGTGGCCTCAGGGGCAGCAACAGGCCCGGCCCGGCCCGTGCCCCTGACACGGAGGTATCGTCTGTGCTGCGGGCGAATGGCGATGTGGAAGTATGCGTCTCGGAGACTGATGGAGGCGAACCAGTCCCCTCGATGGAGAAAGGGCAATGTCGACGGCAGCGTAACCATTTTGAACTTCTTGGGGCGGATATACTTGTTCACCCCTCTGAGGTCGAGAATTGGTCGAAGGGAACCGTCAGGTTTCGGTACCGTGAAGTACCAGGAGAAGAAGCCGGTAGCGCTGGCTTTCGACGGAAGCTGTTCGATTGCTCCCTTCTGAAGCAGGGACTGGATCTCTTCCAGGAGGACCGTGCTTGCCGGAGTGGAGTAGTAAACGCCTCGAGGCGGAATATCTTGAAACTCGATGGCGTAGCCAAGACGGACGATGGAGAGTACCCAAGAGTCCGTAGTGACATGTTGCCACTCCGACAGGTGTTGAGCTAAGGTCGGTCGGTCTCCGAGGGCTGTTGGAAGGCTGAAGAGAGGTTATTGAGGCGGCCTGCGAAACAGATCAAAACCTCGATTTAGTGTCCGAAGAGGACTTCTTGGAGGAGGTTGGGCACCTTCTGAAGGGACGTTTTGCTGACGACCCCGAGGAAGGTCTTGAGTGTCCAGACTGGGCAGATCTCTGAAATGAGGAGGTAGATGACCGTCTCCAGGACTGGTGATAACTAGGAGGTCTGCGGCTCTGCGAGGTCTGGTGAAGTCAATCTTCTCCGCTGTTAGCCTCGCTTTGACCAGATTATCCAACGTCTCGTCGGTAGAGGCGCTGAATAGGCCTTCACCGTCGAAGGGAAGGTCTTCAATTCTCCTTCGGCTGTCCTCCTGTATGTTCGATGGCCGTAACCATGCGTGACGACACAAGCCGATGGATCCAGCCATGACCCTAGATGCGATCTCCACAGCATGCCGGGAGGACACGATCTGCTGTCGAGAAATAGCCACTGCCTCGTTGAAAATCATGGTCGTAGCTTGGCGGATATCCTCTAGTACCGATTCTATGGCCAGGGACAAACGCTCGAGGACCTTACGCAGGTATGCCGCGAGGCATGCCTGCGTGTTGGACAGCCGTATGTGCAAAGAGGCGGTGGAGTAGAACCGTCTGGCGTAGGCATCCAGCTTTCGGCCTTCCTTATCTGGTGGGGTGGTATGTGGCCTGCCGCTCCCTCTTGTTTGGGCAGACTCCACGACCACAGAGTTTGGTACCGGGTGGTTGAAGAGATACCCGGCGTTATCTTTCTGCACCCGGTAAAGATGTTCAAGTCTCTGCGGTATGGGCTGAGCCGATGCTGGTTTGTCCCATGCCGACTTCACGACCTTCGATATGCGAGGAAGGAGAGGCAACAGGGAGGTGGCAGGTTGTCTTCCTTCCACCATGGAGAAGACCGGGTCATCGTCCTCCGGCTCTGCATCGGCGATCTTGAGGCCAAGGGTGGTGGCCATCCGCAGCAGCATCGCAGAGAATTGTTGTACATCCTCCGGTGCTGAGTCAGGAACTGGTTCTCCGAATCCAAGAGGAGGTGACTCCTGCGAAGCCGCGACCGAAACCTCAGATTTGGTGCTGGAGTCATAGGATCCAGAGGTTGGTCACTCGTCACGCTGCTCCCGCTCCGGCTGCTTCCGCGTGGTCACAGGCTGCGGCGTTTTTGCCTTGTCCCCTGTAGTGGTGGCAATAGTGGCAGTGTCCCGTTTAGGCTGCGCGACCACCGACTTCATCTTTTTTGTGGTGACAGGTGTTGTCTGGCAGGCCGTTGTAATCATCGCCTGCTTGGACACCACGGATTCAACAGGGCGCGTTGCGGTGGACGTGACCCTGGGCGGAAGCGATACCGCACGGTATCGTGGTGAAGGTTCCCTCACTCTACAGTACCGTGGAGAGGGGGAGCGGCAGTAGGACCGGTCAGCACGACAACGGTCAGCAGGCGAGCCGCTTCGGTATCCGCGGTACCGACGTTCCTCTCTCTCTTGTGAGCGGGATCGAGACCGACGGTGTTCTCGGTCAAGTGACCGGGACCTCCGGAAGGTCTCCCAGCGCCTTGGATCACGGTGGTACCGATCCCGGTACGATGGAGAGTGTGATCGGTAGGACGCTGGGCGCTCTCTCCATTCCGATTCCCTGGCATACCTCGCAACATAGGACGCAGAGGTGTACCGGGAGGCAGAAGAGTGGGGTTGTTCTTCCTGAGTCTCTTGCGGAGGCGGCGATCTTTGCGGCAGCTCTGAGGAGCGTGACCGAGATCTAGCCAAGAGGGAGCGCCTTTCAGAGGATGCAGAGACACGCCGGGATGTCTTCTGCAGCAAGTCAGCCGATCTGTGACGGCTCGAAGGGCAGTGATGTTGCTCCTCCACTAGGGTTGGAGGTTCCTCAACCGGCGAGTCTGGGCGTTCTTGGGGAACGTCCTCGATCTCGTCCTCCGAGAGATTGACGGGCTCGCCTTGCCCCTTCGAAGGCTCAAGAGTCGGAGGTGGAGTAGGAAGGCGAGCTTCCCCAGCCGGGGAGCACCTCTTTTCCTTCCTTTTCTTTTTCTTGTCCTTGTCCTTCTCCTTTCCCTTGTCTCCGTCCGGAGCAGGGTGTTTCTTCTGAGGCATCTCTTTGGCGGAAGCCTCAGCCTTCTTTGCCGTCGAGGATCCTTTCGCTGACTTGGCAGCCGCCGACAGTTTCGGGATCCTCAGTAGCGCAGCGATGGGCGTTCTCGATGTCGGCACCGAGCCCGATGCCAACGAAGTAGACGGTACGGCAGCTGCCGATACCGTCGATGGCGTGGTCGCCCCCCTGTCGGCCATCTTGGAGTGAGTAGTCTCCTCTATTGCCTTCAAAGACTGTTCCCAGCAGAAGGATTTTAGTCTTGAAGAGTGGTTCCGAAGAGTCTGAGCGGTGAACTCTCGGCAACTTGGGCAAGTCCGGGTGTTGTGGGTCTCGCCCAAGCAGAAGAGACACTCCTTATGGCCGTCTGAAAGAGCGACCTTACGCCCACACGAAATGCAGTTCTTAAACGACGCGGACATAAGACGACCGACAAAGTAAAAGAAGAAAAATGGAGACGGTCCGAATTTACCAAGTCCAAAGGAGTATCCGAGAGGGAGGTCAAGGAAAACAGTCCGAAAAAGTCCAAAAACCTAGAAAAGCCAAGCAAGTAGAAGAAGCAGCGAGGAACAAGCAAAGAACCTTCCGTACGCTATGGTATATAAAAAGAACTGAGGAGAGACCGTTGCTCAGCGAGAGGAGCATGCGCAGTACCGGCGTGGGGGAGGGGTTCCCGCCAAGCGAACAAGCTCTAAAAGTTTCTGAACGCTATCGCGCAGGCGCGAAAGCTCCTAATGTGTGAGGCACAGAGACCATGAAGAAGAAGTACATGTTTATACACATTCTGGTATAAGTTGTATTAGTTTTCATACATTTTCTTAATTTTAATCAATTATACAGGATATTCTCAGCCAAGAGCATGAAGGAACACAGAGTACTGTGACCTAGATTGCCAAACACTAGGAAATTCAGACTAGGTTCCCAACTGGCTTCTGAGATTTCCCTAGGTGTTCACCAGGTGTTGCCTAGTGAAAACAGATTCCCCTCTGCCTGTGCATTTCCTACAGGCATTCATACAACTTTACAGAACTTCTCTGTATTACATACACATTGGTCTTGGTTCTAGGGTAAGTTAAACTTTAAAAATTTCTATGAAACATTCTGTTAGCCTCCTGCTTAGTTGCCTTACTTTCATTTACAAAGCTAGCATCAGAGATGGCAAATGAGATACCCTAAAGCTAAAAAGTGAAGCTGGGCCAGACACTAAAGGCTCTCGTATCCAGGGCATAAGAATACCAAAGGGACCCACAACCCACTGACAAGAAGAGCCAGGCCCATTGCATGTTTCTGTAAGATGGGTGGGCAGCAAGCTCCTAGCTGGTGTTATGTGCCTTCGAGTCAACTCTGAATTATGGTGAGCCCATCAAAGCACTCCCTTGGCAGCACATTTTTCAGAGGAGCTTGTGATTACCTTCCACTAGGGTTGAGAAAGTGTGGCTTGCCCAAAGTCACCCAGTAAGTTTCTATGGTTGAAGGGGGATTTAAACCCTGGTCTCAGAGTCTAACACTGACAACCCTATACCATGCTGGTATTCAGTGAACAAGAATTAATGTACCAAAAGTATCAAGCCAGATTTCACAGTTGCCCCTTGCTCCCTACTGACAGATCCAGACCCAAGAACAGTACTCACTACTTATTCTATATCAATCTACTCTTTAAAACCAAAAAGTGGTAGTGGATGGAAATTATCTTTTGTACCTCTTAAGCCATAAACTGTGTTGATCTATATTGCAGAATTACCAGCTCTTGGTAATATCCATAATTAATCTGTATATACAGAATTAGTGACTCTTGGTAACATCCATAATTAAACTCTCTCAAACATTCAGCAGAGCTGGGCAAAATAAGATAAAAGGCAACTAATCAACAGTCATATCCCACAGTTGAGGAACATCAATGCTGAAAGATAAGTGAAGGAAGTCAAAGTCCACCATGGCAAGATTTTTGTTCCTACTGGTGATGCAGTTTTTAAAAGAACAGTGGACTATAATAACACATAAAATCCTTACTATTCCTTCTGCTTTCTCTCTCACTTGGAAATCTAGCTATCTATCTTCATTTTTTTATTACCAAACTCCTCCTCCTTTCTTCAGTTTCTCTCTCACACTTGTTCCACAACACCCTTTTGGAGTGCCCCTTACTTTTAATGGGGAAGGAGTGGCTGAACAACCAGACAGGAAGGCACAGACACTGTGACCACTACTGCTGCTGCTTAGTTGTTGCTTTTTTTCCTCCTCTCATATTTTGACTTCCAGATGCCCTTGCTTCCTCCATCAGGAAGGAAGTGATATCCTGACCCATTTTGCCTTATTGTCAAACTTGTCTTCAAAGAGGGTGAACAAGAATTTACAAAACTTGGTCCAAAAAGTATAAGAGCATGTCATCTGCCCTTGGAAGGGCAGCTTAACATCTTGTGCATTCTGCTAATTTTAATGAACACTGTTCGGCATGAAAATAAAAAACTCTTACCTTTCTCTGTTAAATTTTAGAGAGTGTAGTATAGCAGGCCTCTTTTGACGCAAGTTCCATAAATGTAAGGTATCATCAGCCAAGGCACTCACTAAGGCTCCCTTAAAAAGAAAATAGTTAAATTTTATCAGGAGAACCTGTGCAGATTGGGGAAGTATTGTATTTTTGTAATTTTTTTAGAAGGATTATATAGCTATATTCGTATCAGTCACATTCTAAAGCATTTGAAATGTTTTGCACACAGCTACTTGGTTTGCATCACAGAAAGATCCTCCATATATTACTGTCATTTAAGATAGGTAAGATAGCAAATCTCTTTTTCCTGTTACGCCTGTTAAATCCTATCCATGGCAAATACAAATTGGAACCTCAATACTGCTTTTCAGCAAGACAGCAAACTATAGTTTATAACAAATCATGAATGGAAGCTTCTCATCTCTTTCATTCATACGCAGAAAGGGAACAGAAGAAAATGCAAATTCAAATTTGTGTGTGCTTGCAATGGCAAAATACGTTTTACCATTACATTTGAGAACAGCCATCAAAAAAAAAAAGGTGTTCAGTGTTCATAAGCAATGGATACAACTCATTATTCCACAACTGGTTTCTTTGCAACCATTTTCAAGGGACAGTTTCCCCTTGCCTATTTTGAATGTATGCACTCTTTCTATATGCAAAGAAAAGTGTATCAAAGCTTATTTACTTGTTCTAAAGTTCCTGAGCTACCTTGTTGACTAAGCACTTGAAAAAAGAACACAATAAGTTGACCAACCTCATTGATCAGAAACTGAAGCTGGATTACTGCAGCACCACTATCATGTTGGCAGTAGCATTCCACTCCTGGTCGACCAAAACTGCATTAGTTTTATTAAGGTCATTAGCTGCTTGTGAATTTGCATGGAAAACAAAGAGTTATGAAAAACTTCACAATTCAACATACTTATTACTGTATACAGTAACAACTTCTACAGTGTCAGTTCAACTTATAATAGAATCTATACTAAAAAATAACAAACCAGTTTCCCCTCATTGGTTAAGGCTGGAATTCTAGTTCATAACTGCAGGACTGATACCAAGATTGGCTAAAATTTAAGCCTCACTGACAGTATTTTCAGTTTTCTACAGTTTTTCAGGCTACACACAGTAATTTGATTTTCACACACAGGACATCTGTGGTAGTAATATTTCATTACATAAGAGTGGAAAATTACATAGTCACCAAGAAATTGTTAACATTTTGAAAGCAGTCACAGTCTGAAAAAAAATTCTATTATCTCAAAGACGCTATGACAAGAGGATATGTAATATATGTATTTACCTAGGATTCTTTTTCTTTGTTTATAAAAATATCCCTAACCCACTCTGCATCATTAGATCATGCAGTCTATAAGTATAGTGTAAACCCACAAAATAATAATCTACAATCCAGTTTTAAATCAGCAACAGCAAACCAAAATTAAGCTCTGAGTAAAAGGACTAAACTTTGCAAGCCACCTTGAGTCCTTATCCTGAGGAAAAGGCAGAATATAAATAAAGTTAGTAACAATATAGCAATGAAAAGTATAAAGCCAGGGCTAGGAAACTCTCCAAACCTGACTCTTCAGAGGACGCAGGTGTATAAGAGAAGGAAAGAAAGTTCTGCTGAACTATTCTAGCAGTCACATTTACCCAAATAACTGCTTCATATGTAATCCTGTTACTTTTTATAATGGATGAAACGCTCATATCAGAAAAAAGGTGCTTATATTAATTATATTATTTTAAAAAATTACACTAGAAAGTAAAGTACTTTTCCCTCAACAAAATGTAATATAATTTTGAGGATATTTTTCCAGGAACAATATGAGGAACAAGCACCACTAGAGAATAAACAGATGACAGCCAAGGTGTAGTAGCAGTTTTGGAGGACTGGCTTACTTTTCTAGAAATCATCCTTGCCACATTCCTTTGCATTTCATTTGGCCAATACATGCAGCTTCAGCTAAAACTCAGGATGGGGGGTAATGATCAGTTCTCTTCCTGTTTGGCACACTTCAGTTTGCTGACACTACCAGATACAGCCTTTTGTTTGTCCACTAGTCATGAAGCAATTTCCAACATACTGATTGCTACTTTGGGGCTTGCAAATATTGTACTGCAACTGAGTGGATCATTATGTTTGGGCAGTGTTTTTGGGTGTTGCTGGGAGTTTGTGATAATTTAATTATAGCTTTTTCATGGCAGTTGGAGTGCTGGAATGGCATCAATTGTGTTCTTTTGCACCTTCCTGCTTTTACTGTTGGTAAGTCCCTATATCCAGAAACTTGTTTGTTCCTACATATTTAATGTGTATTATTTACTTTAATTTCACTTATTCCTTTACAGTACAACAAGTGACAAATGGAGTTCACAAAAATTCATGAAACTCTCTTCTTCTTTTCCAAATTCAAGAGAAGGATAAGCACTGGGAGAGAAGTAAAATCATCTATGTAATCATTTATTCCAGTAATTTTTTTTTTACTGTAGTAATACAATGGAAATTTAAACACCAAGTTAGAATTAATGTAAGTGCAATAAATGTTCCCTTTTTGGCAAAAACATAGTTAACCTAAGTTTTCCAGCCTTTTGATATATAAATTTTTATCCATTAACTTTCCTATCTCTAGTGGTAGCCCACTCTTGTCCTCCAACTTTATTTTCCTATCTTCACCTCACTTTAGAGAAACCCTTTGCCTTTTTTATCCTATCACATTGTTATATACAACCCTCATTTCTTGTTTACCAGTCTGTTGAAAATCTGCATTCTAGAAAGTCTAGGATTCTCAATCAACCAAGGGTTCTTCTTCCTTGGTTTACCTTTGTCCTTTTTCACTGTTGCTCCATAATCCTGGAATTTCCACCCTGGACATCTGTGGATTGCTCCTTCTCTCACTTTTTTTACATACCAATTTAAAATCTTGTATATTTTAGTTGTATGTATTTGTCAGTTTACTTTATTACATTGAATTGCTTTTTGTATTTCTTTCTGGATAATTTCTTTTTTTAATTGTATCATACTTTTATATTCCTTCTCCTATGTGTGTGTGTTTTATGCCTCTGGCAGGGCTGGGGCTTTTTTTGGGGGGGGAGTATCTTTTATTTGTAAAGCACCATGAATACTAAGAGCAAGTGGTTAGAATGCTGAGCTACAACTCTGGAGAACAGGGTTCCTGCCCAGCCACAGAAATCCACTGGGTGACCTTAGGCAAGTCATTGTCTCTCAACCTCAGAGGAAGGCAAAGACAAATCCCCCTGAACAATTCTTGCCAAGAAAACCCATGATAGGTTTGCCTTAGGCTCACCATAGGCTGGAAATGACTTAAAGGCACATGACGATGACAACAAAAACAACACTGATTGTGTTACATAAATAAATGAAAACAATAACAGTAGTAATAGTGATACAACTGAAAGGAAACACCTAAATTATTGCTTGATGTTGTACTCATTTCTTTCCAGGTTTTCCAAAGACTGAAGTCCTTCATAAACATAACACCATTTAAAAATCACATTTTAAAAACAGCAGTAAATAATGTAATCTCTTAAATAAATGTAATCGAAGACAAATAGTGCGGCTACTGGAAAGACTACCACTGGGCAAGGGCACTTTGGTCTTGTGCGAATAAGCTTCCTATCCACAAGGACCTGCCCAGAGAAGAGAAGAGACTGATACGGGGGCTTGTCAGTTTGGCCATGCATGAGCAAGGTGCACTACCAGCTATATGACTCATGTACCCAAAGAATCCTTGACCTTCCAACTTTGAACTAAAGGCAAAGAAGGTAAAATGGGATCAAAATGGCAGATAATTTCTGCCCACTTTTGTAAACAGAACAGTTGGATAAGGATTCATTTCAGTATTTCTATTTCACCTACTTCATTCATTCATTCATTCATTCATTCAATATCCCACCTTTCTTCTTGCACAGGACCCAATATCCTACAACAGAACTTCAATTCTCCACAAATGTCTTGATGTATTCCGAAACACAGAATCCCAATTAATTTATAGGCAGACTACAGTACATCAATCAATTCTCTTTTTTAAAAAAATCTGAATTAGTGAATGGAATATATCAAACATAAGAAGAAGAAAGGGAAGGGGAGTATTGACTCATAGAGACTACCACTCAGACAAAGTTTATATATCTAATGCTAAACATCCTATTCGATACAGAAAACATTCAACAAAATGTTACATATTTTATTACTGTTATGTCAATTCAGTAAACATGCTTTAACATCTTTTGTATGAGGTAAACAGTACAGAACTGTATTTTTGTAGGCAAGGAATAATATTATGTCCACAAGAAAATCAAACTTCTAAAAATAACCTACATATTCCCCAGATATCTATCCCTAGTTCATGACATACAGGTTAAGTATATAACCTGCACAATTCAGTATGTTAAATGCTCTTCAAAACAGACTGATAATGTGTTCACTAATTAATTCAAAATGAATTAGAACTAAGTAAATTGTTAAACATAGTTCTAAGATTTAAAATTAAATTAAAGAGTTAAATTTAGGGAATCCTCCCCACCCCCAGCAGCTCCATGTCACCTCTCTTCAAATCACCTTAGGAAATAATTACTTACAACAATGTAGTGCAATGAGTTGTTACATTCCTCTCTGTTCTCTTCTTTGCATCCCTACTTTTTTCCATAATAATACATCATATTCCCAACTCCTTCTTAAGTGTAAACAGGACAGAACTTCAGATATGTAGATGCATTTATACTTTAGCTATTAGAAGTTTTAAACACGCACAATATGTCAAAAAGATTTTAAAAGAACATTTTAAAACATACCACACCATGCTCAATACATACAATTACAATAAAGAAAACTATACCAGTGGGATCTAATTGCAATCATAAATGATACCCGAATGTCCTACATATAGTCACTGTTGACAGTGTATGTGTGAATGAAAGAGATGGGTATATCCAAGGAATTTTTGTAAATGTGCTGATGTCAAATGTAATTTTCTGATACTACTATCAAATGTAAAAATTCTAAACTGCAAACTAGCCTGTTTCACTTTGTTTTTTCTTCAACAGACTACCTTTGTGTTAATGCTCTCACATGCTAATCTTAAAAAAATACCTTCCTCTCTACTGGTAGTGATGAAAATTACGCTTATTCTGTCACTCAGAAGAACTGAAATGTGTGCTGAAGGAGGGGGTTAGCAATAAAAGACTGGGTGGAGTATGAGGAAAAAGACAGGAAAACAAACACATAAATACTTTGCTGGAGTTAAATAGACCATAACTTTATTGGTTACAGCTGAAGCTCCTTGGCACAAGACAACAAATCCAGGCATCAGATGACTCTATTATATGCATTATAACTATTAATGCATATGTATTATAATTATATGCATCATAATTATTAATGCATACATGAATGAATGATTTTTTCCTAAATTTATTCAGAGTTTTAAAAAAGACAAACAAAACAAAGAAAAACAATAAATTACTACTTCAAATACAGAAGAAGACAGAAGAAAAAAATATAAAAAAGAAAATACTAAACACTGAAGATAACTAAAGACAAGAAGAATACTAAGGAAAAAAGAAATGCTATGCATATTGATTTCCAGCCTTTCTAGAGCAGACAATGGATAACTCTATAAGATAACTTATTTAATTACAAATATCATTCAAATGCTTCAACTCCTACTTTTCCAAAAAGACTAACTGTCAAAACCTAAAGGCAGCACACTGTACTCTTTTTCTTGCAAAAAGCTTATCAAGTGGTTTTCAATCTTTTGAAAAAGTCACTACTGATTTTATATATTATGCTTTTCAACAGCATCTGGAGAAGATGACATGTATCTTTCTTGAAATATACTGGGCCAATTTGTGAAATAAAACCTTTTTATCTAATTCCTGAGACCTAGACCCTCCTTTACATCTAGCAATATATATCGGGGTGTGAAACCCAATTTCATCTTGGGCCGCATTATCATTGCCCTCAAAGGGCTGGTTGTATCTGTAAGACTATATAAATGTATCTACACTTTTATCATATTAAAGAATTGCCTCTGCATTCGATTATTACTGGTTTTAGTAATAATCTGTGCCACTTTCTGCTCCCCAGACCCTCTCTGTGTCTCTTTCTGCCCCCTCCCCAGACCATCTCTGTGCCTCCTTCCGCTCCCCTGCAATCTCTGTACCTGGTGAGTCTGAGCCCCACATTGCAAGCTACCTAGCTACCAGTATTCTGAAGTGGGGCCCAGCAGCTAGTACTCATGATCTACTTCTACTTCTGACTGATCCTCTGTCCAATTCTCACGAGCCACGTGGAATGTCTGATGGTGAGACTTGGATAGAGGAGCAGTCAGTAGATTGCGAAGCCTGTGGCATTTTCAGCAAGTGAAATGATTTTAAGCATTTCACTCACAATAAAAGAGAAAATACTTCATTCTGGGTTTTTTTCTAAATTTCCAGAAGTTATCTTATTTTTCTACTGGGAAAAAATATGAAAACCTGTCCAGCGGGGGAGGGAAGGAAATGTATCTGACCCCATTATTTAGGAGGTCTTCAAATCTCTACGATGTGACACATATTCTGTTCAAAAATACATATGTTCAATTGCTGCATCCATAATGTATATTTTCTATACTCTAAAAACATACTTCACCAAAAAGGGAAATGAAATTATCAGGAAATAAAATTATCAATAACAATTTCAAAATTAGAGACTGCATAAATGCCATCTAAATTGAAATCAAATATTAGAAACGTAACACTATTATCTTGTCGGTCTTAACAACAGAACTGCAGGGGATATCATTAAACCAATAACTCACTTCCTCAACATTTTAGAGTCCAGCAGCATAACATGTAGTAAGATTAGGAGACAGCACCATATTAGTGCTATCACAGTTAAAGGAACGCATAGTCAAATTAAGCACTTCAGTTTTAAAATCTGCTCCCCTTTACATCAATAATAGTTTCATCTGTACAGGTCATAAAATCATGAAGAGAAATGAATTGTTCTTTAACAATGTGCTAAGTGATGCAAGGGACAATAAACAGATGTCAGGAAATCCATCATGCTGCTTTTATTTTACAGTGAAGTTATTCACTGAAAAAACAAGCATTTGCTTTTAACTTTTCCATGCAAACAAACCATAGTTGGGTAGGCTATGTGTTTTACATAATAATTGTTTACTGGATCTGTGATTATGGTTTGTATAGGAATTGTATTAATTGAGAACCACACCAGACAGATCAATGCATGATCCTATTCACAAATAGAATTTCTCTCTTTTAAAAAATAAACAGCAGGTCTACAAGGCTGTCTTCCAGAGCCAGAAGGTCTCTTGAAAAGGTTATGTATCCTCCTATCCATATTGCTGCCCAACCCATGAAATAACGAGACCGCAGATAGAGCTTGGGTTGAACTAGGGCAATTTATTAATATGCCTAATTAACAAGGGGTGAGCCGAAGAGAATGGCCGACAGAGAGGCGGGGTGGGCTCTAAATACTAAGCCCAGCCCCGCCTCCTCCCGTCGGCCACCGCACCGCGATCTCGCATCGCGGGAGGGTGGCAAAGGCCATCCCCCCCGCCACTCGCGATGCTTGGGCGGCGTGGGACAAATTCTCCCCAAAATTGTTATTAGCTCAAAGAATGGGGTGAGAAACACAGGCATAGATGCTGTAAGTGCATTTGGTCTTCAAAGTATAGGACTATTAACTCATTAAAAAAAAAAAAAAGAGCACTGAGATCCTAATCATGAATCAAAACACACAGTCTCTAGCATGATTCCTGCTCAAAATTTACTCCCCAGTATGTTGCTGTTCTTTTATAGTTATGTTTCTTGCTATACACAATTTATTCCAACATAGTTGTTTCTTGATTTGAGTAACTATTTAAAAGGTGGGATCAAGCTGCTTTTATTAAATATATACATTCTAACACAGACACATTTAAATGAATATGATTCAGACCAGGGCACTGATGTTATTTATGTATGTACTGTCAGAAATGCATTGATCAATTCACCATGATTTGTTATTCAGATATAAAATGCACCGAGAGAGAAAGTAAAGTCAGACACGAATGGACACACACAGCAAGGCAGAACCGCGGGGCACCTTTAAGAATAATTGCTATATTTTAGCTTCCATTCTGAATTAAAATCCACTTCCTCAGATGCATGGTCTGTAATAGTTGGGATTCAGGTACATACAAATAGCATACATAATTACGGATTGGATTGCAGTAAAACTTCATGCATCTGAGAAAGTGAACTGTAATCCATAAAAACTCATGCTTAACTAAACCTGTTAGATTAAAAAGTGCCACAATAGATTGTGTTGTTTTGCTGGCACAGACCAGAACAGCCACTCCGTTGAGAATCCTATACAGAGCTACCCTGACATTACTGTTCTTACTGGGATTTATATAGAAGTAAACTCACTGTTTCATTCTCTTTCTATGGTGGTGGCACTACTGGCTTCCAGGAGGCAGCAGATTATAGTGACAGTAGCACTTCTGACAAATAACTGTTGGCGCACTGCACTAGTGTGATGGAGACTGTGTCTAGCAGTTGAACTTTCTCCAAGACTGCTCAGAGGTGATGAAAACACATTACACTGCTGGTTGTTGCTGGGAGGGAAAGGTTGCTAGCTCCAAGCAGTCTTCTTCTCTAGTGTCTGTCTGATGGTACAAGCAGTTTTCCAAGTGAGACTTTCAAGAACACTGCAGCTCTGAGGACTCACCCAGAAGCCTGGCACTGGATACACAGGCTGCTTGGAGATGCCAGTCCTCCCTTCATGATGACCAAAAATGATTCTGTTTGCTCTCCCTTCCTGCCACTGCACCTGCAGCCTTTTCCCTCCACCTGCTGTGCCACCACCTGCACCAGCATAGTTCTGCCAACACACTGCATCAACACGATTCTGTCCAAAATATCCCAAAATGAATACTAAACTGAAATATTGTATTTCTAACTATCTCAATGGTTACAATACAAGGTTAGTTCAACTTAATTATTCAGTATGAAAACATTCATTGAGTTTTGGATAGATAATTATCAGTAGTGTATTCACATAAGTAACCTCATGATTTATCACAATCCTGATTTTAACAGCAGTAGAAGGAAGAACATCTAGAAGCCTGTTGCAAGGCAATGTGCAGATGACGTCTGCCCTGATTTATCAAACTAGTAACTGTAAATGCCAAAGCAAAACTTCAGATACATGATTACTTCGAACGAGTAGAGAAAGACAAAGCGCAAAGTACAAAGTGCTGCCTAACAATAACGAAACACAAACATCCATTTCCATCTAATTTCAGCATAATACAAAGCATGCTTTCCAAATTATTTCAATTTGCTCAATGGGACATCTGAGCAAGAGAAAGTCTTAGTCCTAAGGATCTTTTGAGAAAGCAAAACATTCACATAATCTCTTGACAAAATTACACGTTCCATGGCAATGTTTAAACAGAAGCTGTGTACACATCTAAACACTGGAACTCCTCCCTTCACAAAGCAGACGATTGGGTCAACTGCAGAACTGGCCCTTTGATCAAACAGCTGTGGACTTAGGGGAATCTCAAGTCTGGATATGTAAGAAGCTTAATATGACCACTCCAAGACAGAAGCATTCTATTGCTACCAAATATCTTATTCATTTATTAATAAGCTGTTTTTGCTGCTCTCAAAGTGGGCAAACATAGCTGGGCCATAAGCAGAAGATAACAAAATCCAGACTCCCTCTTCCTCCCCACAATAAAATCCAGCATTTGTGACAATCCAACTGCAAGAGAATGTGAAAGCAACCTGTGTGGCAATTTTTTTTAAAGTACTGTATATATTTCCTACCTTATCCCAAGAGTATATTGTTTTTCTAATCTTCAATGTACGTCAGAAGCAGTCAGCTATTCTGATCTACTATATGATTTTCAAAGCATTTAAAATTATGGAATTCTGTCCTAGAAGCTCAAATAGGTTCCTTCACAGACTGTGAACCACCACATGAAAAAAAGATTCAGCTTCACTGGACAGAAGTTTTTGTGCAATGCCTCTGTTTTATTTGCTGCACCATAATGTATTTTATTGTTTCTTTAGCTGTCATGAGTGCTGTGTAAGCACCAGAAGGGTGAGATATATATATCTGTAGTTCTCCTGCAGATAAACTCCTCTGCACCACACTGACTCTTCTATCCACTACCACATGCCATTCTATTTAGTGAGAGTGTGCTAGGTATAGAAGATAAAATGGGAAGCTCTAGCCAGCAAGTCTGATGTGACCCACAAGAGGTCCTCATTCAGTTTGCTGCCACCCCCAGCTCAGTTTAGTAACTGGGGGAAAGAAATGTACTGTCCCAACTCACACACTTCATTAAGACTGTTTTAAAAAGTTTCTACTAGTACAGTTGTAAGTGTTTGGGAGAACTGGAGTCTGGAGGGCATTTCCAGGAACTGCTGAAGGAGGTGGGTCACTTTTGTGTAAGGGCCTTGTCATTCCTTTGCAAATTTCCCATCTGCTTCAAGTAGGCTCTAAAAAGCTTCCATTGTGATTACTGTGATCCTTTAAAAAACTGACTGCAGCCAATGAGAGGAGGTTGTGAGAGAATGAAATCTAGGCAATCAGGCTGGACAACTAATATGACTACCATTTCATCTGAAGCCACCACAACAACCATGGACACGAGCAGCCTCACTGATGAAATATACCCTGCAAAGAACTTGTTTGGAACAAATTTGGCCCTTGAGCTTTCAGTTTCTCAACCCAGTATAAGAACAGTTCAGTTAATGACCTGCAGTCTTGCTTCCTTCTTTCTAGCTCACAATCAATTAAATGGGTTTTATGCAAATACCTTTCAGCAAAACAGAGAAAATTCTCCCATGTGCTTTTCTGTAATACACTGCTTATATAGATATATTTACTACCATTCTTCAGACAACATAATCTCCATGTGTTTGAAAAACAGTTCCACAAGTACAACAGTACAACTAGCTAGCGACACTTGGGTTCTTTGTCCTTAGAAAGCATGGTCCAAAGCTCTCATTAAACAATGATTTTTGCTTTATCCCATTAAAAATAGTTTAGAAAGACTTCTTTAACTTTAAACTTAAGAGCTCAGCTGAAGCAGTTTAAGATTATAACTTTCAGGAAAACAGTTCTATTCTTATTAAGGCAGAAGCATCTCAGGATTGCTATCAAAACCAGTGTCTAATATTAATTTTAGAATATTCATTAATTATTATCCTTACTGTTGTGTGCTGGCCTGTATAATGGGACAAATACTAATAAAATTAGTTTAACCTATTTAAAATAATTTGAAGTTTAAAACAACAGAGTATAATTTAAAGCACCTAAAACGATTTTTAAAAATTTAACAAGCTAAAACCAGATTGTTAAACCATAATTTTATTTATGGTTATTATAGTATAAAGTTTAT
Source organism: Ctenosaura bakeri (assembly GCA_948474755.1). Classification (NCBI taxonomy): domain Eukaryota; kingdom Metazoa; phylum Chordata; class Lepidosauria; order Squamata; family Iguanidae; genus Ctenosaura; species Ctenosaura bakeri. The sequence continues at coordinate 139,742 of CAOLHI010003558.1, read as the reverse complement.
TTATTTATTATTAAAGCATAGTATTAAAATATTTTATTGTCTGAAATACCTTATATACCTTAAATTACATTAATCAAAATTAATCTGATTTCAGTACCAATAGTAAATGGCTCCTAAAACACAGAGCAAATCTGCTTCGCACCTAGCAGCTTATCATGCATGCCCACTATGGTTTCTAGAGAAGTCATATTGAACAGTCTTTTGTTGTGCTAAATTAGAATTTTCCTTGGGAGTTTGAACACAGCTCTTAATCAGATGCATACAGCACAGCACCACAGCCAGACAAAATACAGAAACATCTAGGTGCTAGTTCTATTACTACAACCACTACCATTATTTCACTGAAAACACAGTTTTACCACTTTGTAAGCTGTTTATGGGAAAACTGACTGCAGGTCATCTGTGTTAAACCCCCAAGGTATAAAACAGTGGTCTAAATTTAATAGTTTGTTGAATTGTTAAATTCAATTTTTCCTTCCCGTGGAGTGAATTTGACAGGAATTTACTTAAAAGGCTTTTTATGCTATTTACAAGCTTCCACTGTATGATCTCCAAAACAATGTAAGTCACTATGGTTTGTCATGAACAGGATTTCATTCTACATAAGATCATAGAAGTAGCTGTAATTAGTAGAAAGCTAATGAATGGAAACTGATGGCTGAATTTTATACCATTTTCCAAATTGCTTCTAACACACAGCTCTAAACAGAGAACCCATGGATGTGATTAATGCATGTGCAAATGAGGTTTGGTCCTCTTTCTGCAGCTGTAGTCCTAAGTAAAAACTATTGGCGACCAACACCACCTGCACCTTCACAGGCATGGAGGAAAAATCTCCAAGCCGTAAACTTGCTTCTTCAAATTGAACACAATCCTGTCTCAAACCAATTGCATTGCAAAAGGACCTGAAAAAACATGGGAGATATTCCTTTATCAGGGAACAGCCTCTATTACATTATTGGAAAATAAAGAAAGGAAAACCAATTATCTGCCTTTGGTTCTGCTAGGTGTAAGAATACAAAAGTTTATACGCATTTGGCATACTAGAGGTCCCTTGTTCCTACTAAGTATGTGATTTTGGAAGGAAGGGCATATCAGGAGTTTAAAACACTTACAAAGAATATTGCACACAGACATACACACATACATGTGCGCGCGCGCACACGCACACACACTTTCAAAAGAGAAAATGCAAAGAACTCAGGAAACCAGTAGAGTACATTATGACCAGTAGAGTACATTATGATCAAACTGAGGTTTCTGGTACTATTTGTCTCACTGGAAAACTGCACTGTATTTTTCTGAACTATAAAAATTGAAGACCATTCCTTAAAAACAGGTTCTGAGAGAAACATGCATAAATGTACAGGGGATGGAGAAAGATAGAACTTCTGATAAAAAAATTGAGATGCCTGTCTTGAACAATCTGAACATCATTAGATCACAGTTATAAAGTTGTTTTCAATTGGCTGATAAAAATTTATTATGCCACGCCAGGGGAAGGGCCATGGTAAAGACTAATGCAGAGTTTTCTCCTATAAACCATGAAGATAAAGGTTCTCCTTAAAAAAGAGTGGTTTTGATTGCAGTTGTCTGTTGGTAGGGGCTTTATGCAGGAATTCTGTTTAGTTCTGAATGTTTAAAAAAAAGTGGGGTAACTTTTCTCTATGTGTGCATAACTAAGGAGATCTAAGGCTATTTTGATAACAGAGAACTGTATAAAACTCAAGTGGACACTTTGGAACATTTGACGTAAACCACTGTTTGCTAAGAGAGATTGCTTCTTAATGCTTTTAAGAGGTTTATGTGGGCTGTTTTTAAAATGGACAACTCTTACAGTCAAGTATGAACTACCAGTAGACCCCAAAATGGCACACATGTGAACTTAGTGCAATGTTCACTTTGTGAATCCTTCTCCTATTCTTTTCAGATGATTCAACAGGCATGCTACACAGAAAGTTACAAAAACAAAACAGACATTTCTCACTCCATTAGATGAGGCCCATTATCATGTTATGTTTCACTACTCCCTAACTAGTTTTTCCCTCTGGATTTACATAAGGTTTTTCCAGATACAGAGCTCTTACACTAACAGTCAAAAGGCACTATACAGCTGTTCTATACTCTCCTCCTTAAAAGAATTTTTTGATAAGGAAAAAGATGGAAGAAGTGATGGGAAAACAAAAGAAGGCTCTAGATGGAAGATGTTTGGGCCTCATGTAAAAGCCTCTGAATAATGTACAATGAAAGCATCATTTATAAATACCCACAGTTGACAATCATAAATATACTGAGATTTCCTCCAGTATTATTTAGGATATCCCAACTAACACAGTACCTATCCTGCTGTAATGAGACATAAAAATAAGAGCAGCATTCAGAAAGATTCAGGCCCATTTCTTGTTCATCTCGTCTCCTATATGGAAATCAATCTCTCTTGATTATTATAGATTACAAACTATCCTCAAACTGTAACTCTTCTAGTTATCTATGAATATAAACAACAGTTTTAGAAGAGCAACTGATCTCTCATCCCCAGTCATTTCCTCTGTGAGCAGAAGAGATATGTTGATATGCTGATCAGGGCTACTGAATGTCTCTGTACAGATCAAAGCTAGGACCTAATACTTGCTTTTCCACAGTGCCCAAAAACTGTATACCAACGAATGTATAAGAAACAGACTGTACAAATGTGGACTAGTGAGGCAGAAGAAAAATGTCTGCTAACAAAGGAGAAAAATCAGCTACAGGAAACTTATTTCTTTGTTACTTTGCTAGGAACAAGAAATACCCCAGAAGGCATAGGGCTGAAAAGGAACAATATCAGTATTGCAAACTTACTTTAGAAATATTTCACATGGGATGGAAGAAGCAGAAAGCAAAGCAAAGCAAAGCAAAGCAAAGCAAAGCAAAGCAAAGCAAAGCAAAGCAAAGCAAAGCAGTGGACTGAATTTAGATTATGTATGTACACATACATGTGCACACAGAGGCAGAGAAACAAAGAAACACATGGATGTTCCCTGCAATTTATATAACAACCCAACAAACTATTGCAACATCCAAAATTCCTTTGCAGTACTAATGTCTACAGAACACATGCTTGAAGGACAAGAGGTTGCAAATGTTCCAGTTTTACACTGTGTTTTGTAAACAGAATAAACTTCCCTAACTAAAGTCTATGAATTTCTATTAATTTAATTCAGTTGGTCTCAGCTAAGCAACACTGAGCAAACTGTTGACTTCTGGAATCATGAAGAGTAAGAGGGATAATATTTTAGAGACTGAAGATCCTATTATAAAGCTCCAGATCAGGCACTAAAATTTAAAGAATGCCTTGGAGCTGTTTAGTTTGATTTACAAATATTTGCAGTAGGTCCAATTGTGAATCTTGGTTTTCAAATTCAAGAACTGAAGAACATCAAAAAGAAACTTGCTGCTACTAGTCTCAGTTCAATTTTTAGATAATCTTCACCCAGTTTATTAAGAGAAGGCAGGCGGTCTTTTTGAGTTGTGCATAATTCAGATTCAGTACAAAAACTCTGCTCTACATTGTGATGCTTAAGAATGTGACACCATCGCCCTTCTTAAAATTCCATTTAGATACTGGAGAGCAAATCCTAGTTAAGGTAGAATGGAAGACTAAGAGATAACGAAAACATTAAGAAAATTCTTGATAGAAGTGAAGAAATGTTCCAAATCTGTTCTCATCTATTATTTAATCATCTGTTCTTTAAGCAACGAGGTAAAGACTCCCCCACGAGCAATTTCCAACTACCTCTCTTTATTTTTCTCAATGGAACGATGGGGAAAAGATATACATGGAGCTCTTGCCACCAGCTCCCCACATAAAATTCCTTGCAGTGCCTAGCATCCCCCTGGATAGTGAGAAGAAGAGAACACAAGAAGAAAATACAAAATTACTATGGCACATTTATCCATCTAATTGTACTTCATGATATACTGATCATTCTGCATACAATTTGTAACACCAACAACTTAAAGTAATGCATGCATAATTAAATTCTGATGAGGTTGCTTACTCAACTATTTATATACCTCACTAATCGTTTTATCAAATTCTTCCCAATGGAATCAAATCAATACCTTATTCTACTGCCTGATGGCAAAATCCTTCAAGTGCACTGCAGGCATGCTTACTCAAAAGTAACTGCCAAGAACCTATTTAAATCTATTGATAAGATGGCCTATTTATGTATTTCCTTATTTGACATTATTAGTTAGAATTTATTTATCTTCATATTTTCTGCCTTTCATCAGATTTCTAAGACAACTTTCAAAAAAGATACGAGCACTCCAGAGTATCAATCTAAACTGAATATACACTGGAAAAAACAATGAGTGGTTGAGCAGGATGTACATGCAACTATACTTGCTAAAAAATCTTAATAATCATTTTAGTATAATTTCTAGCGCTATATTTAACTATATAAAGTCATACCTTTTTTGTAGCTCTAATATATACAATTATTGACCAACATACATAAAATCAACTTCCATATATGCCAACTATTAGAATACTACAGGATGATTTGTCTAAAACATGGCTTTGCCTCAATGGGTTAGAGGGTATTTCATTTCTGGAACTGAATAGATTACAGGGTATTTCATTTCTGCCTGTTAACAATAATATATTTACCCAATATATTTGAATATCTTTTTTGAGGTGCAAAGTCATCTTTCATATGACGTTTTTGTGTACATTATTAATCCCTTTTGCTTTCCTTTCTTTAGTTTCTTCAGTATCGTCCTTCTGACAAACTATTCAATGGCAAACTATTTCTCTGAAGAAGCAGATTTACAGTACAAAACTCAAAACAAGATAACAAATGAGATCCAAAATCAGAGCCCGAAATGAAAACATCATAAAATAAAACACAGAAAGGCAGGTAAAGGAATCTCATACACCATTAGCAGCATACACAAAAACTCACAGGATGGACTTCAACTTAAAACGGGAAGAAAAAAAAACTTCCTGACGCCTAAATGATAACATAACAAAGGTGGAAGCAAATACATCAAGGGAATTCCAAGGACTGAGTACTACCAAAAAAAGGCCTCTCACTACTAGTTTGGCCCCCAAGAATGGATTGTGCAGATTAGGGCTTCTGGGTAGGTTACTTTGTCAGGCAGAAGGTGGTACTCCTTTTGACATATACCAAACGCTTTTTCAGGGAAGCTGATCACGGAATTGCTGGACATCCAACATACACTACTATACAGCCAGTAACAAATGTAAATCCAAAGACACGTGCAGACCGATACAAGAAGCTAACAAATCACACTGAATAAGTGACATCAAGACAATGCGCAAAAAAAGTCACACCTAACAGGTAAATCTGGCTTAGTCACAAGGATGTACTGATCTCCCAAACAAGTGAAGACTAAATACTTTAAACTGCTACATTGTATCTATCAGGGACAAGCTGTTCTTGCTTATGCAGCATCTCCTATTATAGTTAAATCAACATGCCTTGTCAGAGTGTTAAAATGCAGAGTCACTGAGTCATATAAATGCAGAAGCAGCAGCTGAACATACAGTAAGGTAGATAAACTGCTTTGGGGGGCATTTAACACTCCTAAAAACTCCTGCTAGGGCAGGAATACTAGTATGCCACATAAGGATTAATGTCTTTTTGCTGACAGGAGACAACTACTATGGGATAGAACAAATGTAGTTCCCTAAACTGTATCCCAGTAAAATATATAGTCCAGGGCTAGAGGGGGCAAAGCCACAAAACTGGAAAGAGAAAGGGCTGTAAAACAACTGGAACATTCTATATGCAAGTCTCTAACTTTCTGTTATTCAAATAGCCTAATCAAGTCAAATTGCCTTGTCATCTGAATAAATATTGAAATTAAGGAAAGCAGCCAGAAGAGCACCAAGAACTGCAGCTTCATAGCTGTTCAGAGCAACACTGTCGCATCCAGGATATGCTATTCTCTGTGCTAGAAGATGCATTAAAGTTCTCTTGTTTATAGGCATCTTTGAAAGATTCTGTTTTTCAGCAGGCGTTTAACCAAGCTGCCTGATGACATATCATCCGCCAAGATAATTTCTATTTACACCTTTCCTATTCAATATATATTGGCTTATATTTTGATTGCCTATACTGCTTTGATTGCTTTAGAAATAAAGTGGAAAGGCAGGAAACAAATATCTGGATTATATTTTTTAAAAAAACACTTCACTAATAGTTTTCTTATGTGCAGAGCCCCCCTCCCTAATCCTCATCCTCTAAAATCGTCCACAAATGCTGCAAGATTATTTGTAATCAATACTAGACATATTATGCAATGCCACAAATGTTGATGGCAACAGATGAGATATAAAGGTAAAACTTTTTTAAAAAATGCATTTAATTTTATACAACAACTCCAAATGCACTTTCATTTTATAACCAGATCAAAAGCTGTTAGAACATGATGATTCTATTGTAAATTATGTATATCAGATTATATTATTCAGCATCTAGAGCAGCAATTCTACTTAATTCTGCTGCAGCAGAAAACTCAGGAACAAACCACCCATACTGTAGTGTATAGCAACGTCCTCTTGGAGTCAGGTCTAGATAGAGCTGGCCTCAGCTGGAAGAGGTTTCTTAGACAATTCTGCATAACAGCACTAGTGGGGCATTTTTCAATAGGCTTTTCCCCAAACAATCACTTTGCAATGCCTTGACTCTAAGGACCCTTCAAAGTCAGCCTTCTGAAAGACAAGCAGCTCAGGACAGAGCTGGATTCTGTTGGGTGGTATGCTCTGGATGGTTGCCTCTCTTGTTGCTGGCATGCATGGTTTTACTCACCCCTTCCATTTGCTCAAGATCAGTCTTTCTGAACATGAACAACAAAACTGCCAGCTGCTCATGTCAGGACCTTTGTTACCTTGATAACCTTTGAAAGAAAGTTTTTAAATGACCTGCAAATATAGTTATTACATGCTAAAGGTTACTCCTCTTTCAAAAGTATTCTGAAGACAGGTGTAAAGGTTTTGAAAGTTTTGTTTAAAAAACAGGGGCAAAGAAGGTTATAGTAGTTAAGTGACTGGAGAAAAACCACAACTTTTGACAAAATGTGCAGCTGGGAGCTAAGTTCTCACTCCTCAGCTATCTCTTCAGCTTTAGATCTCTAGTGAGCTATCCAGTTTTGTTTCAGCTTTCACATAATTTCACAAGTTCACTTATATAAACTCAAGCGTGAGCAGTAGCAGTTTGGTTTTTTTTTAAAGTAAAGATACTTTTAGGTTTCGTGCACGTTCTATTGTATGTGCTTTTCAAAATACTGCACTCTGGATTCTGAGAACATAGCTTTACAGAAAATTTACAACGTTTGTAAACAACTCTTAGATGTGTATTCAGCCCTTTCCCAGTTCCCTCTACAGATTTATCTGAAATATTTAAAAAATATAATTTCATGTCAAAGTTTTATTTCTGCCCATTGAAACACATAAAAGCTTGTTACTTCCTTCCCATTACTTTGATCAAATTGTTAAAAAAAAATCAGTAATGAATAACTAACCTGCACAGAAAAAAGCAAAATAGGCAGTGTTCCTTTCTCAGGCATGCATTAAATTCTGGAATGTCATCAAAGAAACCAGATATAGCTAGAATATGCTTTTGTATGATGGGTGCCAACCATCATATATACAAAAAGATGGCTTTGACTTTTACATAGCTAAGAGAAGCAATGATTGTTCACAGCCACATAAAAATTTAATCTCTGAAAGTACACTATCCTAGACACTTATCAAACCAAAAATCAGGGACATTTAAGAATATAAACTTATCTTGGTGCATCTTAAGAACTCCGACTTGATCTCATGTATGCTATAAATTTATTAGTTCCCATAAAACAAGGATGGACAACTACGGCCGTCCAGACTTTTGGACTACAACTCCCACAGTTCCTCACCAATGACTGTGTTGGCTTAGACTCGTGATACTTCTAGATAAAAAATAAATGGGAGGTACAGTTGCCCACCCCTGCTATCATGCACTCTAATATGAAATACTATGTTTAAAAGGAAATTTAAAGCAATTACCAGCAACAGCTTATCATTAAGCTTAAAGATTTTATAAAACCAATTTTGAATAATACCTAACAGCTGAAAGCAAATCTATCCACACTGAAACATAAAAGTGAAAAAATACAAAACTGGATTTCCGGATTTCATAACTGAGTATCTCAGAATTATCTTTTGCAAATTTCTTAGACTTCCAGGGATCTTGTTTCACAGAACCAGGGCCTTGAGTGCTTTGGTGAGGGTAAAGAAAACCAAAGCTACAGGTTACATGTGACCTCCACTGCTCTCCAAACTGCCCCCCCCAGTTTTGGCTAAAAACTGAATTTATTCAGGATTATTTTCTAAGCCTAATACTGTCCAAGCCTAAAACATAATAAGTTTTTTGTATATACCACCTAGGAGGTGTGGAGGACAATAACACTTTTTAAATGTTAAAAGTGTTGTGTGTAACACCAATGTGGACTGCAAGATCCCATGGAACACCTATGTGGAGCCCTAAATATAGCCATCTTTTCTAAAGCTGGCAGCTTACTTCTATTCCTATACATCCCAGTTTTTATTACCTTGTGTATCTTGATTTCTTTTTAGTTTTTCTCTTTGTTCAATTCTGAGACCACATTTGTATGTCTGACATAGAACAGACAGAGCAATTAAGAATACCATTAAGCCTTCACTCATTACAGAGCAGGAATTCCAGCTTAGAGGATATGGATTACTAGACTAGCTTTTCCTCCACAACCCTTTAATCTCAAAAAAACAAAAACAAAAAACAACCAACTGTATTTAATTATAAGAAAACACAATAGCAATAGCATTAGCATTTATTTCTATATCGCTTATCAACTGAGTGTTATCTAAGCGGCTTACAATGTGTTTTAGCTAATTGCCCCCAACAAGCTGGGTACTCAAGTCAAGATATGGGCAGAGAAGAAATACAGTGGCAGAGAAGAAATTGGTATCTGTTGGATCTCACTGCATGTTGCTAACTCAAGAATTCTTTAACAATTTTCCTTCATCACTTAAGGCAAAGGCAGGTATGTACCTAAATTCTAGGAGCCACACTTTTAAAACGACTCAAACTTTCTTCCACTGCCCCCCTAAATATATAGAGGGGGCAATTTCACCATTTCTCCACCCCCACCAAAAACAAACTATTTTAGGCCTAGAGAGAGCCCTTCTAAAAGTCCAAGTAAATCAGAACTTGTAGGTGGGCTTTTTTCTTAAACGATCAAAAATAAAAAACAGCCTCAAAATGCAGTCACACACAATACCCATCTCTGACTTAAATAGTAAACAGAGTTGTTGTAAATAATAAACCTACAGTGATCTTCATAAGAAAGCCCTCCCCTTGAGATTCTGTATCCAGACAGTCCTTCTTCAACTCCCATAAACAGAGTTTTCATATCAGGATTGAACTAGACACATTTACAAGTTGTTGGGTTTTTTTTTATTTGTTTAGAAGTGCTCCTTCAAGGGGTAAAAGATACCTGTTTGTCATAGCACATGATTGCCTTCCCCTACGTATTTCTCATTTAGTATATTTGTTTTTGATTAGGCACTGTAAAGTAAATAGTGGCTTACTTTGTAAGTGTGATTGCTGATATACATATCTCTCAGCAAATTCTGTCATGAGAAGAAAAACAGGTTTATCACAGAGACCACACAGTCCCAATATTTAACTGGATCCTCAGGAGTTGTTTCTGTAAGGGAACAAGTTGTCACCTCAACAGGAAAAGGGAAGGAGTTTTAGTCTAACACTCATTAAAAAAAATCTTACTTGTGAGTTCCACAGATCAGAAGGAAATTTATAAAAAGTTTTCTTCAGAATAGTTGTTAAATTACCATTTAAGATCCAATGGTTAACTTTACCAAACAAGACAACTTACATAGAGGGTTCAGTTTTTTGGATGGTTTTATTGCAAAATAAAGAACAGTGGTTGTTAGGACCCTACCATGCTCTTTTATACTAGCATTGTACTATGTATTCATACAATCACTGTTTCTGTCCCTATATCCACTCTCATGTGGGCAAGATCTTACCAGTTTAACTACAGTGGTCCCTCCACTTTTGTGAGGATTTGGGGAACAGAACCCTTGCAAAAGTAGAAGAACCACAAATATCTCTTTCTGCAACCCTCTTCCCATTCCCTTCCAGGGCTCCCACCTCCCATTCCCTTGCCTTTTGCCCTGGCTCATAAGCCTTCCTTCTCCACACTGGGACCAAAGGCAAGGGAATGGGAATGGGGAGCTATGAAGGGAAGAAGGAAGGTACTCACGTGCATTCCCTTGCTCTCTGCCTTGGTATGCATTCTCAAGACTGGGGCCAAAAGCATGGGAAAGGGAGGGGAAGCTCCGGAGGGGAGAAGGAAGGCACATGTGTACCTTCCCCCCAATTCCCTTGCCTTTTGCCTCAATACATGTTCTCAGCGCTGGGGCCAAAGGCAAAGGAATAAGAGGGGGAGCTCCAGAGGAGAGAAGAAAGGTGTGCACACAATTCTCCCCCCACCATTCCCTTGCCGTCTGCCCTGGCCCACTTGCCTTCCACCCTGGCTCACTTGCCTTCCTTCTCTGCACCCGGCAAAATGCAAAGGAATGCAAAAAGAAGGGGGAGAAAGGAACACGCATGCCTCACGAATAATCAAATTCAAACCCATCACACTTGTAAATGTGGAGTGAGGATTGTACTGTATGGCCAGGGTACTTCAGGCAACTTAAGACACACAGTGGCAAAGGAATTGCCAGCCTTTGCTTCCTGCAAGGTGGTGTGTATGTGTGAGGGGAGAACCTAGGACCACTTTTCAGTACCAGATTGGGGAAGAAGATGCAGATAACTCTTTCCAGGCAGCAGGAACATAGAAACTGAAAACATGGTAATTTGAAAATAGATTTAAGAACTACTTGAACATATTTGTCAAGCCAGTGTTCTAGGATCTTACACTATAACACTTTTTTCCAGCAAAATTTTGGGACAAATTAATAAAGTTTAAAAAAACAACCACTGATGTTACAAAGATAAAAAGACAAATAGTCTTGCAAGAGATAAACTGTAAATTAAAACTAACTTGCAAGGAGAAACAATTTCTTTTACACTGTAACAGGAAGAAATTTTAAATGTGTTACATCAAGATAACTGCTTCTAACTTAATAAATAATTGCTCTTCCAAGTGCAATCTAGAGGTAGAACTGCACATGCCCTTCTACAACATCTGGAAACACTAGCCATTTTCTATGAATGCACCTATTTTCTCTCCACGCTACTGCTCCTAGCGCTTATCATTTATCTTGTTAAGGGGCATAGGTTAGATATAAATAGTGACTTATCAAATAGCTTAGCACGTACGGTTACTTTGCAGAGAGGACCATTTTTCAATCTTTTTGAAATTTATCTTTTAAGTAGCACTAACATTTTCCAGTTACTTCTTAAATAAAGTATTAAGATATAAAAATAATTAAATGAAAGCGGGTTATAGTATTGTATCCAATATAAAGATGAAAAGAAAATCTTTCTAGTTATTTTATTATAGAAATGTCGTTAATGGAAGAGGTGGCCAGAATTTTTTTTAAAAAATAGCATTGCAGAAAGATAGTCATTGTACAAGCACAGGACATCAACTTATGCAACAATAGAGTCCAGCATAAGTGGGGGAGGACAAACTCTACTTCTCACTACAGCCCACTCAGAACCCAAAATCCTGCCTTCAAGGAGCTAAGAAACCTCAGGATCTGGTTTTCTGGTGGTGCCCAGGGCTATAGAGGATAGAGAAAAAGAAGAAAATTCTGTGATGTGCAAGAAAAAATCATTGTTTATAGTTGCATACTTTAAGAGAAACATTCATTACTGAGCTAGAAATTTAACTCTTGAGTTAAGCTTCGGGCACAAACAAGAAAGCAGAAAACCAACTCTTTTCATTATCAAAAAGAAATCATGCTAATTCATTAGGTTAAATTCTTCCTGGCCTTGAACTCAGATACTTTTCATTGGAGGCCTTATACAGGCCATGAATGATACAATGAACAACATCCTCGGCTTTACAGTATTTAACAATACTATTTCAAAGGTTAGTTCTTAGGACAGGCTTCTACAAAATAGAGGGTTCATATAGCATTATATCTTAATTCCACAGCTGTGTCCCTTTATGAAGCTAACAATACAATCCTAACTCACCTAGAGGACCAGCTGAAAAGACATGAGGCCAATCGAAGCTTTGTTTAATATACCTAGGAATGTTAGAGTGATAGCCTGCTTAGTGTAATGGTTTGATTTTTGGACTATAACTCTGGAGACCAGGGTTCAGATCCCTGCTCAGGCAAAGAAATCCACTGGGCACCCCTGGGCAACTCACACTCTCTCAACCTCCACGGAAACCAAAGACAAACATCCTCTGAACACATCTTGCCAAGAAAACCCCATGACAGCCTTAGAGTTGCCATAAGCTGGAAATTACTTGAAAGCACACAATAACAAGGCATGTTAGAAATGACTAAGGACTAACCGGACCTTGCCACAATCTTGCCCAATATAGCAGTTGTGTCCTCGTGGCTGGGGAAGGTTTGAGTCAAGCATAACTCAGCTCTTTCTTTGCTCTTCCCATTGTCTGAGTATTTTCCCAGCCGGTCTCAGCCAGCAAATAAATTATATCAACAGATCTCTGAGATGGGCAACAGAAGAAGGGTTATGCCAGCAGAAGGCCAACTCAGCCAGCAGACAAGTCTTCTGCCTACTCTGAACACCCACAGTCAGCCTATCTTTAAATTAGGACTGTACTGTAAGGCAACAAAATACAAATGACTATCTATTTATTTAACATGATACACAAAATAGCCAAGAGTAAATAATAAATTTCTCTGTGAGGGACTCCTTTCCAAACATATACACATAATCAATTGGTAATCTAGGGCCATTTCTACACGAGGTAAGTAAAACGGTGCAGTGCGTCCTCCACGGAGGATGTCTGCACCTTGGAGAGGACTGGGTCCAGACTACTTACCGTAGATCTGCATCTCAGTCCGCTCCGGAACGACCCCAAGTGGCCCTCCAGCGTCTTTTTGAAAGACCTGATTTTTCCGGTCTTTCAAAATGCCGGCGCATGCCATTGCGTGCCTGCTCTCTGGTGCAGATTTGCAGGCTCACACCAATGCGAGCCTGCAATCTGCGGAGTGTGGGCTTTAGGCTGGCGAGCTTCGGCAGTTAGTCGAGAACCATGACCAACCAGAAGTCACCATTTTGGACGCCAGAGCAGCGCGGATCTATGACCACGCACTGCTCTGCCTCACCCCGGACCGGACCGCCAGAAGATCCGGTGAGTAGCAGCAGGGAATGATTCCCTCGCTGCGTGCGACAATGGCCTAGATCTCTAGTGTCTGCAACACTGTAAATGTCAACTAGATTTAAGGGACAGCCAAGCATGAATACTTTAAGACTAATATTTAGTTAAGAAAATGGAGGACCAACTCACTCTTGAACAGACTTCCAACCATTGTACCAGTAGGGAAAACCATTGTTTTCTTCAAAATTCTGGATCTTTCTCAGACTATGAAATAACGATCAACAAAAGCCTCAAAGCTTCACACCACATAATATATACAGAACTACCTTACTCAAGGATACCCAGGAGAACTAACTTTCCATCCTTAATGTAAAGGAACTTCAGAGGAACATGTACAGAATATACTACTGTTATAATGCTACTCTTATCAGACAAAGGGGCATGAGAGGGTTCTCTCTTGTGTTGCTCCAAGATCATGGAATGTATTTCTCCTTGAAACAATTCCCACTCCTGCTGTCTTTAAGAATCATCTCAAGATCAATACCTTCAGTTTGGTCTTGTAACCTTTCATTGCTTTAAAATGTTTTTAACAGTGTTCTCCACTGCCTTGAGTTATATTTTAAGTAAGACTTAAAAGTTAAGAAAATACACAGGTTGTTAACTACTTCTACTAGGGCTAAATATCATTAAACAAGGCTCCATCTAGGAAATTTTTTTAATGATTCATGTTTTTCTGCACTAAATAATTTCCTGTTTAGTATTTCAAGATTAAGCTAAATGGCCTCCTCTTTATCTTTAGGAACATTCACAAAAGAAATAAAAAAGATACTCTCAGCAGGCTTCTTGTACTCCAACAACTCCCTTATAAAGTGAGACCTTTCAGAAATACTACTATCCTCCCTCGACATTTGTGGGTTTGACCTTCACGAATCTGATTATTTGCCAGGCATGTGCTTGCCCCCCTGCCCCCACATTTTCCTCCTCTTCCCATTCCTTTGCATTCCTCACCCCAGGCTTGCAAGGCTTGTGTTTAAAATGAACACTTTTTCCTTTTGGGTGAGCAACCCCTCACCCACTGCTGGAGCTGTATCCTCTCTGCCACATGGCTGCACATTCTACTGGGTAATGGCTGATTGGTCAGGTGCTCTCTTTGCTCCTACTCCTCCCCCCCTAGGAGGAATCTCCTTTCTCAAGATGGTGACCAGAAGTAGTAGAACTTTAGAACTCAGCATTCTGGCCCCAGGAACACTGGGGCCAGAGGCAAGGAAATGTAAGGGGGAGCTCCAGAAGGAAACGGTAGGGGGAAATCACAAGGAGGAGTTATTTGCATTTTTCTCATTTTCATGAGGGCCCTGCACCCCAAACCCTTGCAGATGTGGAGGGGCCATTGTAATTATTTTCTCCAAATGTGGCAAGGGCATACCTTTTATCCTTATGTTTAGAAATATTTGTTAATAATGTGTTTGGGTTCATCAACAAAGTAGCACTATCAGCATATGGCTAAGGAAAGGACAACCTCAGTCCTAAACATTCATTTGGGGAAGATATCAACCACAGCCCAATTTACACCACAGTCCATCCCAGAACTATGCTGGATTATTTCTGAACAATGTTTGCTCCTCTACAAACATAAGTAGAAATGCTGTTGTAGACCAAAAACTTGTTACCTATGCAAAGCGGTACGCTTAGAGATTTTGTTTCAATGTAACATTTCTCCACAGTCTACTTGTATTCCTTTGTAGTCATTTCCTGAGTAACTGTCTCACAACTATTTCAGCATTTAGTGGCTCAACTACAACTGTTGCAAAATTTTCTACTCAACCCCAAATAATCAGGAGGTTCTTAATTTTATTCTACCTCCAACTACACCCATCCCCGTACTAAAAGCAACACTGGCCATCATTTCCCCATTTTCTAAGCAGAATGAAGTAGCATGTGTGTGTGTACGCATCTTCTTAAATTTATGAGAATGGGCAACAATCCATACTAGAATTCACAAACATGGTGAAGAAAGGGAACAAACTGGTGGCAGCTTCCCGCTCTATGCTGCCTCAGTCAGCACCTATTAAAACCCAGAGGACAAAACACACCAACAAAAGGTTATTTTAAAAATGTTAGACCCACAATGTGTTGATTTTTTTCTGATTTACAATTTTCAACCAATGAAACAATCTGAGACAGTTCAAGGAGGGAAGAAACACAGTGTGCTATGTGAGGGTTACAATCAGGACTAAGCTGCATTTTTAGCCCCATCTACAATGTGCTCATATTTCAACAGAAGAATGGCGAAGTATTCGCCATCAATAATTCCTCTGTAAAGTTATGTTTTGAAAGGCAGCAAGTTAGGCAAATCAAATCAATCCTAGAAATAGGCAAGT
Organism: Ctenosaura bakeri; assembly: GCA_948474755.1. NCBI lineage: Eukaryota > Metazoa > Chordata > Lepidosauria > Squamata > Iguanidae > Ctenosaura > Ctenosaura bakeri. Next base: position 124,056 of record CAOLHI010003558.1, on the reverse strand, counting down.
ATAAATAATTACTCAGAATTAGGAGCAATAAGGTTATATCATCTCTTACCCAATACCACAGACAGATTCAGGGCCATCTTATTCCTTATTAAAGTAGGATTCAGTATAGATTTATTCTTAAACTCTCTCTCCCAGCCCTATCTTCCCACTCATCCACCTCCTCCTTATTCTGTAAATTACAGTGTTCGGCTTTGCAGACTCTACCAGCTTCAAAGACATATGCAGTTTAGACATTACCTCTACCAGTCTTTATCGTTTTTGAAATATATATATATATATACTGTATATCCTCATGTATAGGACTACTTTTTAACCCCCAAAAAACTTTTCAAAAGTTGGGGGGTCGTCTTAGACGCCGGCCCAAACACCGGCCCCCACCGCTGAGGCAAGTCTCCTCTGCCGCCGCTGCCATCGCCTGCCCCAAAACAACTCCCCACCCTCCCCCGCCGCTGAGGCAACTCTCCTCTGCTGCCATCGCAGCTCCCATGGGTTTATTGTCTTGTCCTTCTTTTAAGCTATAGAGTGAATTAGGAAAAGTTTAATCCACTTGCACTGTTTTATGTTTACATGTTTGATGACAAACAGCCTTATGTTTATAAGTGACAGTTTTCCTGCTAAGTACCTGCATGTCATAAGCCTTTGAATTAAAATTACCATATTGAAATCAAATCTGATGTTTTTTTAATTTTTATTTGGTGTGAGTTGGAAGAGGGGTGGTCTTATACAGCGAGTATATCCTAAACTCTATATTTTTACTGGAAAAGTTGAGGGTCGTCTTATACGCCAGTCGTCCTATACATGAGGATATACGGTATATATATATGAATGTGTGTGTGTGTGTGTGTGTGTGTGTGTAAGCAAGCCAGTTACACTCTTGAAAAGACAGTCATTCAAAATTCTACAGTGACAGGAACCAGGTCCCTTGGCAGTATGACATCCACATGTCCAGAAGAATAATTCTTAAAATAATGAGTACAATCTGGAGCTAGAACAGCAGATCTATCAGGAAGAGGATGCAAGGAACCCTCCCAGTTATTGCACAAGCAGGGGGATCCAATCTGTTCTTGAATCAACAACATTCCATAGGAGCATATCACTGTATCCTTGTGTTGCCTCTTCCTATTTTCCACATTACAACAAATAAAACCCTTCAACAGCCTAAAGGCTTAAAACAATAAATGTAACAGAAAACTCAGGCAATTGTTACAGCCATGTCTGTCTGTTGCTAGTTGCTAGCCACAGGCAGAGAGTCCTTTGGCTCTCACACTCTGCTTCACATCTCCTGTTCTCTTGCAAAGGAATGACCAAATACAAGCTGAACTCCAGTAGCTGCACAGGATTCCCATTCAGCCATCTTCCTCATTATAGATGTGCAGTGCAAGACCCTCTAGTCTTTTAAGAAGTCATTTTAAAATCTTCTTTGGTTACATCTTATATTAACTATCTTGGTAGAACAGTTACTGGGAAGATATTTTTCTCCGCAACAATTTTCAAAATGATTTATAGCACTATGTGGATAAAGTGCTACAGTTTTTCTAATAAGTGGTATTTAACTGTTTTTAAGGCAGAAAAATGCTTTAGTACTGCTTTAAGAATTTTTAAAATATTACTGAGGGGGTTATAAAGATGAAGCTCAACACTAAGTGCATACTGAACGTGTGCTAACCTTTGATAGTTCCACTTGCCTAAGCAGCCACTGCCCACAACCAAATCATATTTCTTAAAAGTGTTAGAAGACAGTGGCCATTTCCGCACTACAGTGTTAAAGTGCTGCTATTCCACTATCAATCTCCTATTGAATTCTGGGGTTTGTAGTTTAGGGAAGGGCACATCAAATTCTCAGCCAAAGAGCTCTTTGGTCTCAGCAAACTACAAACCCCAGAATTCCACAGGGCATTGAAAGTGGAATAGCAGCAGTTTAACACTGTAGTGCGGAAATGGCCTACATGAACAGCATCCACACCTTGAAGACTGTGTTATTCTCTAATCCTTCTTGAAGAAGTCACACATCCTCTGGTATAAAGAGATAAAGGGCACATTTAGAAAATACAGAACAATAATAAATGGATCATATCGCCTGTCTGTTATCAGTAATGGACTAGATTAGAGCAAACAAACTGACACCTAATCCAAACAGGACAGAAGTACTCCAGGTCAGTCAAATGGCAAATCTGCAAACAGGGATTCCACCTATGCTGGATGGGGGTTACAATCCCTTGAAATCTCAGGTCCACAGCTTGGGCATACGCTTGGACTCATTCCTGAACCTGGACACTCAGGTCCCAGCAGTGACCAGGAGTATGATTGCACAGTTAAAGCTAGTGCACCTACTGAGACTGTTTCTTGAGAAGTCAGATCTGGCTACAGTAAAATATGCATTGATTATATCTCAGCTGGATTACTGTAATGCATTGTGCGTAGGGCTGGCTACGGAAACTATGTGAAACTTCAGCAGGTTCAAAATGCTGTAGCTAGACTGCTGACTTGAGTTGATTACAATGACTATTATATAACTCCCTTGCTGAAACAGCTTCAGTGGCTGTTGAGTCCATTTCCAGGCACAATTCAAAGTGTTGGTTTGAACTGTAAAGTCTACATAAGTTTAGGTCAAGACTAACTGAAAGGCTTGAGCTTTATGATCTTTGCGGGAGGGCTTTCTCCCCATCCCATCACCCTCTCAAGCTTGACTGCTGAGGAGACAGGAGAAAGACTTCTTGGTGGCTGCTCTTAGCCTCTGGAACTCCCTCTCAAGAAAGGTTTGATCTCCCTGTCCTCCACACCACCGCTTCTGCACCAGCAAGCAAAGATCTTATTGTTTAAACAGGCCTTCAGCTTTGGCTGACCAAGATGGAGTATTTTAAATATTTTAAAAATAGTGAATGGAATAGAATGTATGGTTTTATGCATTTTTAATTTTTGCACTCCATTACTGTCTTAGATGTTCTGTTTCAATGAATATTGTAAGAAAGAAGAAATATAAATCAAATAAATAAATATCCGAATTTCCTCCCATTGGATATCCTATAGAATATAAGTGAATGAGCCATGGCAACTTCACAATTATCATCAAGAATCAGCCAAGGGAAAAAACCTTGAGTAAGATAGCACAGAATTACTAGAATGTATTACACGGAAAACACTTGTACCATCAACAATTCACTCAGAAAGAAGCACTTCTTCAACTGGAAGCCAAAGTCCCAAACCAATTAAAAAGTTAAAGAGCTTTAATGTATGGCAAGGATTTCAGAGGCTTAACCAGTTTCTAGTGTAACATGTATAAGTTTAATTACTTCTAATTAAGAGTAACTCCACTAAAGAATTACTCTTCCATAGTTATCATTAATAGAAACATTGATAACAACACATAATAATGCAATTAAGTTATACTAAAAACAGTCTTGAACTCTAATGGGGCGATTGACTTGCTCACTTTTCACTAGACTCCCAATATAGCAGAAGCTCCCTGAGATCAACTGACTGAGAGATCAAGAAATTAACTAGTTTTCTGTTTCTTTGTACAAGGCAGGACAATCTAAATCAGCGGTTCCTGTGGGTCGCGACCCCTTTGGGGGGGGTCAAATGACCCTTTCACAGGGGTCGTCTAAGACCATTGGAAAATACATATTTCCAATGGTCTTAGGCTCCATTCCCTCCTCAGTGGTGGTGCGCAAGCACAAGCCATGCACTTGCGCACCATTACTCTTGGGCCTTTTCTGCACGTTACCTTATTGCGGAGGTAGGGGGTGCCGTTCGCGCAAGCAGGTTCTTGTGCAAGGCGCTCTCTTCGCTGCTTCTTCATCCCGCAGCTGGCTTCCTGGTTGCGCCACCGCCCTGCCCCTTCCTTCCGCAGTGCAGCCTGGGAGCTGCAGGCTGCTCTGGGGGAGGAAGGGGCGGGGCGGGGCAGTTGCACGACCAGGAAGCCAGCTGCGGGACGAAGGAGCACTGAAGAGAGTGCCTTGCGCAAGAACCTGTTTGCGCGAATGGAACCCCCACCTCCGCGATAAGGTTAACGTGCGGAAAAGGTCCAGGAGTGGTGGTGCGCAAGCGCGAGCCACGCGCTCACGCCCTCCTGCCCTCTGTTCAGAAGGGACTGAAATCGCTCCCCTTCTCCACTACCGGGAGAACTTCCCGTCTGACGGGCCAGCTTGGGGGGGCAGCGGCAGCACGGGGGGCAGGCCCCCTCCTCGTCACAGCCCCTGCCTCACTCACCACGGAGGGGGGCGCTGTGGAAGGGCCGGGGGGGCCGCAAGGTGGGGCTTTTCCAGGGGGGCCAGATGTGCCCAGCACAAAAGACAAAGGTGCTGGGATTCCTCCCCCTCCCCCGGCCAGGGTCGACACTCTGGAAACTTTTCCCACACTGCCCCCCCCAGCAGAAACGAGAGTGAAACAGAAGCAGAGCCCGGGGGAGTTCTCGGAGTTTTTTCCCAGGGAAGACGCACAGCTCCTCTTTCCCGCCCTGCCCACCCCCCCCCATTCCTGGCCAGCGAGGTGGCCTTGGCCAGGGTGGGGGGTGGCATTGTAAATAATAAATAAATAATTTTATGGTTGGGGGTCACCACAACATGAGGAACTGTATTAAAGGGTCACGGCATTAGGAAGGTTGAGAACCACTGATCTAAATGCTCTATCCAAGTAGAAGAAAAAGTATGAAGACATACAAAAAACTCAATTTCAGTGGAAGGGACAGAGTTTACTAAAAATGAATGCTTACATGACATATTTCCAGAAAAAAAAATCTTTGTTAAATGACTTCGAGCACTGGAGCAATATTTAGCTGGTTGTGCAAATCAACTGCAGTATCAAGCAATCATGAATGGAAAACACAACCAAAGAATACATACAGTTAAAATGAGCACTTCCTGTAACTATTTGGACTGAAGTGCAAAACTAAATGTAACTAAAATGCTTTATACATAAATTTTCAAAATCAATGACTGCTAAAAATAGTTTTCAGTGCTGAATATACTGGACAGGGAGTCCTCTCAATAAAAAATGTGTCCACTAGAACCGAAACAACAACATACGGTTGGGATTTTCTCTTCTTTGGAAGGGCTGAAGAGTGAGGAGATGGGAACAACTACAAACATCTAACCTCTGTTTGTGTTCTGTTTGAATTAGCCACATCACTAGTTATTACATCCAAGTTTACCAAACCTCAAAATCAAACCTCAGAATCCAAAAGGAAAATTAGGAGGGGACAACCTCCTTTCCACATTGCAATCCACTCTGTTTCCTAAAACTTGCTCCAGAAGGCTAGAAACTCTTGAGTTGTTTGTTGAGCAATGTCTCACCCTGGGGGAGGGGGGAAATCTGTTGCAGTGGTGCTGCAGCACTGGTACTGAACTTTTGTTAGACCAATACCTACAAAGACACACTTGAGTAAGTGATATTCAAACTAGGGGAAAGTTCTGGTTATAAAAGGGAAGCTGTAAAAAACTGATGGCAATTCAGTGAGACACACAACCCAAATGCTCCTTTACCCTTTCGTCCCAGGACAAATTATAGACTAGCCACTGATTTCACTGGTTGGTGCTTGTACTATCCGCATGCAGCTTTCTCTTCTGAGGAGATGCAAAATCCATTTAATAATGTACTTAGCATCTCACCTACTATGTTGACCATCCTAAAACACCTGAACTTGCCCAATTCAAAATTTATGGCTATGGGTCTGTAATTCAGAGGTGCATACTGTATAGACAGTATCAACCACAAGCCTCACTATACCTCACTTTTCCTCCATCCACCCAAGAATTATTGCAGGAATCACCAAATTTTCAAGTGACTGGAATAAAGCTTTCATATTCCTCACCAAAGAAAATCCTACAAAATTCATGGGATCACCATAAGTTGACAGGTAACTTGAAGACATGCACACATAAAGACAACACAAAACACTATAAGAACACACATCACTTTTCATTTATGCTGGGACTTGATTTGTCTCAGATCAAGCTACATTATGCTTTCACATTAGAAACATAATTCATTATAAGACACCATTTATGTTTTTCCAATAATACAAGATCTTTAAAAGAGCTAATTAAGATCTGACATCACTTTTTCACATAGACAATCAAAGATTCAGGAAGAAACATCTCAAGGACACAACAACAGAGTCCACTTATATGCTATGCAAGTAACATCAAATGCAGTCATGAGAAGATTTGGAACTTTAAGAGAGGGACAAAGTTTACCAAGCTATTAACACATTTGTGTTAAAGAAAGAAGTTTCTTGTTTTAACATTTTTGGTCCAAGATTTTAAAAGAAGAAATTTCTTTAACACAAATGGGTTAATAGTTACAATTGGAAAAGTAGGATGGAAATGACAGAAATTTTACTAGAATACTTTAACTTGGAGCAAGGATTGAGCTTCTTTTAGTTGCTTAGAGCACTTGTTAACATTTTAGATACTCTACTTTGAGAATTAAGTAGTGTAAGTTGTGTTTAAGAACCTAAGCTTTCTACAAAGTCGTTATCCATGAAATCACAGTTGTGGCACCTCAGACTTCTACAAGAGGGCAGGATATGCAGCAAAAATATGAAAAAAATGTGAAGGAATGTGTTCTGATCGTTTCCTTTAGTCTTTATATTTTATTCTGCTTTAGGAAATAAATATGTAAGTTCCTTTTCACTGTCCCCAAAACAATTTCCTGGAGTTCAAGGACCTACTGTTCATACCTCCTGCCTGCACTGAAGACCTAAGAAGGCAAAAATGCAGTTATACCAACTTCAGGAGTCCCTCAGGCTTCTCAATTCTCTCCAGAAGCATGCTAGAGATTTTCTTTTATCCTGAAGATATACTGTTCTACTCTCAAATCTTAAAGGTACAGATAACATGACATGACAAGTCTTGATGAAAATGTCTGCACATAATGTATTTCCATTTGTTATTTAAGAGAAATTCAAAAGAACATAAAGCTATCTTAACTATTTGTCTACAAGTGTGACACCAAGAGTATATGTTATTTTTTTAACCACCTAAAATGCTCATTGTCACAGTTTCAATGCACAAACTGACTACTATGTCAAGTTCCTGAAATTTCTCTGACCATTTATATTAATGGTCAGTTTTCAACATTGGTGCCTCAGAGTATAAGTGTGAGCAGTATTTGAAAGCCTGATCTTCCCCTGGAGAAATATATTTCAGATCACAATTGTGAACTTGTAGCACGCAGGTTATTTTATCTCCACATCCCCACATCTTCTCAGTCAAATATCATTCACCTAGACTGGCTCACTCCAAGTTAACCAACTTGTGTTTTTACTCCTTCTACAGAATTCCAGAACAAGCCACAGACTTCCACCAGACATACTGCCAAGAGAAGAACCTTTCATTACAGTTTAAGTTACTACTTGCCCTTGCTCAATTGGGGTATGTCACTGTGTGGAAGCTGATCAGTCTTAAATGCCAGCAAATTTGGAAGTGGCTACTGTTTCCCATAAAGCAAAGAAAGCTGCTGCCAGAGTAGAAAAGAACTGCTGCACACTATATAAATTGAATGATTTTAGTCTGTTATAAAAAAAATAAGTGTTCAATATAGCAAGCAAAAAATAACAAATATTTTATATATACCAGCTGGTTCTATCAATTCTTACTTAATTTTTTCATTTTGCAATTAGTTTTAAAAAAGCCTTGAGTCTGGCAAAGAAAAGCCTGTCTAATTTAAAAAAAAATTAACTACCACCTATTTTAATAAAACTGTTAACTGTGCAGAGAGTTGCATGTTTTGTAATTTTAGGTATTGATGTACTAGAAAAGATTGCTGCATTTTACTTCATACCCAGATGAACTGTTATTATTTATTTTAGTATAACCACCTACAAAAGAATACCATTTAATAATTCTGTCTGCTCATCTCATCTTATTAAGCAAGGTACATTTAACTCCTTAAAGGTTTCTTTTTCCATTACTGGATCTGATATATAATCAATTAACATACAGCACTCTTAATCTCTTATTTACTGCTAATTGTACTTGGGAAGTTTACTGAGTGTTATGCTACAACGCACTTTTTCAAAAAAGAAGCCTGTCTTCCAGATTAGTAAGTAAAAATATGCATCGTAAGACATATACAATACACCCATTACTTAATTATTTCTATTTCTACAGTTCTATAACTGTACAGACACACCTCAGTGTTATTTATAACAAGAACAATACACAGTCAAATAGATAACAGGAACTCTCCTTTTTTGAAAATAAAAAATAATCTGAACTTCATTTCCAGGTGTAATTTGTAAAGAAAGAATTGTTTTATATTTATTATACAGTAGAATTTGTTTCTTTAAATATGAGAGCTATCTACAAATATAAAGGACAGATGATGAGGGAATTTAAAAAAATATTTCCGGTTTAAAACAGATAGACAGAAAATAGATATGAATTGACTAGCAGATCTAAATGATCTGCAGTAGATCAGCAAATAATAATTCTGATTCCCAGCTGTTTCACCTTAACAGCAACAAAATGATCCCACAATGTAAACATACACTATACTGTTGACACAAAGAAAAAGGTAAGCAGGAATTATTTTTTTCATTATGAATTCTTTTTACTTCTGGTACTCAAAATAAATTTCTGGACTTAGAATACTCCACTTCCAAATGAATGTCTTTTGCACCATGTTCTAGATGATAGATCTCGCCAATGTAGTTTTTTAAAAAATAGATCCTGGTCTACTTCCATGGTTGACAACACAAAAATTAACTACTCTGCATTATGAGGTGCAAACAGACTAAACAGATTGTTAGCCTTGCTACTATAAAAATAAACAACATAGTTGCCTAGAAAAATCTGATAATGTATTCATTCTAGTTTCAGTATACTCACATTATACATACAGAAGTAGATACAAATATAAATAAACAAACAAACAGCAAGCTTTCCCCTCCCCTTTCAAATGCATACCTGACTCGCAGAGTGCTTTGTCACAGTAATTCCAGCACTACACAGTATGCAAAGGCAATCTTCTTAGTAATTTTCTTTTTAGAACATAATAAAAAGGATACAGCCTTAAAGCTCCAGTTTGAGTCCCAATTGCAAGTATCTTCTGAACAGGATCAAAAGCCAAGGCCGAAGGTTGATAGGGAAAACCATGGCGTACAGTCTGTCAAGTCAGGACAGTGAAGTAACAGTGGGTCAGGAAGCAGAAGTAAAAACAAAAGCCCAAACATATTAAAAGGAGGTAATTTCCTTTCACTTAATCAAGGAACCCAAATAATTAAGAGAACAGAATGAGCTAAATGGCTGTTTACTATAGAAAAAAAAATGTAGGTTGTAGAGAGCGGGTTTTATTCAACCCTTGCTGAAAATGAAAATACCAAAATAAAACCTTAAATCCATTCTTATGTATATTTAAACAGAGCAGTCCATCCATTCACCTCTCACCTGTACTGTATTCCTATCCTAAACTATAATACTTTGCAAGGATACAGTTGTGGTTATGACATCTGTAATAGAATGTAAGATAGTCCCTAGGTAGCCAGTCCTGTAAATTACATGACCACCAATTATTAAAACCACTCTTCAGAGAGCCATCACTATTTCTCAGGTGGGCTTTGAAAGACATGAACTTGCTGTTCCAGTGTAGCTATCAAGAAACCTCTTTTACACATACGCTTCTGCAGCTATTAATTGCAACGAAAGTCTGTGTCCTCCTCCTTTTACATTACAGAAATAAACACACCTCAGTTCAATATTTTGTGACATTCAAGTGTAGCAGAATTTCACATACATAACGCTTTTTAAAACAGAAAAGCAGTATTATGCCCTCCCCCCACCCCGAACCTTCAATGGAGTCTAAAGATTGACGTGGTGGAGGAAGAGGAGTCAATGCAGGTAATACTGTACTAACCAAACAAGAATACTTTTTTTTTATCTTCAGGATCAACCTATCTCACACCCCAATATCCAAGGAGTGTATTCAATCCAAAAGCAAGCCAGGCTACAGCCGCTTAGGCCACAGGTGTTGTAAAGGTAGACATGAGTCTTAACATTCACATCATTTTGTGTTTCCATTTGGCACAGCTGGTGAACCAATCTGCTGCATCATCGTTTTGGAATTTGGACTTCAGCTGCATTTACTGTACCATGGAAATACTGCCATCAAAAACTCTTCCGCCCACCCCCATCCTAAAATTACTTAGCAGGGTATTCCGGATGTATTTCCTGAGCTGCATTTGCCGAAGCTTTTTAAAAGGTCTCTACCAACTCTAGGTTGCCAGTAATGCAGATAAACTTGGTACCTTCTCCCCATATTCCATCAACAACATCGTATCAGTACCAGTGCACCCCTGAAGATGCTTCGCCCCAGGGGGAAAAAGCAGCTCAAATATACCTGTGCATTTCAGGAACAGCCTAAAATGCAAAGGGATAGATCGTCATTGGTGCTTCTAAATAAAAAAAGACCATCATAGCGTCATCGACGTCGTCGCGGCCGCTTCACCCCCCCATCAAAAAAAATAAAATAATGTAAATTGATCGCCTCAAAAGCCTAGGAGTCCAGAGCCTGCAGAGCCCATCATGGCTACATCATCCTCCACTCCCTCCCCCCCCCCATTTCCTCCCAACCGGCGGTTAACGGCTGCAGCATTCACCTTGCAGAGCTGGAAGTGCTCGGACTGTAGGGTCTCCTGGATGTCGTTCTCCCGGGTCGCCGTCTGCGGCGGCTGCGAGGAGGAGGACGCCGACGAGGAGGACGACGAGCCGGCGGTCAGGCCGTCCAGCACCTTCCTGATGTTAAATTTCCTCATGGTCTCCTCAGCGGCGCACCCTGTTCTTCTCCCTCCTCCTCCCCCTCTCCCTCCTCCCCCTCTCCACCCCCCTCTTGCCGTGGCTCCTACTCCCGCCTTATCTCACACACACCTCATATAAACCACGGCCGAGGCGAGCCGAGGAAAGAGGGAAGGAAGGAAGGAAGGAGGCAGGCAGAACCACGGGTCCTGGAAGCGGGGGGAGGAAAGAAGGACGGACGCCAAATGGAAGAAGGCTCTCTCTCCCTCCTGTCTCTTCATCCAATCATCACCACCATCATCACCATCATGGACATGGATTGAGGAAGGAGTAGTAAGGGGGGAGAGGTAGATGGAGCTTCCTCACCGAGGCAGACGCAAAGGGAGGAGGGGAGGGCAGAACAGGCCCCCTCCCTACCAGCTGGAGGAGAGGGAGTGAATCTGATCGAGGACGCGGGGGGGAAGCGCCTTAACAGGAAGAGCGAAGAAGGAGGGAGCACCGAGTCAATAAAGACACTGCGAGATTAGCGCAGCCGCCGCCGCCGCCGCACCGCTTCCTCCCTCTCGCTGTATACATACACACGCATACACGCACCCCCACACGCAGGCAGGCGGGCAGGGCCGGGGAGCGGCCGTTTTCTCTCCCAGTCCGCTGCCGGGGGTGCTGCGACCACCCCCCTCGCCGGCAATGCAGCCGCCTTCCTTCCCCGCCCCCCCTCCGGCGCTAGACTCCGGGAAGGCCTCTGTGGCAATTCCCCTCCGTCCGAGCCTCAGCGCCGGGCCCTCTTCGCCGCGGGTCCGGCCGCCGCTGTCCCCGTTCCCCGCCCGGGCCGCCTTCTGGGAAAAGAGCGGGGCGGAAAGAGCGAGAGAGCCGGGTCCGTCGTGCCTTGGTGGTGGTGTTGCCGCCGCCTCCTCCTCCTCTGAAGGCTCTCGTCGTCGTCGTCTTCCCTCCCTCCCGCTCGCTCCACTCGTGCGGCGGCGGCGAGCCCAGAAGTGACAGCGGCGGCGACCGCCTCAGCTTCCCACCCCTTTTCCCTCCTGCCGGTCTCGCAGAAGGGGAGCGGCCGCCGCGGCTCTCATCCCGCCATGTGCCCCCCGCTCCTCTCGCCCGTCTCTCGCCCGGCGCGGCGGCTCCTCCGCGGACGACGGTGGCGGAGCTCTCCCGCCGCTCGCCTCAGTGCGGCTCTTGCCCCGGGAGCGTCACCAGCGGCGCTTCGTGTGGGCTGTGGCGGTGCCGCCGGCTGTCACACGCCCCCACAACCACCATCCTCTCCGCCTGCGCCGGCTTCCGCCTGCCTCCTCCCCGCCCTGCCTATTCCCTCCCGGCCTCCCAGCGCGGAAACGCGGCCCCCGCCGTCTAGAAGCCAGCGGCGGCTTCCTCCTCCTCCTCCTCCTCCTCCCCACCGCCACCACCGCTGAGGCAGCTGCCGCTGTTGCCTCCTCGAACTGCTGGTGGTGGCAAAGCCGAGGCGGCCCACGCGGAGCATGCGCGCTCACGGGCCTCCAGCAGCACCCGGATGTGGCTGCTTATTTGTTGTTGTTTTGAGATTGTTGCGGCGGCGCGGAAGGGAGGGAGGGAGGGAGCGGGGAAGAGAGTTTGATTTACTTTGCTCCTCAGTGCGAGGTACAGGCGGAAGGGCCGAGGATGGCCGTCATCCCCGCGCACGTTTATTGGGGGACGGAGGGACTCTCGTTGGTGCGCCAGGCTGCGTGTTTCCGCACTAGCCTGTTATAGCGCGATGATTCCGCTTTCAACCTCCTCTGGAATCCTGGGGTTTGCAGTTCCAATCCTGGAATCCAAACTGGTGCGCCAGGCTGCGTGTTCCGCACGAGCCTGTTATAGCGCGATGATTCCACTTTCAACCTCCTCTGGAATCCTGGGGTTTGCCGAAACTGCAAACCCCAGGATTCCAGAGGAGGTTGAAAGTGGAATCATCGCGCTATAACAGGCTCGTGCGGACATGGCCCAGTGCTTAGGCTACGCGGGGCTGGATATGGTGTCCTCTCTCTGCTGACAGTCATTCCCTCTTCCCAGTAGGATTGCTGCAGGGGGAGCAAAATGCGTAGAATCCGGCTGCTTGCCCTCTCGTTAAACCTTTAAAAAAGAAGAAGAAGAAGAAGAAGGCAAGTCAAAGGAACAGCCCTGCAGGTCCAGCCGGACTCTGCTAATCTTAGGACAATCCTTCTTAGGGATTCCCCCCCCCGCCCCCGACAGAGCATGGATGCGCTGATAAGAGCGCATTGCCTCCCCGCCCGCTGGCCGCCACAGACCAGAGGCTAAAGCCAGGGCCTTTGGGGCCCCAGCCCAGGGGCTGGCACTGCTGGACTCTCCAGACCTGGAAGAAGCTGGCAGGAAGAGGAGGCAGCGTGGAACAGGAAGGTCTGGGGTTGGTTTCATGCCATAGTTCTGCTGGGTTGAGCTCCTGGAAGTTGTCTCTGGCTTTACAGAGAGGAGGGGAATATCCAGCATAGTTAAAGCAGGGAGGGTTTAGCTGTGACGTTGATCCCCAGAGATGGTTTATGGTGGAGGGTCCTGCTGTCCACCAAAAGGAGTGGTGAGGAACAGGGTCTTGGGCATGAAGATGGTGGAAGGTTTGGTACAGTTTGGGACCAGCAGGTATGTAGTTTTAACTAGATTTTTTTTTTCAACGAGATCTCATGTTTTCAAGGTGTTTTTAAGCAAAAGCGAAAGTTATCATATGAAGTTGAAAAATTTAAATGATAAAAACCTAGATTAAATGTATCGAAATACATGCTATTTGTAAGTTGTTCTCCGCCTCGATCCATATGGAGAGGCGGGATACAAATTAATAATAATAATAGTAATAATAATAATAATAACTAGACTTAATTTCTATTATAAATAACTAGACTTAATTTCTATTGCTGACATGAGCTGCATTACACACTTCTGTTGAGACAAATCAAGGTTGTTACAGGATCTGTCTTTTTGTTTTTTGAGTGGTATAAACATTCCAAACATGAGGAATCTACAGATATTTTCATATTTAGCAATAAGGTTTGTGATCTCGTGCACACATATCTGAAGTATATCTAACTGAATATGTGGGGTCTGATTTCTCATAAGCGTGAATAGAATCAGATTGCATAAATTACAATTAAGCATCTCTTTCAGGCTTTCTGTGTCATGTTGGTGCTGATGTTTGAGAAGAAAAAATAAATTTCCATTCCAGCTAGGGTAAGTCTTAGGGACTAACTAGAAACAGCCTCTTCAAACTACCTGTACACAAGTAATCTCAATCTTGTTGATACTGCTGTGCCTCAAGTTTTATCCACTGATAATGTGCAATTCTGTACATACCTAGTTAAGATGAGCCTGACTCAGTTGAATAGGACGTACTTTCTGGAAAATAAGTAGCAGATCGCAGCATAAAACCTTTCTTGTGCATCCAAGTATCTCGGTCACAATCCAAGAAAGAATTACACACATGTAAACTGAATTTAATTCAGTGGCTGCAAGCATAATTAAGTTTGCCCTAGTAAACAGTATTGTGGATAACATGTCCCTAAGCCTCTGAACAGCCTTTGCTATTTCTGTCCCAGAATTATTTAAATACTGGACTTATAACTCTGGCCGTGAAGTTAATTTTAAAGGCATGAACTCAAATGTTCTGAGGTTTAGTTTTGAGTTGCAGCAGAATTGTTTATTTATATGAAGTATTTTTACCCTGCTCTTTAGCCCCAAAGGCTTCCAGAGCAGATTACATACATCCTTAGGAAAGACAATCTACAGCCTTACAGTCTAAAAAGACATGACACAAAAGGGATAGGGAGAGTCAAAGTCAAGCTGGAGCACCAGTTCTTGAAGAATGAGCTGGGGATAAGGGAATGGTATCTAGACATGATGAAATGGAGTGAGCCACTTGATGTGTATATGTACAATGATTTCTCTGAGTTTGTTTTTAACTTTTTGCAACAAAAAAGTTGCAAAAGTAGCATGGGGGGAACAGGTGAGGTTAGACAGTTCTCCCTGATGTACTGATATTTGTCTGTAGAAAAAAGGTTGTGTGAAAATATTAAAAAAAACCTTGCCTCCACTTGTGATTGAAATGGGATAGTGCACTCTGCTGCCTCAGGACTCTATTACTTCATTTGTGCTGCATGTCTAGATCAGGGCACTTTGAGAAATGAAGGTGTTAATAGTCAAGTAAAGCGTTACTAAAGTTAGGTAAATGTTTATTTAAGATGATGTGAGATAGTAACAAAGAAAACAAAGAGAGCATAAATGCAAATACATTTGTGCAAACACAGATAAATTCTTAGATTTGGGGGTGTAATGAAATTTGGAACAAGGTAAATTCTGGAATTAGGAAAAGTCTAGTTTTGATTCAATTTTTATTTATTTATTAACATTATACTTTGCTTTTCTGCAAAGGCATCTAACAATAACACAGTTAAACAAAAACAGGATTGCAATTTAAACAAAAGCAGGTAAAGAATGAGTTAAAACATAAGACATAGCACCCAACAAGTAGAAAACTCTTCAGTGGCCTTATTGTTGTTGTGTGCCTTTAAGTCATTTCCAACTTATGATGACTCTAAGGCTCTAACCCAGTGGTTCTCAACCTTCCTAATGCCGCGACCCCTTAATACAGTTCCTCATGTTGTGGTGACCCCCAACCATAAAATCATTTTCGTTATTATTTATTTATTTAGTTAGTTAGTTAGTTATTTCCAACATCAAATAGATTGGAAACACTGCCCTAAATCACTGCTCTGGATAGACTTCTAATGCCTAAAAACTGGTAACCCTCCCCCCTTTTTTTAAGCACAGAGAGCGTCCATCAATGCCAGAATTAAGGCAGTAGTTCTAGTTCTGAATGTTGGGTTTCCACAGTTCAAAAAGCCAGTCACTCCCAAAGGCAATGCCAAAACAGCCCACATTTTACACGAGGCTCAGGGAGGAAAGGACAGGGAGAGATGGCAGCGGCATAAGCAGACACGTTTTATTTCACTCCCTCCCTTCCTCCCTCCCTTAAAGGGAGTGCGGACGCTGAACATACAAAAAGCGAGGAATGCAAGACAGTCAGGGCGAAGAACACAACACGTGCATGTGGCAAGCGCCAAGGGTCCACGCACAACAAAAGCGAGAGGAGAAAGTCATCCTGGCTATTTCTGCATTAGACTGTTATAGCACTATTATTCCACTTTCACCATCCTATGGAATCCTGGGGTTTGCAGTTTGAACCCCAGCACAGGGTTCTCAGAAGCACTGCTCCCATTGGCTGTGAGGCCACCTTCTTTTAAAAGGGGGGGCAGGATTGAGGAGCGGCGACCCCTGTGAAATGGTCGTTCGACCCCCAAAGGGGTCCCGACCCCAGGTTGAGAACCACTGCTCTAACCTATCACAGAAGTTTTTGGCATGATTTGTTCAGAGGGAGTTGGCCTTTGCCTTTATCCGAGGCTGAGAATGTGTGACTTGCCCAGGATCACCCAGTGGGCTTCCATGGCCAAATACGGATTCGAACCCTGGTCTCCACAACATCACACTGGCCCCTTCTTCAGCAGCCACTGAGTTTAAATATTGAAAGCCTGCCTCCTAAAATATTTTTACTGGGGAAGAACAACATAAAAGAAGCCAGCCCAACTTCCTTTGGCGGGGGGTACAGACCCTGTACAAAGTAACTGAGAAGACCTCTCTTGTATGTTCAGCAAAGGTGCCCTTGATGGTGGAAGGGCTAAGAGAAAGATCTGTGACTGTTCCACAGCTATTAATGAGGTTCTTGAACAGATGCTCCTGTTTAGGCAAAGTTTAATAGCACACATATGTTGCTCAGATTGTGCCTTTGCACTGTTCAGTGTGCTCATTCAGATAATTTTGAGAACCTTGCCCTGTTGAGGAGGCATTTCATAATTTCTACACAATTTCCCACTATTCCATTTTAACTGCCATAGCAACATCTTATGGAATCCTGGAATTTCTAGTTTAGTGAAGGTTATCTAGAACTGTCAGCTGGAGTGCTCTAGTGCTTCAAGCTACAAATCTCAGGATTCCATAGGATGTTGCCATGGCAGTTGAATATAGCATTATAATGGTGTACTATGAAAGGTGCAATCCCACACGAGGACCAGGAAGGGAAGCTAGTGGACCTCCAGATGTTACTGGTCTACCAATTCCAGCAACCCTAGATAGCATAGCCGGTGGTAAGAAATGAAGTCAACAGCATCTAAAGGGCTGCATAGCTTTTGCCTCAGAACTAGGACTTATTTCTACATAGAGCAGAGGCAACATATGAGTGATTGCTTGTCTTTAAAAGAATGCCCTTTACTCAAGACCCAACTACTTCCTTTTTCTGTTTACTGCAACAAGCTTCTGCAACAGCCATGTAACAGTACTATAAGAGCCATGTAAGGGTTATAGTATTCTGTTAAGGTCGGTCATGTTCTTTGATGGACAAGAGGATACTGGGACAAGAAAACACTATATAAGTGCATGCATATTCCACATACAACAGAGATGGTCCTCTAGACGTGGGACTGCATTTCCAAGCATCCGTCACCGGTGGCTATCCTGGCTAGAATTGACAGGGTTTGTCATCCAACATCTGAAGGCTGACAAGTTGCTCACTCAAGTGGACACTGTTTATATAATGAATACATATTAAATATTAGGAGTGAATAGTGATTGTATGAGTGTATAGATTGCCAGTCTATAGATGGGAACACAGATTATTCATGCTTATACCACAGCAGAAAAGCACAGATAAAAAATAACGGTCATTACTTTATTTTCATGCCATTTTTCCTTTGAAAAGTTTGCAGATAAGCTCATTATTTTTAAAAATGATAATAGCAAAATATGCAGACACACTCAATATATAGTTACTTTACTTTAATTACTTCAACAGCATAGCAGTGGAGGTGGGAAGATTAAGCTTGTGCTTGATTTTCTTATTAAAATCCTTAACTTCAGCATGCTCTTGAGCTTGTTTGCTCAGAAATAAATTCCACTGGCTTCAACGAGGCCTAATTCTCTGTCTCACTGAAGCCTTGTATTACAAACTGAAATCAAAGAATGGAAGACTACCATTTTAAAGTACTTGTCTTTGACTGGAAAATGCCAATGGTAAAAAGAGATTGAGTCCCATCAACTGTGTGTGCAGCCCTGTATGATAAAGGACAGGCTAGCATTGTGCCTCAGTATAGGATATGGTGCAGCTAGATGTTTTTGTTGTCAGTATTTATCAAAACAACAATTATTAACATTCTGTTTCCTTTAGTTCGAGCTTAGAGAATGAACCCCTCCCATTACATGACCACCAATTTTTTAATTAGAAAAATGTGCAAAACTGTCTGTGCAAATGTGCAAAAATATAGGATTTCTGTTTAAGTCTATTGTATTTTTTATTTTATTTTATTTTAAGAAACTGGGAATGAACTTAATATTTTAATTTAATGAGTTTGATAGAATATAGACCAATGCCATATGTTTTATTGTGGGTTTTTACTTGTAGACCTGTAGAATACATATAGCAATATGACATTAAAATGTCAAAGGCATCATACTCAAAACTGCATTGTGCATTTTATTTGCCTTGAAAACTGGAAGGGAGACACCTTCATGAACCTTTGTACTAGAAAAATGAAATGTTTAGGGTAGAGCATAGAGCTGGATATACTAAAATGTCATAACCTGCGGGGGTTTCACAGGCATTGTGAGTCTATTGAGGAATACCTGTGGGCAAAGCAGTATGCTATGCCAGGAACATCACAGCCAAAGTAATGTTACTGAAATTCTTTCCTAATGCAATGCTGAATGCAGCAGGGGACAGTATGTGTGTGGTGCATCTTGGTAGTGTTATGAGACAATGTTGCCATGACGGAACCATGAAATGGATGCAAATCTATATACAGCACAATTTGTCCTCCCTTTTTTATAGTGAGACTGTAGTTGGCAAATGAAACTGAGCAGCCACCTCCCTTTCCAGTTGTGACAGCACAAACCACTTGGTTTGCCGCAGCTGTTAGACATATCTGAAGTACAGAGGTGTGCGTGAAATCAAGTTTCTTTTTTCAGATAGTTACCTTTATTTTGATATCAAAGACAGCATCTACTGCAGCTGAAGGGAACAGGAAAGGAAGGACTTCACTCTTCTGGAGACCCAGGCTGCTAAAAGGATGTACAGGCTTTAAATTTTCTTGACTATTTACTGATTGATTTATATTTGGAAAGAGACATGCTTAGTGGAAGTTCTGCCATGTTTCACATAGCTGAAACAGGCCCAGTGATCCCTGGCAGACGCCCAAAGCAATGATATATTTGCTGCACTTCTCTTAATTCAAATATTGATATAGACAATGCATTAGGGGAACAGAAGTGTGTTGTGGGGCAGTAGAGGTGGAAGTGAGGCTGTGTTTGTTAGTTAAGCAAGCACTAGAGCCTGGTGGATGGCTGGGTGATAAGTGCAGCTCTAGAGTGTAGCAAATCTACATCAGATTTCCTTAGGCTACTTGGCTGGTGTATATGTAACTTTCAAACTTGCCAGAATAGCAGCTATTTATCCTCCACTTCTGCCCTCCAATCATTTTGTGCCAGCCTACTGCAGGACAGCAGGAGCCAGCTAGCCTAGGATATCAGACTGTATACTTGAATTCAATTTTCCCCCCCAATTCATTCCTCATTTTCAGTGTTTTCTCCAGGACTTAAGCTTGATTGCCTTTGCAATGAATTCCCTGAGGTTCCACTGTGGCTTTTCCTGTAATTCTATCAGTGTTTGAAGGAGTAATTTATTTTTATGCTTATCCAAATCTTCTTTTGGCCAGTGCAAAGACTTAATTAATTTCCTTCCTACAGTCTAGAAATGCACAGTACTGTTTCCTTCCCTTTTGTTCACATAGTCCATTGAGTTCTTCTGCTTGCTGTTCTGTGTTCTACTAAATATCAGCTTTGGACAGCTTGGAATTGACAAGGACAGCTTCGTCAAGGCAGTTATCTGTTGCCTTTCCTTTCACCAGTAAAAGAGAATAAAAAGTTCTGTCTGGTGGCAGTATCATCTAGATTAAAATTGAAGGTTAACGTATATTGGCCTTTTAGTGCTACATGGCATTTATAAAGGGATGCAACTTGTGCAGCTCTCCAGATGTTGTTGGAACTCCCAGCAACCCTAGCTAGTAAAGCCAGTGGTGAGGAATTGCTGGAACCTGGAACCTGGAACAATACACTGTGTATGTACAGTTCAGTACTTCTTAGAAGTAACCACTCTTTGTGAAATGAAACAGAACTGATTTTGAAAGTTATGGTTGCTTTTATTATACGTATCTTTTTCTTTGAGCAGTTCTTATCAAAATGAGCTATGATACTATTTATACTTACCCAAAAGCAGTCTCACTGACTCATGGGACTTTAATCTCTATGTAAACATGCATGTGATTGCAAAATCAAATTATCAAAATCAACATCAGATAAATTCAGTACTGGCAGAACGATTTGAATTTTTAAAAAACTGATCTTCCAAATCTTGAGAAACTGGTAGATAATGGCCTTTTCCACACTAAACTGTTACAGTGCTATTATTATGCTTTCAACATCCTATGGAATCCTCGAAGGCCCCTCCCTAAACTGCAGACCTGAGGATTCCATAGGATGTTGAAAGTGGAATAATAGTGCTATGACAATCTAGTACAGAAATGGCCAATGTTTCATGTTTTAGGTTTAGCTATTGAACTTGTCTGCTTTATTCTTTTATTTGGTGGTGGTGGTGTTTTTAAAGTTCTGATTTCAAATACTGGAACCAGCCGTGAGTGGTGCTTCTACACCCAAAGTATGGGATAGAGATGTCTTAATAAATAAAAATAAATTTTTTTGAAAAAAAAAATGTTTATCCTTTCTTTCTGATATCATTGTATTGTACTGACCAGAGTATTTAGGAGAAGGCAAAGTTAATAAATATTGTTAAAGTGAACATCCTTTCATTATATTAGGTAGATTGCTGATAAAGGGAGCTCAACTGATGTTTCTTCTGTGAGAATTCAAAAAGAATTTATCAGAGTCCCCTGATAAAAACATCTATATGTTTTTTGAATGAAACAGTCATTAGAAATTGGTGAGGAGCAGGGACAGATGTATGTGAGATAGCGTTGAAAAATCCAGGCATCACCGATCTTTTTCACACTGAATCCCTTACGTGGCTGTAGAAGCATTTCTGTTCAACGCCCAGATGGGACCAGAATTATAACTGATTTCATATGATACTTAATATAGCATTATATTTCTCCTCGTGTCCCAAAAATTTCCATGTAATGGCCACATCCTTTCACAAGTCTCAGATAATGCTCTCATACTTACTTATTGAGAAAACATGCAATAAGTTTTAAAGAAAGGTGGGTGGTCACTTGAGGCTACAAGTAGAATTTTCAACTAAAAGAACAACTTCTAGCTGTCATACTTAAGAGCCTTTCTGCTTTTTATTACAGTAGTGGCACCAGACTTCAGGGAGCGTCAGAGTAGGATATTGGGAGACCAGGGTTTGAGTCCCTACTCAGCCACGGAAGCCCACTGGGTGACCTAAGACAAGTCGTATTCTCTCAACCCTTTGGAAGGCAACAGCAAACCACCTCTGAATCTTGTCAAGAAAACCCAGTCATAGGGTTGTCATAAGTCAAGAGTCTACTTGCAGGCACCCAGCAACAAACTGGCATGAGCTCCTAGATTTAGGACAAATGTAATCCCAGTAATAATGGAATGATGTTTCGGTGAAGAACCAGTATGGTGTAGTGGTTTGAGTGTTGGCCTATGACTGGAGACAAAGGCTGGATTCCCCATTCAATCACGGAAACCCCCTGGGTGACCTTGTGCACATCACACTCTCAGCTCCAGAAAACCCCATGATGGGTTTGCCACAAATAGTAATGGCTTAAATGTACAGAACAGCAACAATGTATCAGTCCTCTAGTTCAAATCCAGTTTGCCAATTGACTTCCGGGAAGCCATCTTATAGAGAGCAGTAAAGGCTCTCCAGAGGACCCTTGAGATGTCATAGCAAGTTTGCCCCTGTCAGCTTAACTGCTCTGGCTTCCATTTTATATGTGATTTATTGCTTGGAGAATGAGATAGAAAATTTGAAACTTGTTTTATAAAAAGAAGGAATACGTATGTTGCATCTCAGTTGGATGTAGTAAAATGCTGGAACCCGTGTAATATGTCTCCCAAAAAGGAAAACAAAGTTTAGTGCTATAAGTAACTCTATGGGGGAAAAACCCTCATTTATCCATTTCTAAATGGCTATCATGATAGACTTTAAAAGCTTCGTTCCAAAAAATGAGATGAAAAATGTTCATCTCATTTTTATAGAATTTTACATTGGTTGTGCAATTCCATGTAATCATTTATCAGTGATTCACTGTAAGTGATCGCCTACACAATAAAAAAGAATATCTAGTGTTATAGTATTCTCACTGTAATTGCAATGCATTTCATTGACAATATCTTACAGCACTGTCACTTCATTTTACATTGACATGTCATACTAATATTCCTTGAATACCAGTGGAATTCTGTGAAAGTTTTGATTGTGAGTAGTTCAAACCAGAAGGTTAAAATGAGAAAAGGACAGGATATTAATGATGTGAAATGCTCTGAGTTACATAGCAACCGGAGCTTGATCATTAGTTGAAGAAACCAGCAAAGGTCTTCAAATGCAAGTGCTGGAAATGCAGCTTCTGAGTTAAACTATCATATGACTAAAATAATAGTTTCTTCATTTGAAATCCCTTGAATTATTCAGTTTTGCTTATTCTGTTTTAGATATGAAGCAATACTCCATACATTGAGAAACTGGGACCTGTTAGTTCATCATTTCAGCATCTGTGTTAGTGCTTAAACTGTGGAGTGCTCCTTGAATTGTGTTTAAAAATGATTTTCTAGGGATGGACTGGGAGAAAGGTATGTAGCCACCATACACCCTTGCCAGCACAAACAAGCAGGGCTTTGAAAATGTCCTTCACTCCCATCCTGCTTGGGATGGTTCTACTTGTTATAATTGTTTCAGGATGATCAGCTTTGTACAGATGAAACAGCAGGAGGTACAAGGACAGATCCAGAGGAATTCCTTTAAATACAGAGTTTGGTAAGTTTCTCTTCAGAACAAGCATAATGACATGCTGAAGCTGTCTACAGGTACTGCTCCATTGTGGACAGCTTCAGCATGCCGTTATTTCCATTCTTCTGAAAAGTAACTTTGCAAGCTCTGTTTAAATGTGACTATCTTCAAGGTGAGATTTTCTGTTCCTGGGAACAAGGAGTCAAGGGCTCCTAAGCCATTCTCAAAAAGCTCTTTGCTTGAATGGGTGCAATAAAGCGTAATAGATATGCTTAGCTCTTGTTACCTGGAACCTCTAAGATCAATAAAGATATCTATTTGTCTATCAACAGATAGGAAGATAGAGGCAGAACACTTAACAGCTGCTATCTTGTTAATCCTCACATGGCCATTGTTAACTTAGCAGCACATCCTGTTCTCCTTGCCTGTATCAGGCCTTTATATCACAGGATATAAAGGGTTGAATCCTGTTTGTTACAAATATGTAACCTAGAGTTACACACTCATGACTATTATGTGTTCATGATCCCTCTGTAACCCCTAATCTAGGGACCTTGAGAGTTCCCCAATCCTCACTAACTGGGCAGCAGCCACTGCTACCAACAAGGGTCTGTTCCCCTGTTAATCAGGAAGCCACTGATAGACTGCCCAACCCACCTTGTGTGAGTAATCCACACAAGGGAATTGTTACAGCAACCCTGATTCTGTCTGCTGTACTGGAGATCATTCATGGGAGGGGTTTGAAACAGTAGTCAGCTGCTGCCTGGTAAATGGGGGAGTGAGGCCAGGATTCACTACATAGTAAAGTAATTATGATGCTTACACATGCATATATTCTATACAGTTTTCTGGTCAATGCTGGTAATGTTGCAACAGAGTAGGGTTTCATTCCTATGAGATTTAGAAAATCCTAACAAACGAAGGAGTCCTACCCAAGCATTCTACTAAGAATTAAAGCTTTCTCTGGCCATTTCTGCACTATGCTATTATAGTGCTATTATTCCGCTTTCAATCTCCTGTGGAATCCTGAGGTTTGTAGTTTGCTGAGGCCAAAGAGCTCTCTGGCTGAGAATTCTAAAGATCCTCCCCTAAACTGCAGATTCCAGGATTCCGTAGGATGTTGAAAGTGGAATAATAGCACTGTAACAGTATAGTGCGGAAATGGCCTCTGTGAGTTCCCAATTCCAGCATATTATCTGACTGGGGAAATCAGCCCTCTGTTTACAGTAGAACTTGATTAAACTTCTAATCTCTTAAATAAAATGCTGAAACTGATCCACATTTCAATCCTCAAACCTATTTTTAATACTAAACCTTATCCCATGTATACTCAAATCAGTGACAAAGAGGTTGTTTTTTTGACATTTGTAGAAAGGTTCCCCTTCACAACTAAGCATCAACTGGATCTCAACCATACAGATGTGATTATCATTAGAGCTCCTCTCTCTCTGGGAGTGACTTTCAGGAAAGCTGGAACAATTATTTGAATTCAGAAAATAGTTATCTTTTGTATTTAGGATAAAAATCAGTAAGTATAGGAGCTCAAAATATCCATCATATTAACTGGGGCATCCTTCCAGCTGTCAGGGAAGAAAGCAATCACTTTTTATTCCTGGTATTGAAGTAGTGCTGGCAGGTATTTGTGCCATGCCTCGAGCCTAATTATGTTAATATGTGCTTCCAGGTTGATATCGCTACCAAATAGTGCTCAGGACTGGAGGCAAACCATACACGGCAGATTTTAAAGTGGGGGGGTCAAATGTGGCCCTTGAAAACCACTAGTGCAGCTCACCAGAGGTACATGCAGCCACCACCAAAATCTCACCTACCTATATCACCACGACCAGTGATGAACGTATGTGGAGATGCCTTTCTTCCTCGCCATCAGGTGTGGTGGCTGGATTGTATGGACCCTGATGTTGCTGAGAAAGGAGGCACAATAAAGAGAGTTACCTATATATACTTCTCACTCCCCCACCCCCCGAACAGGACAAGAGAAAAGACTTTGCTTCCAGCAGTCATGAGCAGAATCAGTGGGATGGGAGGGAAATTTTTAGTCTCGTCTTCTTCCCAGCCATCTTGGCCAGCTTTGGTATTGGTGGGAATTCAAGCCTCCCTCAAATTCACCCAGAGGATCCAGAGCAGGATTTCTGGAATATGGGATGGATCAGTGCTCTGTGCAGTAAAGCCCTCGCCCTTCTGACAATTTAGATCAAGATTGCTGAACTGGACTTGAACAGCATCCCAGGAAACTTGAAGCATGCATTGTGGAGTTGCGGGAGGGAAGTGGGCTTTAATCCCCTCTATCCTACTTCACCCTAGCACCCCTTCCCATTGGAAGGAGTGAGGTTAACCATTATTCTTCCTCCGAGAGATCTTGATCAGGATGGGAGGAGGGTAAAGGAGATTAAATCATTTGGTCACCATGCTAAGGTCACATGCAGCTATAATGGCCTAAAAGATTGCTTACCCCATCTTTAAAGGACTAGGAAGAACAGAGTAAATAGTTGAGAAAAAAGGTTAATGAGGTGCTTGAACAGTTTTAGGACAAATGGGGAAATGGCCTTGACTGAGGTTTCCCCATGTTATCTTGTCACATTTCTTTTATATCCCTTCTTTCATATCCGTATAGCAATAAGATCCAATGATTATTTATTTATTAGAACATTTCAGCAGTGCTCTATATCTGAAGATCTCAGCTTAAAGCTTCCATGCCATTTAAACAATTTAAATACAGTCTTTCACACAATCAGCAAAATTGAGAAATGAATCCTAAGAGAAACTATATACAGTCCCCTTCTTCCCAAATACTTAGTGTGGTACTCCTGATGCCTGGTTATTCTTGTACCTACCTTAGCAAATGGGTCCAAGTTTGCACTAGAACCAGAAAGCCTGGTCTTCTATGGTATTATTCAACTGAGCAGGAGAGCAAAAAGAAAAGGGGAGGGGAAAAATTTCTCTCCCCTCTTATGTGCCCATTATATTTTTCTCAACGTTGCTTTACTTTACTATTCAAGGAAATTCACTGCCAAGGTAAATAAGCAATGAGGACTAAATATTGATCTTCCTCACAACTTCTCAGTGCTCTTAAAAATTTACTGATCTCAGTATGTGCTTGAGCCTCAGAAAGGCATGGGAAAGATATTAGCTCTGCAACATAAACCAACAGTCAATAAATGTAGGCTGTACTGGATTAAATGAGAAAGCACATTCTAAGGCTGAAGTTCATTCAGTGAAAAGCCATCATCCTTCTGATTAAAACTGTAAGGTTGTGACTTCTAACACTTTGGTTGATCGTCTATAGTATTAGGAGATGATAGACTCTCTAGTGTGCATGCACATTCAAGTATTAATGATGCACTCAAAGTTCCTTAGCTAACCTAGATTTACAATTCATATTTTGTGACCTTTCCTTGTGAGGTGTAAAAATGATGTTTTCTCTGTTTGATTGTGCACTCTCCCTCTCCCTCTCCTTCCCACACATATATGAAGAAAACAAATGGCTTTAACTGTCCTAGAACAAATGGTTTCATCTTACTTCCTGTTTGCTGTAAGGGAAATAAGCAGAAGTTGACTGTGTTTCAAGATTTTTCTGGTAGAGATTTACCATGTAGTCTTGGGAAACTGACTTTCACACAGTCTTTCTTGAAACATGGGAGAGACACATCAGTTGGAGAAACTGTGTAGGGAAGATAGATGGTGCATACCCTTCTACATTTCACATATCAAAACCAGGACATGTGTAGGTAAGCAAAAACAGAATGTGGTCAAGATGGCAGAAGATGTTAATGAGGAAGAGCACACAAGTTAGAAGAGACTGCAGCAGTTTGCTTTTTTCTGCGCATACAGGGAAGGACAAAATGCCACCCTCCTCTCTTCTCTTCCCCCTGCTGAGTTGGTTGAATGCAAAATCCCTTTGCACTTTGAACTCAGTTTTCAGTAATTGAACTAAGCTGAGAACAAAGGGGGGAAGTGGGAGGAAGAGAGAGAAACAAGGATATTTAGAAGGAGCTAAAAAAGTTGGGCAACAGAAGACTAACTGGGATTTTCCTTGCCAAAGCAGTACAATTGGAGTGTATCATGGTTACACTGAGTTTGACCAGGGCAGGGTTGAGGTGGTACTTTAAGCAAAGTACTAGCCATCTTTGAATACTACATAACCCTGTATGGTGTCAGCTGCTTTTGTTGTAGTCTAGCTGGATTTTAACCAGAATGTATACCTCCTCAAATGTGTTGGACTCTAGATCCCATCTGTTTCACACACTGGCCTAATAGTCAGGAGTAAATGGAGTTCTACTCCAACAGCACAAGTATTCCCACTCCTTGTCTACACACACATGTGCATACATATAATGTTTTATTATTTGGTCTGTAATTGCATTCCTTTTTGCTTTTTCTGCAGATTTGAAAGAGTTCCTAGACAAACACATTATGTTAGAGAGAGAAACTATTCCAAGTTTAAATAAATGAATAAAAATTAGTCCCACTGCTCTACCTGTGCAATCAAAGGCAAGAACAATCTCAAGAATTCTGCACTTAAGTTTGTTGTCATGTGGAGGTAGGAAGGGAAACTGAACATTATCTCTTCTGTTTGTTTTCCTGAGGAATGTAAACAACCAGTCTGTGATACAAAAACAGCATATTTAAGATGTACAGTTCAGATAAACTTCATGTCTTCACAGTAGGAACTAATGTCAAATATTATGATGTGATTTATTCAGTCTTGGTGCTGGAAGTCATTCTTTTTTTCCGTTGTGGTTACCCTAAGGGATTCTTCTCTCACCCACAGAGATACCTTTCCCATGTTATTTTCTGTTCTAAAATGTTTTTCCAAAATGACTCTTCTTTTAGATGACAACCATTTGTATCTCTGAATGGCTGGAGTATACCTGTCTTCACACCTAATACAATCAGAAAAGGTTTTACTGAAGATTTCATGTATGCACATTATAAGAACTTTAAAATTTGCTAAATAGGAATATTTGCAGAGTGACTGACATTTAAAGTCTTATTACTATTTGTACTATGATTCTAGAAGAGTTGAAATTTATGCAGTGGTCCTCTATGGAATGTTATTATTAGGAACAGAAGAGCTGCTTTATCTTGGCAGTACTTCCAGAATATTGATCTAAGATTAGGTTAAAGTGCAGTTCAAATCTCTATAGTTTGTGAACCAGACTCATTTCTACAATAAGAAATCTGACAGCATAAACATGGAAATGATTGTCTTTCATACACACCTTGCCACCAATTACAAAGGCTTGGCTCCTACATTGTTCCTCTGTTCATGTAAGAGAAGGCAGGATTTGGTTCAAACCCCACACTATCTGCTGCCCCTGCCCCATATTTCCCATAATTCTAAATGGCCTGTTTACCATCAGGAACAGATTTTCAGAAAAGGCAAGTGGCTTCAGAGGGTTGGGAACAGAAAAAACTAGGAATTTGAGCTTTTTTTTTGTTTCCAGAAGGGAAGCAGAGTGACCACATGTTTTGCTGGAGACAATTCTAGTAGAACTTCCCCTCTTTGAACAGCTGTACACTTGAAGGAATCCTATATATGAAAGATTATCTGATTTAAACGTAGTTTAAAGATTAAACAAAAACAAGAATTGTATTTGTCCTTTCTGCCTAAGCTGTTTTTAGTTGTAAACCAGTGTCAGGAATGAATTGGATGCAGGAGTGAACAAATTAAAACTTAATCCAGACAAGACAGAGGTGTTCCTGATTAGTCAAAAGGCAGGTGAGGGATAGGAAATCAGTTTATGCTGGATGGAATTACACTTCCTGTGAAGAGGAAGATTTGCAGTGTGGCTGTATTCCTGGATTCAGCCCTGAGTCTGGATTCATAGCTTTTAGCAGTGGCCAGGACAGCTTCTGCACAATTAAAACTATTCCAGCATGGGGTAGTGGTTTGCCTGTTGGGCTACAACTCTGTAGACCAGGGTCCGATTTCCCACTTGGTCATGGAAACTCACTGGATGAGCTTGGGCAAGTCACTCTCTCTCAACTTCTGATGAACACAAAGGCAAACCTCCTCTGAACAAATCTTGCCAAGAAAGCCTCATGATAAGGTTGCCTTAGGGTGACCATAAGTCAGAAACAACTTCAAGGCACACAAAGAACAACAAACCAGCTGTTCCCACTCCTGGTGATGTTCTATCTAGTCACTGTGATGCATAGTTTGGATTACTGTAAGGCACTCTGTGTGGTGCTCTTCCACAAGAGAGGGCCTACTTTGTGGCTGCTTGTAGAATATAGAATGGCCTTTCCAGATAAATTAGGCTAACCCCCTCCCCCTGGTCTTCCTGGTAGGCCTTCAGTAACTAATTGGGTCTAAATATGGGTGCTGGATCTTGCATATTTTAATCTTTATGAATATGTTTTTAAAGTGTTTAGCGCTTAAATTCATGTGAAAATAACTTAGTGTATTTTATTGAGACAGTATAATATGTTGTACTTTGCATCCCAACCCTGTGAGAAAAATATTTCCCACCTTTCTCCCAAAAACAGAGTTGGGGCCCTGAACACTTAGCAGCTGGTTAGCAGAAGGAGCAGGCACCATATCACTTAAACATAGGCCATTTCTGCAGTACGCTGTTATAGTGCTATTATTCCACTTTCAACCTCCTATGGAATCCTGGGATTTGCAGTTTAGGGAGGGGCATTAGGAATTCTCAGCCAGAGAGCTCTTTGGCCTCAGTAAACTACAAACCACAGAATTCCACAGGATGTTGAAAGTGGAATAATAACACTAGAACAGTGTAGGGCAGAAATGGCCATAGTATTCCCTACTAGGCTCTGTTATATTTCTATTTAAAGTATTACAACTGTTTGTAACTTAGCATCTCTGCTTATAAATCATCATATGCAGCATATGCTGCACAACCATGTCCTCCTTTTTCTTCTTCTTTGATTATATGATTCCTTGCTTTGGGCAAGGCATAACTCATCACCCTGAAGGACAGTGAGGATCTAAGCTAATATGTGGTTATTATTTATTTCACATGTGAGAAAAAAATTCCAAGAGTAATAGATAAAGACATGTAAGTATGATATATATGTTGCAAACATATTTTCTTCCCTCCTTTCAACCATATTTTAAATGTAATTCAGCTTATATTAAAGTTAAAAAAAATATGTATCTGGTACAAGGAGAATATGGCTCCTTAATAGCTTTATATTACACTGCAGTTCTAAAGAGGGTTATAGGAAGAGGAAAATCACAGATCTACTGCCTCATACTGCTACCCACCAGCTTATACTGGCCACAGCACCTGAGTGTGTAGCTTTGCTAAGCTTTTCCTTTTAAATATACCCACTGAAAGCAATATGGGAGAGAGTCAGCTGCCTTAGCTAACTATTCAGACTGTTTTGCCTAGGGATCTCAGCACTGTTTTTAAACCTATGGAATTCAAGACTGGCAGGCAGGTGATTATGAATTTTTCATGTTTGCATGTAAAACAGTAAGAACACAGGACACGGTGTATAATACTTATAATTCAAACAGTTAGCAGTGTGCCTGCCTTGAAGACAATGGCAAAATAATAAATGTTATAACATTGTTTAAAGTATAAAAAAATATATCAAGGAAAGGAGAAAATATAGCAGACCCCATTAAATAAATGTAAGATGGCTGTAAATTAGGACACTTGATTGGTAATTTCTCAAAGGGCTCAACTACACAGGAATCTTGGTTGTCTTGATCCTTGGTGCCTGGTCACTTTGGGGGGCTCCAGCTGCTCTGCTCCCCACATTCTGTGGTCCATGGTTTTAGTTCCAGGTTTGGATTCAGTGGATCAAAGTAATCTCTAAACCACCATCAGCATTCCCCATTTCTGGGCTGTACACTTTCTGCCACTGGTGAAAGCATCACCACTAATGTAGTTTGGCATTTATGGAGTTTTCTGCAGATAGAGTGGGGGCTACAATTGTGAAGCTGAACTATTAGTGGATCCCTTTGCCTTTGCTATATGCCATTGGAGGAACATTTCCAGCTGATCCTACCACCACCACCCAACAATGAGAAGATTAGGATTAGTTTGCTAGGCATTTCTGGTAGTGTAGTTTAGCACACCAATTGATGTTTGTAAATGCTGTTAGATTTTTTTCAAAAATAATGGATACCTTATGCTTTGTTGCTTTTTTAGTTTTGTGCAGAGATTTCTGAATAGTTTGAATCCATGCAGATTATTAAAAATCAGAGACAACAGCAGAATGCAAACATTCATGAATATGAACTTTAGCTGTCTTTTGAATGGCTGGAATACTCCAGCACAGCAATAATTTGCAAGACAGTTGGCATCTGAAGCTATTTTAAGAAATGAGAAATCTATGGGTTTGTGCTATAAACTGAAAGATCTAAGTGCTGATCTGAAATAAACAAAAAGACTGTTGTTGTTTCAAGGAAATACTCTTACACATATTTTATTTAAAAAAACCCACGAGAAAGCCATTTTGTTGCTCATTACAGAAGTGTTAATGTGTAGCATATTGATAGTTATTAAATGAATTATGAAATAATTGTTTTACAATGTTCACTTCCTTTGTTTTTTAAAAATGTTTTTGATTTTTCTACAGTTATTTGCATAAAATAGTATTTTGGATTTCCTCACTTACTTCCTGCATTTTACGTTGAAATCCAACAGATTGTTTTTGAAGTTCTGATTGCACTGCACCTTAGAAACAGTATTTCTTAAATAGTTCGATGTAGTTCTTATGTCACTGGTGCTATTGGAGCTACTTGGGATTAACAGTGCAGTTGTACACATCAGAGGTGGAGAGAGGGCAGCCCACAAGGCTGGTTTTGCACCTGTACTACACTCCACAATATTTTTGCCCCTAAATTGGACAATCCTAGAAGCCTCTAAGGGGTGTGATTGGCCATTTCAGGACATTTTTGGCAGTGGAACTTTTTTCGACTTTATTAAAAAGTGATGGAAAATGTCTTCAAGGTCCTAAGTAAGCTGGTGCAGCCTCCCATCCACTGCAATGCTGTTCACTTCTGCATGCCCTCCAGCATTTCACAGATGAAAACTGGGACATGTGTGGTCAAGAAACCTCAGAGTATGGCCAAGATGGCAAAAGTTATTAATGAGGGAGAATGAACAAGTTAGGAGAAGCTGCAACAGTTTGCTTTTGCCTTGTCCTACAGGAAAGGGCAAGATTCTGCTTCCTGCTCTCATCCCCCTTCCTGCCCACCACTGAGTTTGTTGAGTACAAACTACTTTTGCACTTTGGTTTCACTTTGCAGCTATTAAAGTAAGCTGAGGACAAAGAGGGAAAATGGAGTAAGGAGAAAGAATCCGTGACAAAACAGAGAACTGATTGGGACAGTTGGAGAATATGCTTCTACTGAGTATATTTACTTGAGTTCATGGTGTCCACTGGGATTTAATTTCTCTGATTAATATGTTCAGGATAAGTCGCAATCATGCAACTCTCCAGATATAGTTAGACTGCAGGTCTCAACATTCATCACTATAGGCAATGCTGGTTAGGTCTGCTGAGATTTGCAGTCCAAGAATATCTAGAGGGCTATATGAATTTCAATAAGAATTTACCACAGCACAGTGTTGTTGTGTACCTTCAAGTTGCTTCCAATTTATGAGAATCCTCAGGCAAACCTATCAGGGAGTTCTCTGGGGCTGAGTGTGTGTGGTGCGCCCAAAGTTACACAGTGGGTTTCCGTGGGCAAGCAGGGAATTGAATCCTGATCTCCAGGGTCATAGTTCAATGCTCAAACTACTACACCACACTGGGTCTCACAGTATAATATACAAATTCCTATTTAGGTTCACAGAATACTACAGAAAAATCAAGCAGTTAAGCTTTTGTTAGAATATTTCTCTTCTGATGACATTGTCCAATTTGATAGCTCCATTAAAAACAAAAAGAAGCATCCTGTCCTTGCATCCAGAAAGGTGCAGAAGACACAGGGTTGAATTTAGCTTTATCATAGATATGCTGATTTTTCTCCCCATCTTTACAAATGGAAATGTTCCACAGCATGCTAGTTTACTGCATCTTGGAAATGTACAAGTCAGAAAGTTTCTAGCAACTAATCCTATCAGTTGCATCAACTGCCCCTTAATATGTTTTTATGCTTCCGGGCCAGCCTGAGGACTTGGATGATGCCTTCCTGGAGCAGATGACCACACATTCAAAAAGGAGAGATGCCATGTTAATGGGAGACTTCAATTATCCTGATATTTGTTGGCAGTCAAATTCTGCAACGACTGCAAGGTCCAACAGGTTCCTTGCTTGCCTTGCAGACAATTTCATGGTCCAGAAGGTGGAAGAGGCAACCAGGGGATCAACTATTTTAGATCTGATCCTGACCAACAGGGATGACCTAGTTGATGAGGTGGAGATGGTGGGATCCTTAGGAGGGAGTGACCATGCTCTTTTGGAGTTTGTCATTCAGTGGGAAGGAGAAGCCAAGTGTAGCCAGACACACATTCTAAACTTTAAGAAAGCTGATTTCTGTAAACTTAGGGAGTTGCTTGCTGAAATCTCGTGGTCAAGAATACTAAAACAGAAAGGAGTTAATGATGGATGAGAGTTTCTTAAAAGTGAGATACTGAAGGCACAACTGAAAACTGTGCCAATAAGGAGGAAAAATGGCAGATGTCTAAAGAAACTGGAATGGTTGATGAAAGAACTCTCAACTGAGCTAAATGTTAAAAGAAAATGTACAGGAAATGGAAAAATGGTGAAACCACCAAAGAGGAATTCAAGCAAATAGCCAGGATATGTAGGGAGAAGGTCAGAAAAGCTAAGGCGCAGAATGAACTCAGGCTTGCCAGAGACGTCAAAAACAATAAAAAGGGCTTTTTTAGATATGTCCACAGCAAAAGGAAAAACAAGGAAATGATAGGGTCACTGCATGTAGAAGACGACCAATTAATAACGGGGGGAAATGAGAACTACTCAATACCTTCTTCACCTCAGTTTTCTCCCAAAAGGATAGAAGTACCCAACCTCGGGCGTGGGGAGCAGGTGAGGAAGCAAGGGAAATGCAGCACAGAATAAGTAGAGAAGTAGTACAGGAATATCTGGCTAAACTAGATGAATTCAAGTCTCCAGGGCCAAGGATATTAAAAGAACTGGCAGAAGTCATTTCTGAACCACTTGCAATAATCTTTCAGAACATTTGGAGAATAGGAGAAACCCCAGCAGACTGGAGGAGGGCAAATGTCATCCCCATCTTCAAGAAGGGGAAAAAAGAAGACCCAAATAATTGTTGCTCAGTTAGCCTGACATCAATACCAGGAAAGATCCGAGAGCAGATCATTAAACAGTTAGTTTGTTATTACTTAGAAAACAATGCCATAATCACTAAAAGCCAGCATGGATTTCTCAGAAATAAGTCATGCCAGACTAATCTTATCTCTTTTTATGATAGGGTTACAAGCTTGATAGATGAAGGGAGTGCTGTAGATGTAGCATATCTTGACCTCAGTAAGGCCTTTGACAAAGTTCCACATGACATTCTTGCAAAGAAGGTAGTAAAATGCTGGCTGGGCAGGACTACTGTTAGGTGGATTGGTAATTGGTTGACCGACTGAACCCAAAAAGTGATCACCAATAGCTGCTTTTCGTCTTGGAGAGAAGTGACTAGGGGGGGTACCACAGGGTTCTGTCCTAGGCCTATGCTATTCCACATCTTCATCAATGACTTGGGTGAAGGAGTGGAGGGCACATTGATCAAATTTGCAGATGATACCAAATTGGGAGGGGTTGCTAATACACCAGAGGACAGGATCAAATTTCAAAATGACCTGGATAGGTTGAAGAGCTGGGCCAAAGCTAACAAAATGAATTTCAACAGAGAGAAATATAAGGTCCTGCACTTAGGCAGAAAAAATGGAAGGCACAAATATAAGATGGGGGAACGTGTGGCTGGATAGCCGTATGGGTGAAAGGGATCTAGGAGTCTTGGTAGATCACGAGCTGAAGATGAGTTGGCAGTGTGACATGGCAGCCAAGAAAGCCAACGCGATTCTTGGTTGCATCAATAGGAGTATGGTGTCCAGATCGAGGGAGGTAATGGTAGCACTTTATTCTGCATTGGTTAGGCCTCATTTGGAATACTGTGTCCAGTCCTGGGCGCCTCAGTTCAAGAAGGATGTCAGCAAACTGGAACATGTCCAGAGGAGGGCAACCAAAATGATGACGGGTCTAGAAGCCATATGCTATGAAGAATGGCTTAGGGAGCTGGGTATGTTTAGTCTGCAGAAGAGAAGGTTGAGAGAGGACATGATAGCCATGTTTAAATATTTGAAGGGATGTCATGTTGAGGAGGGAGCGGACTTGTTCTCTGTCGCTCCAGAGACTAGGACAAGGAGCAATGGATTCAAGCTGCAGGAAAGGAGATTCCACCTGAACCTCAGGAAGAACTTTCTGATGGTCAGAGCTGTCCGGCAATGGAATGTGCTGCCTCAGAGTGTGGTACAGTCTCTTTCTTTGGAGGCTTTTAAGCAGAGGCTGGATGGCCATCTGTTGGGAATGCCTTGATGGGTGTTCCTGCATAGCAGAGGGTTGGACTTGATGGCTCCTGGGGGTCTCTTCCAACTCTATGATTCTATTATTCTATTCTAATTACAGAATTATCTCTACATAGGTAGATTTTCTCTGCCTATAGTTCATTATTGAAGTCAGGAGGTTTTTTTTTTCCTTTTTCATTGTTTGATGCTACTCGTGTGCTTTTCCTTAGGTGGATGCTGCTTTAGACAATTTTATGCTACAGAAAGACTATTGCTTTTCATTCTTATTGGTCTCTATCTTTCAGTCAGGCTTGCACTCAAAAACTCCAAATAGAAGATTGCCTTCTGACAGCAATTCAAATAACAAAGCACGATATCTGGTCACCTGCATTTTCTTATTTGGACTCTGGAGGAATGTTTCTACCTTTGGGATCAATTACTTTTTGCATTACAGCTCTACCAACCTTCCAGCCAGCAAGTCCAGTGGCCATATGGGAATAATGGAAAATTTTCCAGCCTCAGGCAACTAATAAGGTACTCAGGACGACTAAGGCTGCAATCCTATACCAACTGACTCAGGAGTGAACCTTATCAAACTTAATGTGGCTTACTTCTGAATATACATGACTAGGATTGTGCTACAAATGTATTTGTCACTGGGAAACCGTGACCTAATGAAATTAG
Source organism: Ctenosaura bakeri (assembly GCA_948474755.1). Classification (NCBI taxonomy): domain Eukaryota; kingdom Metazoa; phylum Chordata; class Lepidosauria; order Squamata; family Iguanidae; genus Ctenosaura; species Ctenosaura bakeri. The sequence continues at coordinate 88,096 of CAOLHI010003558.1, read as the reverse complement.
GAAGTCAGTAGTATCCTTGATGTAAGATTCGATCTTGAGCGCAAATGGTTTCAGATCTTACATCAAGGATACTATAGACTTCCTGATTTCATTATGAGCCTAAATACTCTAAAATCACCAGATTCCATCTGATTTTGGTAGTAAAGAAGGGTCAGCTCTAGTTAGTACTTGGGTGGGAGATTGCGAATGAATATGAGGTGCTGTAGGATTTATTTCAGAGGAAGGAACTGGCAAAACAATCTCTGAGAATTCCTTGCCTAAGAAAAGCCTATTAAATTAATGGGGTCACCTTAAGTCAAAAAGTGATTCAAGACACATGCACGCACACACAAATTATTGCAGAAAGGAACCAATATGCCAGCTAATAGGTAAAGTGAAGGTATAATCTCTTTTACTGAGTGTTTCTTCAATAACCATCATTGTTTCTTCCTCTGGTATACTGGTATAAATGATATTACACCTGAAGTCACTGGTGTGAATTCTATCTGACTTCTGTCAATAAAACTGAAGTCTATAGTATCCTTGTAAGAATTCAGTCTTGGGTACAAACCATTTCATAAAAGAGTCAATATAAAAATTAGTAGGTGGAGTAAAGGCATCATTCAGTAAAAGAGATCATGGCCTAAGGCATGGATAGGAAAGGTGTGGCTCCTATCCATTTTTATAGCTTGTCGTATGTCCCTTGGATCCCTCAAGTCCCATGGACCTCATCCTTTCTTCAGGTAAGAAAAATCCCAAGAAAAGTCTCAAATATGGCAGCTCAACTTGATAATATCTGACAACCTCTCAAACCTGGGCAAAATGCCACTGTTAGCTGAAAAGTGAAAAATTAAAATTAGAAATGATTTCTGGTCACTTCCAGGTCACAGTGCTGGTCAGTTTTTGGCAGAAAGTGCAACAATGTATCCCATTGAGAGGAAGGGGAACAAAATTGCCCCCTTGCTCCACTGCAGTTGGCTGGTCCTAGCCTTAGGATTATTAACTACTCTCTGGTGGTACAGAAAGTAAGGAAAAGAAAGAAAATTCTACATATGGACATTGTGAGAACCAGTGTGATGTAGTGGTTTGAGTGTTGGATTATGAACCTGGCGACCAGGGTTCAGTTCCCCGCTCAGCCATGAAAACCCGCTGGGTGACCTTAGGTGTATCATACACTCTCAGTCCAAGAAAACCCCATGATAGGTTCACCTCAGGGTCCCCATCAGTCGAAACAACTTGAAGGCACACAACAACAATCTAGTGAATATACTGATTTGTATCCAGTGTCCATATTTTCCTTTGCTAAGCATTTAGAAATGGCATTGGTCTTCACTGACAATGAGGCTGGGTAGCACCCATTCCTGAAATACTTTTCGAAGAGGGGATGCAAAGAGGTCAGTCAAACAGATGACAAGGAATGTTGAGCCATATACTTTCCCCTGACATATTTTAAAGTCCTTGTGTTGTGGCAAACAAGAGGGTCAGAGAAGGACCTGGCTACACCCCCGTAATCAATTTCACAATGGTTAGAGAGGTGCTGAGATCCCTAGAAGACCCTGCAGATCTCAGCCTTGATGTCATGATTTTGCATCCAGCTATGGGGAGTTAGCCAGAGGCTTCTGCAACCCTACCTACACCTAGAAGTATAGAATGGCTGCATGAGGTGGCTTCAGATGCTCTGAAGGAAGACGGAGAATACTAACCCCTGCAGCACCTGCAAAAGGTGTTGTGTAGGAGACACTTATGCATATGTACATCCCTAACAGAATTCTGGCTAAGAAATAAAGTTATAGAACTAAATGAGCTCAAGAGTGAAATTGGCAGTAAAATCAAGGGACAAGCAAAAGAGAATACTTGTCCTGCAAGCAAATTAATAGAATTTGCTGCCACAAATTGTAGTGATTTCCACTGATTTAAATGATGTTAAGAGGAAGTTGGACAGTTGTAGAGGATGGACCAGCTGATGGTTAAAAAGAGAAGACACAACAGCTAAGTCGAGTTTCTTTATTCATTAGCAATATCTCTCTAAATGCCAGCTACTGAGGAGTGTTGAGGAAAGAGGCAAAGGTTCATTGCCTTCTTGCCTTGCTTGCTTCTTGCCTTTCCCAGAAATATCATGCTGGTAGAACTTGGAAGGTTACTTTTCAGAAGCAATTTGTTTTCTTTACTTGTTTTAATGTTTGAAAGGTAATCTGTTACCTCTGCTTGTTAATATTAGAAAATAACTCATTGTATTGTGGCCAAAAGCTTGTCAGGTCTGTGTCTAACAATGTCGTTTTAGAATAACCTTTAAAAGTAAATTAAAAGCATTACTTGTCACATGGATAAAGTAGCTTCATACTCATTTGTTGCCTTTCTTATGAAATGTATTTGTGTTATGCTGCCAGGTTACTTGCAAATCTCAGTTTCTAAGGTCTGTTGGTTGGTTGCTACATGAAGCAGGATGCTGGAAAGGACAGACTTTTGGTCTGACCCAGGTGGGCTGTTCTTACATCCTTATGTTTCTGGGAGAAAGTGCCTTTTGCTTCCATCTAACATGAAGATATCTATATGATGCTTCAGCCTAAGAAATACTTATATTTCCTTTGTGAAGTGTTTCAAAAAATCTATTTATATTCATCATTCCAATGCCTCGTACACTCCATACAGACAATGAAAAGTTCTTCAAACAGAATATAACTATTGAAGTGCAATTCAATATGTGAACATTTCTTTAAGGATGTTTGATATCCTGCATTATATAATAAGACAGCTATTTACAGCAAGCTTCTTCTGAAGTACAGCTGTTAAGTTTGCATTGAAAGACATTTTCTGTGAAAAAAAAATCTAATCAAGATACTGTAATTGGCTGCAATTATGTATTTTCTGATGCTTTTGGTTATCTTAAAGATAAAATATGACATCAACTCTATTTCAGGAAAGGAGATCTAATTGCCTCATTGATGTTTTGTTTACTACCATCACCAGATGAGAAACACAGCCATTTTGCCAAGTAATATGGACCTTGCCACATTAATTAAACATATAAGATTACAGAATGTGTGCCTTAGTTTAAAAATAAAACATACAAAGGTAAAGCTTGAATTAAATTGATGAATCTTCCCATTTGAATGCATACATTTCTTGTCTGTTTCCCATTCCCGGCAGAAATTATAGAGACAGTACCTAATTGCAAATTTGCTTTGCTCCTTTGCTGACTCGGTAGATTTTTTAAAAAGTGTCCTTTTTTCTCATCATTGTCTGTTTGATGGTTGGTCCATAAAGCCAATCAGAAGCTTTAGCATCCATGCAGAAAATGTCCCAAACAGCTTCTGCTTGGTGCTCTTGTTAGGGCAGGGCAAAGTGCAACCCTGGGGCTGCAGGCAGCCTCCAAGGCTATTTTTCTGGCTCCAGAGCCTTCCAAACTCTCCAGGCTGTCCCCTTCTATCCCTCCAAAAAGACTGCAGGACTGCCACTTAGCTTTGCCAAACATGCAAACTGGAAAGGACTCTGTACCTTTAATAGTGCTGTACAAGAAGAAATTTCAGAAAGTATTGCTTGTTGTACAACAAACTTTTCAAGTTAAAAAGGAACACAGACTAAAATTCCTTCTTCTACGTAGCCATTAAAGGTACAGGAGCCCTCTCCATTGTCCTTCAAATAGATTGCAACTGCCTGTGCACTATTATACTTTTTTAAAAAAATCCGTGTTTCAAAAGCAGAAGTGGATTTCCAATATCTTGGGGTTTTTTCTTTTCTTTTTCTTTTTCAGCAGTCTGTGCGGCCCACAGAGGATCCAAGGGCAGTACATTGGCATTTGGAGACACTGCAGTAGCCCACCCTGATGGAGGGGCAGTAATATCAATAAGCCTCCTTTTATTACATATACTAGCCTGATCATCTGGGAAACTACACATCTGCAGACTCACTGGCTACCAACAATGTGCAGCACTAAGTATTTTAAAAATAATCGCCTGTATATCAAATACTACTGACTGGATAGTTGCTTAAGGCCTAGTTTATTCCAGCCTAAGTAGAGTTATGGACTAGAGAAGTCAAAATATAACAACATCACATACCCTTATCCACTACATTCTATGTTTGCTAAACTTTAATTTGTTTTGTTTTTCTGTTTTTTATCCTCTCGGTCTCAAAGCTCACTGAGCCCTCACAACTATAGGACTAGCTTTCTGGAATGTGTTTTATTAAGTTATGTTTGTACTGCTTATATTGCAAAATCCAGAGAGACTGATTCAACCTGACAACAGCTTGATAATTAGGGGTGCTCTCAGGGCCAGTTCACTCAACCTTTGGGGCATGTAGCCAGCCGTTTCTTTTCCCTCTAAGCTGACATTTTCATCAGCCTGTGATTCTAGCATGCTCTTGTCAAAGCAACCATCCAAAGACTGCCAGAAGTATAAATTCTGATCCAACATTATTGCAATGAATGAATAAATACATTCTGTTTAGCTGCAGCATGTGCTGCTAAATTCTTATCTGTTTCCCATTCCAGGGAAAATTCTGTTTTGCAGCAGGTAAGCCAATAAATTCTGTTTCAGCAGTGGTGACTGAGGGGTAAAATGATCATTTCACCAGGATCACACCAGAGCACAAGCGGACAAAAAAGACAACAACTAGAAACAATGTACTGTAGTGATAGTAGTAATCAGTCCTTCTGTTCACTTTTTCCAGTACAATACACTGGGGACCTTTCTGCCCTACACTGTTATAGTGCTATTATTCCACTTTCAACATCCTATGGAATCTTGAGGTTTGCAGTTTAGGGAGGGGCATTTAGAATTCTTAGCCAGAGAGCTCTTTCACCTCAATAAATGACAATCCCCAGAATTCCACAGGATGTTGAAAGTGGAATAATAACACTATAACAGTGTAATTGTTACCTCACTGGTAAACCCTGTCCCAGGGTCTACAATTTTGATATTAAAATATGAGAGGTCACCCGGATGAGCATGTAGGCAGCAACAGTCGAACAATCGAAAACCAGGTCAGGCCAGTACAATCCCTCATCACGTAGCCCCAGGAGACCTCAAGCCATGCAAGCCCGCAGTAGACAAAAGGTCCTCAGCCACTGAGGAGCCAACTTGAGGGGATTAGCATCTTTTCCCCCAAGTTGAGCACTGACAGCAATAAAATCCTATCAGGCAAGGACCATCTACATAAATTCACATCAAAATCCAATGCAACTGAAGATCCTGAAACTTTGGCAACACCTTGTAATCTCATCATGCAAAAGGAGTTGCCATTGTGGAGCTTCTTTTCCATTGCAACACCCATTCTTCTCCCTGGGAAAGGATTTGCCCTCAGGGTACTTCTTCCCCTACAAATAATCTCAGTTTTTTAGCGTTTCTTTGGATCACTCCTGATCATACCAGCAGACTGTTTCTCTGTCAGTCGAGTAATCTCCTCAGCCCTCTCCGTGCTGAGCTACACTTCTTCGCTGTTTTTCCCGGACCAAGGACTTCAGGAAAAGGTGCAGTATTACCCCAGCTACAACCCCTTCAATATTTCCCCTATCCAGTTTCCTCCCTTTTGCTTCTTAATAGGTCTTGAGTGAGTGTGTGAGTGATTGTGTTGGTGTGTGATACTTTCATTCAATAAAATCATTTATTAGACATCTTTGTGTTTTTGGCTTTGCCTAACTCCATAAAAACTGGGTAAAAAGACCCTGCTAGGTTACCCTACTTCTTGCATTGCTATTGCTCGTTCTCTGGCTAGCTTCCATTCCCTATCACTTGAAGCACATTAAAGTGTCCCCCACGGGACCCCAGAAATCAGGGTAAAATAGTGTGGAAAAGCCACAAGAGTGAGAAACCACCTGAGGCCCAGAATCATTTTTACTTTATATATGTATGTAGAGGCAAGTTCTGATTTATATCAGGGTTGTGTTCCTGGACTCATGATATAATTTGAAACTAATATACTGTAAATGGGGGAATCCATTCCATAAAAAATATTTGGAGACTAAGGGAATGCATTCTGATTAAGCTGAAGTGGCCACAAACTTAGTGGTTTTACTCAAACACCCACCAATTTTAAAGAGGTTCAAAGTATAAAATACTAGAACTTTCCTTTCTCAGTCTAGAGAAGTGTGCAGGTGCTCTCCAGAAGAACCAGCAATTGCTGATCCCAAGGGAGCTTGTTTGGTTTGAGCTGCCTTGCCATGAGACAACAGTTCCTCTTCAGAGGAGCACAGAGACAGAGAGTAACTGATAAGAACTGTGTTCTTCCACTGTGTCTCCTCTAGCAGTCTTCTCTGGCAGAGAAAGCACATCAGGAATGGGGGCGGGATTGGCACATCATCTCTAACTGTGTCTTCTACAGCAGATGCAAAGACCAGAAGAGAAGGAGAGGCAGCACATCTCCTACTGTGCCCTTTCCTGCAGCCTTGCCAAGCGAAGACAGGAGGCTAGCAAGATTCTAGTTTTTTCCTCTCACATTCCTCCTTCTAAGCAGGCAAAGTAAACCCCTTCCAGCAATGACAAGCTGCAGTTCATTCTCCCCCAACCACTTCTCCAACCTAGCCAGGTGAAAGAAAACCAGTCCAGTCACTTTTTCTTACCACTAAATACTCCATATCAAACTCTAAATAGCCTTGATCTCTCACTTCACCCTTGTCATTCACCTGCTTCTCCTTCGTTTCTCAACAGGACAGGTGTTCTGGAAGAGCTATACATTGTAAGTGGATCTTTGTTGTAAATTTGAAATATTCATTTATTCATTTGTTTATTTATCAAATTTAGATCTCATCTTTCTCCTAGCCCAAGATTCAAGGTAGCTTGATGTTGTAAATTGGGGCAGCACTAAGCGAGACTCAGCTGTATTTAAGGCCGGCCTTCCTTCCTTCCTTCCTTCCTTCCTTCCTTCCTTCCTTCCTTCCTTCCTTCCTTCTCTCAGTTCATCAGCACCCTCCTCCAAGCAAGGTGCAACAGGTAATCTGTTAATCAAATGGAAACAACACTGGTCAACATAGAAGCACTTTCATGAATAGGAGGGGTGAGCAACTGCATGGAGAGCAGGGTTAATTTCTCCCCATACCCTCTGCAAGCTGCACCCCACCAAACACAGCAGGCCCAAATAGTTCCATTTTTCTCTCTAGTACTTTTCAAAAGGGTGATGAGAAGTGTATCACATCACTTCCTGTCACTATTTTGAGAAGGTCTACAGGGGAAAATGGATATATTTGGATGGGGATGTTTTCATGTGTTTGCATGTATTCAGTAGATGTGTGGCACAGGTTTGCCTATGCTGAAATTCATGCTCATTTTTTTAAAAGATGAAGAGGCTTTTGAGCGCCAATGGGAGGGTTTTAAGGGACAGAGAAATGACCCATGATGGTCATTTACAGGAGCAATGTAAAGCACTACAAGACTGGTCTGTATCATGTATTGATGCAATGAGGAGGTAAATTCCTCATTTCATATCATCACAACAGGTTGAAAGTATGGGCACCGTACTGTGAATACACCATGGCAAGTCACGTCATGGCACTGTCAGATGATACTGATAATCAGCAGAACACTAGATAGCTGTTGCTTCAGCATGACTTCAAATATGGCCCAATGTATTTGTTAATCTATTTGTAGCATGCCACAAGGTTGCTCTCTATATTAGTGTCCCTTCTACCCAAACTTAATTCTGTATTGGTTATGATAAAATAAAGAACCTTGCCATAGTTATTATTTTTATTACGTTATTTTTATTGACTCATTCCCATTATACAATTTCTTCCTTTCTTCTCTCTTGAATACCAACTTTTAGAAAACTTTGCAGTTAAGATCTACTGTGTTTTTAAATTTCACATTGGGCCAGACTGATGCCAAGAAGCTCCACCACCCAACTTTGGTCAATAAATATCATTACTGTAAACAATCATGAATTGGAAGTGCAGAACAAATCAAGAAGTGCTTTTGACAGGCTTCCCTGGCAGTGTAGGAGGATATTCTACAAATCTAAAAATACCTTCATCAGTTTTCATAGACAATTTGCAATGTCTCCGTAAGTTCTCACTACAGAAGACAGTCCCAGAGCCCACATGCTGAATCTGACAGATGGCTGGTAATCATCTTTTTGAGCAATATATTACTTTCATATATTCCAGCTGAGAAGTAGAACAAAAATGTAGAAATCTGACCAGCATAGTTTTTTCTCTTCAGAGCTCTAGATTTAAATCAGACTGTGGATGTTCTCCGGCCAATTGACTCACTGCATATTCTTCCCTAAATCTCCTCACATCGCCAATGTGTCTCTGTCATTCTCTTCTGCTGCCAGGTTGCGACATTTCTATCACTTTGTCACAAAACGCACCATTCCTCCTCCTCATTGAAAAGGTCCTCTGTTTTGTCCAGAAAGGATCACTGGTAATTTTTACTATATCAGGACAGGAGAAATTGTGTAAAACCCAGCAATGCTTCTAGCTTGGGAATTCTTGAAGGAGCAAAACCACTCTATACCTAATGCTTTTTAACATCTACATGAAACCATTGGGAGAGATCATCCAGAGGCATGGAGCAGGTGCTATCAGTATGTTGATGATACTCAAATATACTTTTCCATGTCTTCAAAAACAGCTTCTGCTAAGGATAGCGTATCTCCTTTGAATGAATGCTTGAAGGAGGTAATGAGCTGGATGAAGAAAAACAAATTGAAACTGAATCTAGAAAAGACATAGGTACTTACTATAAAGGGTCCTAATCTGGGGTTGGAGTTGCATCAACCAGTCCTGGATGGGTACACTTCCCCTGAAAAACTGTTTTGGAGTGCTCCTGGATCTGTCCCTCCAAATGTCAACTCAGATAGAGGTGACGGTCAGAAGTGCTTATTATCAGCTTTGGCTGATACATCAACTGCTCCCCTTCCTAGAACTGGACAACCTAAAGATGGTAGTGCATGCACTGATAACCTCAAGGTTGGACTTCTGCAATGTGCTGTATGTTGAGCTACCTTTGTATTAAGTTCAGAAACTCCAACTGGCCCAAAATATGGCAGCCGGATTCATTACAGGAACAATGAGGAGTGAGCATATCATACCGATATTAAAATCGCTCCACAGACTGCCAATTAGTTTCCAGGCAAAATACAAAGTGTTAGTTGTTACCTTTAAAGCCCTACCTGGTTTGGGTCCAAATTATCTGCAGGATCACCTCCTCCCATACAAGCCACCCTGTACACTCAGGTCCTCTGGGGGCCATTCATTTAAACCATCCAGGACTAGACTGGCAGTGGTCACCCAGAGGACTGTTTGGTTGGCTGCTCCTAGGCTGTGGAATGTCCTGCTGGCAGAGATCCAACAGCAACGTATGCTGTCCAAATTCAAAACAGTACTAAAGACCTATCTCTTCCGGCATGCCTACCCAGTCTATTTTTAATTGTACTTTTAATTGTATTTTAATTGTACTTTAATGATGATATATTTTAATTATGATAAATTTGTATTGTTAGGGTGGATAAACAAACCACACCTTCACCATATCCCTAGGTGGACATGGAGCTGGATTAAACCACAAACACAAAGTAAGGCCTTTTCCGCATTTTATTTTTGAAATGGGCTGGTGCATCCTCCCACAAGGGCATTCACATTTGGGAGCGAGCTGGGTTCGGACTACTTACTGTTTGTCCGGACTTCAGCCCGCTCCGGAACACCCAGAACTGCTGGTCGCCCGTGCTATTGAAAGACTGATTAAAAGAGGACTTTCAATATTGCGGTGCGCTCCAGCCCGTCGCTCTGTAAAGTATAGATCTACAGGCACGCCCCGGTGTGGAGTCTGCAGATCTTCTGGGGCGGGCTTCCGGCTGGAGAGCTTCTCCGATTGGTGGAGAGCCTTTGCCAACCAGAAGCCTCCATTTTCGTCGCCAGAGAGTGTGTAAAGCAGGCACACACAGCTCTGGACTGTCGTGGATCAGCAGGAAAAACGTGCCAGTCCAGTAAGTAATGGACTGCCCCATTTCCCCTCCAAAGTGCGGAAAAGCCCTAAGGGGAGTAAATGTGAAAGTAAGAGAGTTAGGCCATTTCCACACGTGGCGATGGAATCTACCCGGTCCGGTACTTATCAGACTTCTTGGCTCGACACTCGGGTCCAGGCTGCTCCAGAGCAGTGTGTGGCCGCCGCTCCGCACTGCTCCGGGGATGAAAATGGTGGCTTCCAGTTGGTGGAGGCTCTCTCTGAAGCTCACCAGCCTAAAGCCTGCCCCCAGCAGATCAGTGCGAGCCTGCAAATCTGCACTGGAGCGCGGGAACGGAGTGGCACGGAGTGGCACGCTCCATGCTTTTTAAAAACCTGAAGAAACAGGTTTTTAAAAAGCACACTGCATGACCACTTTGGGTTGTTCCGGAGCGGCCTGAGGTGCGGAACTACTTAAAGTAGTCTGGCCCAGTGTGCTCCCAGGTGCAGATGTCCTCTCTGGAGGACGCTCTGCACCGGTTTTTTAAGCCGGTGTGGAAATGGCCTAAAAGAAAACACACTTGCACAGTAACTTTGGCCAAAGGATCCATCCAAGTATCACCACTGACAGGAGTCATAAGGAAGGATGATTTTATTCTTTCAGGTTTCCCTTCTTATACCATTTTCATGTTTATATTAAAGAATGCTTACATGAAAAAAAAAATCATGCATCAGTGTCAGCAAAGTTACAGTTTGTACACCCGTTACATTCTATCTGACCCTTAACTTCCTGAATCTGCATGACCCTGTCAACATCCTGGGTCATCCCCAAAGCGATCCCTGACGTTTCAAGAGTCCTTCACATCAAGCATCCTTCCCTTGTACATACTGATCACTGACATGTGCTAGGCAGAACAAACAATTCTAAAACAAGAAGGGTCTAAAACCAATTACCAAGTGTCTAAAACCAATTAATACCATAGCTAATTGTTAAAACACATCAATTCTATAGCAAATTACCAAGCATTAAAATTTTAAGCCTAACAATATTTTAAATGGTTTTGTGTTTTTAGTGTAATTTAGCTACAATTTGTTCTTAATTATATCTATGTTGTACCCCCACCTCGAGCCTTATTATTAATTATTCTTCTTTAACTAAATCAAAACAGCACTATATCATTTACCAGTCAGCTTTTGAGAGTCCTTACTTGTAGTGTGACTTTCCAATTAGTACCAAAGCACACCTGCTATAAGCAAGCATCCCACATTGTGAAGGAGAAGAATCACTCATCCATCCTGGTTAATGCCTGGAAGGCCTGGTTCTCCTAAGAGGCATAGCTAATGCAGTTGTCTCAGCTACGAGAGTTTAGGTGTCATGAACAGACAGTCAGTTGTAAGTTACTTTGTTAATATTTTATGTTTATTTATTATTGTTGTTGTTGTTGTCCTCCTTGCCAAAATAACATGGCTAATTTGGGGTATTATGATCTTTTGGGTGAGAGACTCCGCCTCAGGGAGTAAAGAGTTTTGGAACTGCTGTATCACCTGGAATTTCCACTATAGTTGCCAGCCTAGTTTTTGTTGGCTTTGATTTTAAACCTATAATTTGGTCCCCAGCACTAAGTGTGATTTTAAGAGAAAAGTTTTGCTGGCAGCCTCCCTGAACCTTGAGACAGCCAGCATCAGAGGCCCTTGTTCATATGCTCTAGGAAACACTAGAGCTTTCTGGCTGAGAATTCTAAATACACCTCTCTAGTGCAAATCCCAGGGTTCCATAGGATGTTGGCATGGCAGCTAAAATGGAATCAAAGGCCCTTTCCACAATTCACCTTTTTGCGCAGCTGGGGTGCGGGAATCGCGTGAGCAGCCTCTTGTGAGAGGCTCTCGCGTCCCCATTGCTTCAGCTCTGCAGCTGCTGCCTGTTCACGACCAGGTAGCACAAGAGCCCCTTCTCTTCCTTCTGCAATGCAGCCTGGGATTTTCCCAGGCTGCGCTGGGGCAGGAAGCACAAGCACCATGGCTCTGGAGCTCTGCATGCACAGCAAGTGCGTGTGGGGCTCTGGAGTGACACGCAATCGCACACCATTTTCGGCTCAAAGCCAAAAATGAAATAGTGCGTGATTGGCACCTGCCAGGCCCTGGAGCATTGCGTGATTGCAAGTGCTTCATGTGGACCGCTCCTTGCAGTCACACGACTCTCCAGGGGCCCTTTCGCATGGCAAATGCTGTCCGAAAAGGGCCAAAGTGCTATAACTGCATTGTGTGAACAACTGCTTGTTCTTTCTTTGTTTTTATTGAATGCATCATGATGCTAATATGGAGATGATTTGGGTTTTATCTTTGGTGGCTGAAAATAAAATGTTCCTCAACACTACTACCATGGGTAGTTCCTGAACATGTTACACGTCCTACTGTTTATACAACAGTGTCTAAAGTGTATATTAGTTTATACTGTAAAGTGCTTTGTGGGAAATTAAATATAAATACGTAGGGGTGAGGGAGAGCATAGAAAGCTCCCAGCAACAGTTGCTAAGGAGATTGGAATGTTGGGGAGAGAGACAGTAGCCCTTTTCAAGTGTGATGAAAAGAGGGAAACTCACCCGGCAAGTTGGGAGGGGGACATACCAAGTTGCCCCACCTCTCATGTGATGTAACTTCATAGATCTACCCCCGCAGATATCCATGCTTACAGATCAAACACCTTTAGGAGAGAGGTCCTTGACAAGGACTGCTGTCCTCACAAACATCTCAGTTTGGTTCAGGACCATGTACTTTTGCGATTCTTCTGAATTGCATAGAAGCCTGTGCAAGTAGAGTATAAACATTGGCTCTGAAGATGGACAGGAAGGCAGACCAAAACCAAAGCCAGCAGAATTGGCAGAGGATTTCAAAGCTGTGTCACAGTACCAAGTATGAGCCAAAAGATTTATTCTGGAAAGGATTTTATGCGATAAAAATTCAACGAAAGCTGCAGTCCAGCTATGCTGAGAGAGGTTACAAGGAAACAAGAGGACAGAGAAAAAGCATAATGCAAGGACTCAAAGCTGGAGAAGGCCAAATTATCCCTTCCTCTTGCAATCCTTCAGCCTTATAAATGCAGACAGCCCAGATAACCCTCAGCACACTGAAATAAAATTACCAATTTTCCCCCATTTTACCATTCCAGCCCTAAGATTTTATCAATGTACATGCCTTTTTCACCAGGGCTCAAGACCTTCCTAGGAGGTGTGGGCAGCAATTTTGCCATGTTTGAAGGTCCCTTGTGCCATGATGGTCCCAGGAGAAGCTTTCTTCCAACAGGAAGAGAGCCCAGAATATGAAAACATTGTTCCCGTGCCAGTCTAGGGGTGTTGCAGGGCAAACATGTTTTCTAAATAACTTTTTTTGATGGGTGCAGCAGGAGTTCATCCCTCTGAGGTCCCCAGATGGTGAGGAGATCAATGTGGCTCTCTAGTTCCTCTAGATGCCCACCTCTGTCTTAAGGGATACTATAGTCCTCAGGTTATGGTTGCGTGTTTCCTTTTGGATTTTGACCAGCCAACATGTGAACAAAACGATGGCCTCAATATATCTTTGATGTGATCCAACTTGGGTCTTCCTGTATGCTTCAGTTTGGTGATACTTCCAACACCATTTGAAAAGTGCTTCTTAAAAAGTACAGCCTTTCTGTCTTGCAACTATTATTTGTTTTTAAAGTGGTAGCAATACCCATTATTGAGCCCAGATGAAACTAGCTGGTATTGAATGATCAAATACTTTACTAAATGCTATACCCTCCTATACTTCACAGATGAAAACTGGGACACATGTGGATAAGCAAAATCAGAGTGTAGTCAAGATGACAAAAGTTAAAAGATGCTACAGCACTATCTTTTTGCCTGAGTCTACTGGGAAGGGCAAGATTCTGCAACCTCCTCTCCTTTCCTCCCCTGCTGAGTTAGCAGAGTATAAGCCATGGCCCCTCCATAAACTCAAAGTAAGCTGAGGACAAAGGGGAAGAGGGAGGAAGATAGAGAAATTGAGACATTTTAAAAGCAGCTAAAAATGAGGTGTCAAAGAATTAATTTAGGTCTCTCCTTGCCAAGTCTGGATAGTTAGAAAGCATGAAATACAGGAATACCTCAGTTAACAAAGACTCTGACAAAGAAATTCTTCATTGTTTTAGAAAATCTTGTTCTGCCCACTGAGCCCTCTTTGCTCTTCGTCCTCTGTCTAACTAGACTCTTTTTTCTTTAACAGCACCAGCATTAGCATTGGGATGGAGGGATGGAGAAATATGCACTTTTAGTGTTGGATTGTAGCAGCATATCTGCAGTAAACAAAGCAATTGACTGAACTGGGAACAAATGGGATTCTACTCCAACCGATCTTCTGGTAGAGGTGTGTGCCTGCTTGTGTCAGGCAAGGTAAATAGCAGCTGCCTCCAGAACCCCTCACTAAGCCCAAAAAGCAAAAGAGAGAGAAAAGGAAAAAGCAGACAAGCCTCCCTCACCAGCTATCCCCAGTATGTTAAAAAGAAAACAAAAGTATATGCCTGCATATTTGGACACCAAAATGGAAATCATAAGAAAAGTGGAAGCTGGTGAAAACAAGCAAAGCCTCCACCCTTGGAAGAATCTTTTAAGTTCAAAGTGTTTTTGTTTACTAATGTAAAACTTATCTGACCTGGTTATTTCATTCACATGTCCATATTGTCAGTTTTGAACAAACAATTTGATAAACATGTTGAACTGCTCTTCTTTTTTGTGCAGTGGGAATTGGTTCCTATTCTCTCCATGTGATTTCTGACTTACCAGCAAACTTTCTGTTAGAGAAGTAAGGCCCAGGAACACATCTATGTCAACTGAGGCATACCTGTAAACAACAATATATCCTAGATCCTATGTTGCATGCTACTATCTCAAAAGCAAATGCAAAAATTGTTAAACACAACACAGTGCAACAGAACAGCTGTGTTTTTAAAGTATTTTTCACGTGGGGATACACATCTCACCAGAAGGTGATTCAGGATGTATTAACAGCTATTCATTATATTGCGCTTGAGTTCCCACCCTGCCAATAATTTAATTAATCAGTTTTGAAAGAAAAAGCTTAATCATTCATGCACATTGTTACCATTCTTGAGCCAGATAGTTGTTATTCTATTGTTTCAACTAAATTAGCTTTAGAATTAGCAATGATGGATATTCCCTCAGGTCCTCTGGGAAAGAGCTTGACAGCATAAAGAGAGCCAAAGACAATAAGTTTTCTTTCTCATCAATAGTTTAGTATAAGAAGGTATTCTGACCCATCCAGAACAAATAGTCACAAAGGCAGCAAGGCAGGTAAGGTGGCAACACTGTGAAAAGATCTGATCGATAGATTTCATTGAGCAATGAATGGAAGTAGAAGTAGGCCCTATGAGTCCCACTTTACAATCCACTTCTTCTCTGCTTGACCTATCTGAATTTGTAAAGGGTACTGCCCAAAGGTTAGTGTTGGTCATCCTCTTTGTGGCACTGCAGTGGCACAGGATGACTTGGGCTTGTGGGAAGGTGACTATGAAGGTTTGGCTTGGTTTCCACAGGTTCATGAGCATCAGTTTCAGGCTTAGCTGAGCAGTGCCACAGATAACCTTACAGCAAGTCATAGAAGCATAGAATCATAGAGCTGGAAGAGACCACAATGGCTATTGAGTCCAACTCCCAGCTGTGCAGGAACACATACTCAAAGCATGCCCCAGCAAATGGCCATCTGGCCTCTGTTTAAAAACCTCCAAAGAAGATGTGTCCACCACATTCAGAGGCAGCTTATTCCACTGTTGAACTGCTCTTCCAGATTTTCTGAGTCTGAACTCAAACCCAGAGTCGTGACATATACACAAACAAGTCTCCCAATCCATACTATGTCAGAATCCTTGTCAATATTCATAAGGAGTATTTATATTTGTAGATAGATTACTTTTTATACATTGACTATTGTGATTAACATGCAAACAGAGTTATGTGTGGCAATGATACATCCCTTCTTCCACTACAGACTCTTTGGTATGGAAAAATTTATATGAGGGATAATGCATTTATTTCTAATTTAGGGTGCTGACCTCGGTGGTGAAAACGTAGCTCTCCAGATGTTGTTCGACTCCAGCTTCCATCATCTCCTACCACTTGCTGTATTGGCTAGGACTAATAAGAAATCTACTCTAACAACATCTGTAGGGCTATAAGGCCCTTTCCACAACGCACTTTTTTGTGGAGCTGGGGTGCAGGGATCACACAAGCAGCCTCTAGCGAGAGGCTTTCATGTCCTGGTTCCTTCAGCTCTGCAGCTGCCGCCTGCTTGTGCGAGAGCCCCACCTCTTCCTTCCTCAGTGCAGCCTGGGAGTTTCCCAGGCTGCACTGGGGCAGGAAGCATGAGTGCTGCAGCTCTGCATGCACGACAAGTGTGCGCGGGACCCCAGAGTGATGTGCAATCACGCACCATTTTTGGCTCATAGCTGAAAATGAAAAAGTGTGCGGTCAGCGCCTCCCAGCCCCTGGAGCATTGCGCGATTGTGAGTGCATCATGTGGACCACTCCTCACATTCGTGCAATGCTCAAGGGGCTCTTTCGCATGGCAAATGCCATGTGAAAAGGGCCTAAGTTCCTCATTCTGTGCTATGCATAATGCTGCTAGATAGAGGTGTGCATCTGTATATGTTTGCTTTAAATAGTGACCACTTGTTCCCCTAATCAGAATCAGCACCATGTTCTTCCTGTGCTGTACTACTGATGTGCATTCACCACCTGACACAGATATTTCCAAAAGGCTGTGGATAGAATGAGTTCTGTTGGGACCATTTTCTACCCTGACCCAATCCTGACTGGGCCTTTAACCGTCTCATTTAATATCTTTACAAGAGACAGAAAACTTTGTGTAGTTTAGTGATTCAAGGAAATGTCTTTAAAACCTTAATCCAATTATTAGTCCAAACTAAAGTAGACCCACTGAATCAATGGTAACTTGGTAAATCTACATTTAAGTAAATTTATTGATTCAGTGGGTCTAATCTACCTGGGGACTTACATATATAATTTGAGTCTTTATTTCCACTGTTAACATTCCAAATGGTTCTTGAACTCTAGTACTCTGTGGCCATTTCCTCACTACACTGCTATAGTGCTATTATTCCACTTTCAACATCCTGTGGAATTCTGGGGCTTGTAGTTCACTGAGGTGCAAGAGCTCTCTGGCTGAGAATGCTAAAGGCCCCTCCTTAAACAGCAAAGCCCAGGATTCCATAGGATGTTGAAAGTGGAATAATAGCACTATAACAAAGTAGGGCGGAAATGGCCTGTGTTCAGCAAGGTCATGGAATTTACCTTCTGCTGTTGTAAGCTATATTGAAGTTAAGGAAGCCTGCCCTGGTGAAGAGCAATGAGACTTAAAGTCCTTATGGGCAGTTGTTAGCCAAAATTACTCGTGAACAGTACAAGGCAATTTCCCTTTCCTTGAGTTTTATGACAAACAAGTTACTGAATCTTGCTTCTTCTAACTTTCAATCAAGGAATGAAATCAGGCATTAGCTCATTCTCAAACCAATCTGAAGCACATGTATGCAAAACCCTTCATCACCTTTTGGGCAGAAAGGGTGGGATATAAAATAGTAAGTCCCACTGATTGCTCTGTATGACCTTCATTCATCATGAATGTGCTGAATCATTTACCCTCATGGAATTAAATTCCTTAAAAAAATTGAATTTGTGTGACTAATTTCAGGCGAGACAATGCTTTATCATGAAATACTGTTGTTTCCATCACCTTCCATACCAAAACTTTGTGAAGAAGAGATCTTCCTGTACCTGTAGAGGTTCCTCATGCAATCAGGAACAATGGAAAATCAGGGCAGCTGATACCCTCACACCCATTGATTCCTCCTTGTAAGTGAGTTGGCCCCACTTTTGCTAGATAATGAACAATTCTCACAGCATGAAAATCAGAATCAGAGGAGGAAACAGGCTAGATGCATCGTAGGGCAACTGTCATCTGGAATCATACGGGCCCTTTCTGCACGGCATTTGCCATATCAAAGGGCACCTGGAGTGTTGCATGATTGTGCGGAGCGATCTGCAGGATGCACTCACAATCACACTCCAGGGGCTGGCAGGAGCCAATCGCGCACCTTTTTATTTTTGGCTGGAAGCCAAAAATGGTGCACGATCGTGCATTGCTCCCCGGCCCCACATGCACTTACCTGGTGTGTGGAGCCTCTGGAACCACGCCGGTCGTGCTTTCTGCCCCAGCACAGCCTGGAAAACTCTCAAGCTGCACTGTGGAAGGAAGAGGCGGGGCTCTCACACGAGCAAGCAGCTTGTGTGGAGCTGAAGCAGCAGGGATGCGAGAGCCTCTTGCCGGAGGCTGCTCGCGCGATCCCTGCACCCCAGTGCTGGAGAAAGGTAAGGTGCGGAAAGGGCCATATGAGCCAGACCTTACTGTTTGATTCTAGCAAGTCTCTTGGGGTAGGAAATTTTCCAAGGCACTGCCAGCCATCTAAATGCCCCTTCATCAGCCCTCCCACTGCTATTTCTTTTAAAAGGCAGGTAGATCAATTGTTTCTTGGGTTTCTGTGGCCCATGATATTTAGGGATTGCTATCCCATTCTCAACTGGTATGTTAATAAGTAAACATATATCCACTAAACATGATTGTTGCTATTGTTACATGGCCTTAAGTTGACTCTCAGTTATGGTAACACTAGCCTGAGGTTTTCTTGGCAATATTTATTAAGAGGAGATGTGCCATTAGGCTGTGGAAGGTTGACTTGCCTGAGATCACCCATGGGTTTCCATGGCTTAGTGGGGATTAAGACCCTTGTCTCTCAGAGTCCAACACTCTTTCACTCACCACTCACCAAATACCCAAGGGACACAACTAATCCATGACATGTATTTTGTGAGGAATGAAGCAGAGTCTCCACGTTGGCTCTGAAACGGTGTGTGTTATCACAGTTTGTTCTATGTTGTGCTGTGAGAAAAGGTATGTGACTTTCACCTCTTTTTACAGCCACACTTCTTCCACTTTGAAACACCACCTCTGGGCAGGGTCTTATCCACAGGGCTGTAAGGCAGCTAATTTGAATCTAAAAAAGAGGTATTAAATCTCACAGAAGGAGGTAAGTATCAAAGGCACATTTTAAGTGACAGAAGAATTTGCATAAACAAAGGACATTTCAGCACTAGACTGTTATACTGCAATTCCACTTTCAACATCTTATGGAAGCCTTGGCCCTCCCTAAACTGCAAACCCCAGGATTCCATAGGATGCAGAAAATGGAATAATAGCACTGTAATAGTCTAGTGCAGAAATAGCCAAAATCTGGAGTTTAAGAACTAATTAAGTCTCCCAAACTGAGGGCAAAATATTGCAGAAGCACAGACCTGTCAGAGGACATGTGGTAGACTATTGTCTAGTGTTTGTAAGGCACAAACAAGGATCTCTTGATAAATGTGGGAATAAATGCTTCCTCCAAGAAGTTCAGAGCAATGTGGATGGTTCTTTCTATCATTCCAATGTTGTCCTTTCAACAATCCTGTGTGGGAACACATGAGTTGCACAAGTGGGTAAGGGTTTTTTAAAACTTGCTTCTCTTCAACTCTGACTCATAAAATGCTAGATAATACTGGCAATTACTAATAGTTAGGGGAAAGAGATGGGATGAAAGGCAATGGAAACAGCCACAGAAAACTAATGAGAACTATAGAACCATCGCACACTGAGCATCCAATCTTGTCTTATTTTGGAAGCTGAGCAGGATCAATCTTGTCTGGTACTTGGATAAACAACCACTAGAGTTTCATCATTTATGTGGCAAAATGGGCCTGCATCTTGGCCATTAAAAAAACCCAAAGGGGTATACAAGACCTTGCCAACATGTGAGCTGTAGACGGTGGGACTGTCATCTTTCTACTAGCTGTAGATCTTGCTGGAATGTAGCCCCCTTTAGGCTTACTGTATTCATTTTCCTTCAACTTATGAGCAGGAAACAACCTAGCTCCCATTGTCTGGCAAGGAGAAGGAAAAATTGCTAAATATAAATGCACAGCTTTGCACAACTCTGTAGGAGAAAAATCTATGGGCAGTTTTTAAAAAAACTTAACCAATGAAGTGCAGGCACTACAAAATTATCATGCCTGGTGACCATTCCTGCTTTGGGGATGGCATATCAGGCAGAAATTAAGATGGTAACTTCTTTTGCTCTCCCTGCTGCTTAATACCCAAGATGATTTTTAATGGTCGCCCAGCTCAGAGCAGCAATAGATACTGAAAAGCATATATAGTGAATAAGCAGAAAAAGGAGATTGGGCTCCACGTGCTTATAGATGGTCCAAATTTATTCCTTTTTTAAAAGCCCAGTGCATTTTGGCCTGTACATAAACTGATGGGCCTTTTTCAGGTTCTATATTAGAAATAAACACAGATATAGATATTAACTTGAAATCTTTTGCAAAAGGAAAATGCATAAATAAAAATCTTATAAATAGCCATCTCATTTTATACATGCATTAATCAAATCAACAGTATTTTATGGAGTTGCAACTACACTCTATAAGCTGGGCTGATAAGCAATAAAAGAAGGCAATTTCAGTTTTTTGAAATGTTGAGAAATGGTCAGAAGTAAGAGAAGGCCTAGGGAATGTGGTGTAACCGGTTCCAAGGATGTCTGACGCAATCTGGTTGAAAAGTTGCCTTTTTTTTTTTTTTAAAGAGGGTGGAATGGCCTTACATTAATGAATGTAGATCCAGATCTTCGTTGAGACTTCCTGGTATCAAAGATTTCATCTTTAAAATCTATTCCACTTCCTTTCTCATCAGAATCTTTTCATTATTATTAGCTATTTTTCCACAGCACTCCAAACCTAAAATCTGATGCAGAGTGTTGATGTTCCTCAGATGACTGACCAAAGGGCTACCCATTCTTTTATTCGTTGAATTAGAGAAATGCTCCCTCATTCTTTTTTTAGGGCTCTTGATGTACTCCCCACATACATTTTTTTACAGTTATACTGAATGGTATATCTTACAAAATTGCTATTACAAGTGCTAAAGTGGGTCAAAATATATCTCTGTTGATTACAATAATTTATAAGTTCAGTCTTTTTGTATGTGTATCTGCAATTAATGCAATGACCTCAGGGATGATGTGGGACTAGCTGCATCCATTATAGTATTTTTGGGTTGTTGTTTTTTAAGATTCCCTATTTTCCCACACTATCTCTGATTTTTCTTTTCTTTTCAAGGAGATATGTAGCTTTTCCTTACACCCTGGAATAGTTTCCAGTATAAACTATTTTTTTTTAATGAACCCCTGTATATTTTTCTGTAATATGATTGAATGTAAGAGAGCAGTGGAGATGGCTGATTTGTGGTCTGTGCTGCTTTTGTAGCAGTTCTGAGATCTGCATGTTGCCTTAACAAAACCCCAGAGTATCACTTCTTGTGGATGCCTTCTTTCAACGAGTTGTTTGGACAATATGTAGGACTTCTTTTTGAATTCTTTCTCATTGTAACAATTCCATTTTAGCCTGAAGAACTGGCCATAGGGGAAATTGTGTCTCATTGCCCTGGGAGGTGAGCTATCAAATTTGAGATAGGTATTGGTATCAGTGAGCTTTCTATATAGGAAGGTGTTGAGATGATCCCTCCTCCACTTTAAGATCTAAGAAAGAAATCTCTGTGTTGCTGAAATGTAAATCAAAATTTATATTTATGTTGATTAAATTTATTATATTGTGAAATCTTGCAATAACTATTTTACCACCTATTCAAACATGGAAAACATATTTGCCCAGCTCAGAAGTCTTTCCCTTTTAGAAACCATGGGAGAGGTGGTTAATGTTGGATGTAACAGCTGTACTACTCCCAGGGAAACGTCGGAGCCAAGTACTTTATTAAGCAAATATTGGGGGTGCTGAGAGTGTTTTGCTGGGAGGTGCCCCACCAAGAATAAAAGATGAGCTGTGTCAGGGGGCATAGGCACTGCAAAACTGTAAAAATGCAGACACTGCTATATTTTGGACTCAAATGAGAACAGTCCCCCAAAGTCTTTCTGCCTTTTGTCCAATACTGTGGCAGCCAATAAACTTGTTTCTGTTGAACTCAATCTGGTAGCGTTTAGCAATATAGGCATTTCTAAGTGATGCTTTTTATAGGAAGGGTCAAGCCTACTTGCTTACAAAGTCAGTGGAAGGAGATTTGTACCTAACTTTGTTTGGCAATGTGCTTGAATTAATTCATGTGCTCTTTCCTCTTCTCTGTGCTGTTCAAATCTGCAGTTTTGTTTTGAGCAGTCTAATTGTATTTGGGGCCTGAATGCTCTACAGATTGAACTGTGTATACTCCAATTAGTCTGAGTCCTCATAGAGAAGAGAAGAAGTGCCACATCACACTAAATTAGGACCACAGCTCCCTATCAGGAAAAAGTGGGGAAAATAACACATGTTGTCACCATACTTCCATGCCTTAGTGATTGGAGGCAGTGTTCCTTAAAGTGGGGCAAAGAGCCAGATGAGAGGCAGTCTCTGAAATGAGTTATGAAAAGCTTGTTAATTTGAGGCCATTCTGGTTATTCTGAACAAAAGCGCTCCTTTGGAACAAAGGTATGGCTTCTATTTTTAACCTGAACAATATTTTCCAATTCCTCAGACTTTCAAACCCCAATCACAGTTGCATAACATCTGCAAACTTCTGTGATTAAAAGAAAACCCAATAAACAAAGTGATGCTGGGAAATGAACATGGCCTGCAGGACTCTGAATGGAATCTTTCCTTCCTGGCTCTTCATCTTATGCATAGCATAATTGTTTAGATTTATTTCACAAGGCGAGATATTTCTTCTGAAGTATTTCTTGCTTCAGGAGAAGCATTTGTTTGCTTCTCCCAGGCCAGGCCACCACCTAGGGCAAGATGCTATGCTGGATGGGGCCATGGCCAGATCAAATCTAATTACCATTAATTTGCATTCTCATCAGATGCTTATTCTAGATCTGAGCTGAAATTTCTCAGAAAAAGTTTTCTGAGAAACTTTCAGACAGTTATCTTTTTCACACTCTGTCGCTATGAAAAAGATGACCACTCTTGAAAATATCTCTGGACAGTTTCCACCTCCCCTTTTTCTTGTGGCAGCAATCAACAGTTGGCTGCTGATGAATTTTATGTCAGTAAGGTGGAGAATTCACTTTGGGCTTTAGTCTAGCATTTACACATTTCATCTTAGCCAAAAGGCCAAGAAGTGATTTTTAGTCCAGCATTTAAAAGGAACTATCCACAGCCCTGAACTTATTTTGGGGATAGAGCCCAATACCAAAACAGTTCTTTTAAATTCTGGACTAAAACTCAGAACAGATTCACTACCCCACTGCCGAAGCTACTAGCCATCAGGGCTGCCAAAACCAGCATTCCAATGCACAAAGCAATATCAGGCACTATGATGGGAGAGTTCAGGATTGATTTGCTCTTGAACCCATTTGTTTGTCTTTTAGGCAATCCTTGGTATTCGTAGAACTCTCCTCCAGTGCTATATTTCAAACGAGCTGATTCTCCTTCTATCATCTTTTTTGACTTTGCAGCTTTCACAACCATACATAGAAATCAGTAATACAATGTCATGGACAGTTCTGACTTTGGTATTCAATGATACAGCCTTATATTTGAAGATGTTGTCTACTTCCTTCATAGCTGCTCTTCTGAGTCATAATCTTATATGATTATATGATTGTGCAAATCACCATATATGTTATGAGAGGAGCAATAAGAAGTAGTAGTTAATAGTTGATTCCAATGCAAATAAAAAATAATACTAGGGGGCTCATTTCACATACCCTCCAACATTTCACAGATGGCCAAACAACATCAGAAGAGGTTCAAATGGCAAAAGTTTTTCAATATGTTGTAAGCTTCCTTGAGTCCCATTATTGGGAAAAAGCAGGATATAAATGAATGGTGACAGTGGTGATGATGATGGTAATGATGATGATGGAGAAGGAGAAGACACAAACTAGGAGAGGCTGCAGCAGTTTGCTCTTGTCTACGTTTGCAAGGAAAAGCATGATCCCACCACTTTCCTCTCCTCTCTTCTTTGCTGACTTGACTGAGTGTAAACTACTCTTGTGGTTTGGGCTCAGTTTGAATAATCAGAGCAAGCTAGGGGGAAAGTGGGAGGAAAAGAAAGAAACCGGGAAATTTTAAAAGCAGCTGAAAAGTGAGACATGAGAGTATTGATCAGTATTATATTTGCCAAATAAGGAATGTTCAAGGGTTCACAGACCCTGTCGTGCCCCTAGGGCTCTGTAGACCCTGGGTTAAGAACCACTGCTTTAAAGGCTTTTAAAGGGCTTTTTAAAAGCCTGGTGAAGTACAAAGGATTTCACCTGCTGCGTGCCAGGCATGTTTCTCTGAGAAAAGCTATCCGAAATCCAGTGGTCACCACAGAATTTTCTCACTCTCTAATAGGTATCTGCTGCAGTGACTCGGAGAAGGCCATTTCCTCACTAGATTGCTATAGTGCTATTCCACTTTCAACATCCTATGGAATCCTGGGGTTGGCAATTTAGAGAGGGGCCTCAAAGGATTCCATAGGATGTTGAAAGTGGAATAATAGCACTATAACAGTTTAGTGTGGAAACGGCTTATGAGCTCACGGGCCCTTTTCACACGGGCCTTTTCTCGTGCAACAGCCCCGTGAGCCTCACGGGAGTGGGAGCATCGCTCCGCACGACGCACTCCCACTTCCGCCGGGCTCACAGGGCTGAAGCGGCGCGAGCGCGGGTTTTTTGATTTTCGCTTCGAAGCGAAAATCACCCGCGCTCGCGCAACGCTCCCGGCGCCCGTGCGCACTTACCTCTCGTGCGGAGCGTCTGGGAGCCGGCCGGGTCGCGCTTCCTTCCCTCTGCCCCTGCGGAAGGAAGGGACGGGGCGGGGCGCTAGCGCAATGGACGCAACACGTCCTGCTTCGCGCGCACGCGCGTGCGGGGGGACGGACGGGACAAGCGCCTTCTCTCTCACGCGCGGGGGGGGATGGACGGACGCGCGAGCTGCCACCGCCTCCGGGAGGCTGCCGCTTCCCCGCTCGTTCCTTCGCCTGCGGAAGGAAGGAGGGGGAAGCGGCAGCCTCCCGGAGAAGGCTTCTTGCGCGAGCCGCCCTCCTCCGTCGCGTGAGCGCTGGCGCTGCAAAAAGGGCCAAGGTCTGAGAAGTAGATATGGGAGAAACTGATCCTTAAGGTAACCTGGCCCTAAACCATTTCAACTTTAAAGATTAAAAAAACACAAGTTGAAAGTTGAACCCAGAATCAAAAAGGAAGGTGGTGCATCCTATTTGTAAATATTTACTTTAGCTATATTCACATGCCATTTCCCATAAAATGATAGTTATGAGCAAATTCAGGAGATGCAGTATACAGATAAAATTTGAAGCTATGCTTACAAATTCATATGAAGGCAGAGGTGCAAAAAATGAGGCTGCTATAGTTACCTAACTCTTTTTTTCTCCCAGAAAGGAAAGTTCTCTCAGTATGCAACATTCCTTTTGTTTATTTTTTAAAATTCTTATTTTACTCTCACATTTCAATGCTCATTTATACTACTTTTTCACATAGCAGGTAGTGCTGGAGGGCTGTCATTTGCTAGCCTGGATTTGGGGCTGCTAGATATCATTTTGATATCAATAATTTGGCTGTCTTCCACCACCCCTCTCCATGTGTTTGTGAGGCCCCCGGACAAGCACAGAACTAGGCTCGGCCATCAAACGCTGCAATATCCCAAGACAATACAGGCAGGCCAGAAATAGCCAGATTGCCGCTTTAGGAGACCTCTCTGCAAACACCCTCATTATGTATGCACTCTGTTTACAAAGGACTCCCTGCCCCGAGCAGGCAATTTGGCAAGCTGAATACTCAACTGTCAAGCACTGAGTATTGCATACTGTCTACCTCTTTGTCAATTCGGACTTAACTCAATCATGTTAAATTTTGACCTTTCCAAAGCTTTGTCTCACGCCCGAACCTCATTGTTTCCCCTAAGTACGGAATAGCCTGCAGTTACATTTCTCTATAAGAACCCCCGATTCCGAGACCTTCCTTGGGTTGCTCTGGACTTCCATCCAGCCTTGCTGCCGCTTCGTCTGGTGAGCTGTTTCATCAGTCCAACGTACTGAGACTCCATACCAACAAACTCAATCTTCAGACCTCTCCGGGCTTCAGGATAGGTGTCGTATCACTCAATTCAACAATCCCTCTCAAAATCCCTCTATACCACTCCAACCTTTATTTTCTATAGTTATCTGAGTGCGTGTGTTGCATACACTGTTTATCTGTATTTAATAAATATCACAATTATTCTTAAACTTGGTGTGCTCCTTGGCTTGGCCTGACATTGGGTAAAAGATTCCGCTGTGTTGCCCTGCCTCTCGCATTGCTAGCTTGTGCTCTTAACTAATTTCCCCAAACTTAGTTAATTGAGAGCGCTTATAGGTGTCCCTCCCGGGACCCCCAGTAAACAGGGTAACATCAGCTTGTCCAGGTGAAATAAGTTTGTCAGCTTTGTCAAATTATATTGGCTATGAAGCTATATCTTATTCCTTTGAGAACCTGTTTTTTGAATATACTAAGGAATGTTTGACATGTTACTTAAAATATGCATCCAATTTTTTTAAAAATACACAGCTGAAATGATGATGTGATGTGATTAAATAGGTTTGCAAGTATGTGTGTCGTACACAAACAGTCCAAACCAGCTGCAGCTCCTTGTGAAATACATACCAACATCATGTGTGAAATTGCTCTCAAATGGCATCTTAGTGATGGGAAGTAAGGTAGGGCCATTTCTTACTCTGGGTTTTGGGGGGTCCCGGGAGGGGCACCCAGATTGCCAATTAAAATACCAATTGGGGGAAACTTAGCTAGAACACTCTTTTAGCTGAGTGAGAGGCAGGGTAACTTTGCAAGGATCTTTAAACCCAATGTATACAGCGGCGGGTCAGAGAGTAGCTAGACAAGGTTTTCCAAATAACAGACAATTCTTTATTAAAGACAAAAACACGAAGGACAAAACATAAACTAACTAGCTGAGAAATAGAAATGGAGGTTTGTTTGAGAAAGGCAATACGACCTGTCTCGTAGTCCTGGAGAGAAGAGGGGTTCCGGGGAAGAAAGTTCAGTGTGGGGCACTGAGGGGAGTCCCTTAGACAACCGGCAGCAAGGCGGGATGGCAGTCCAAAGTGATCCGAAGATCGTTTGAAAGTGAGGGGTTTTTATAGGGGAGTTTGTGCCTCTCGGCTATGGCAAACCAGGGGAGGACAAAAGGAGTTCTGGTGTTGGACAGAGGATTTGGAAAGGTCAAGTTTAACATGATTGGATTGCGATTGAAGACAATAGCGTGGCCCAACATAATGGCCCAACATAAAAGGGTAGCTCGGCTGAGAGCAGTGCGGCTATTGTGGAGTTTGCGGCTGGAAGTCCCCTGAAGCTGGGAGCGGAGTTTAGGCTGCTGACCTCAATAGAGTCTGGGATGTAAAACCATTAGTGGTCGCACTCATGTCCGTGCTTGTCCGTAGGACCTCGCAAACACATGGAGTCTGGTAACTGAAAACCAGTCCAGCTAAGGTCGAATTAGATGATATCAAAATGATATCTGGGGACCCTCACCCAGGGTGCCTATCTACTCATCAATACACCATCTGCTTTTATGTGTTGTTAGATGAGGCTGTTGTTTTTGTGTACTTTCAAGTCATTTCCAACTTGTGGCAACCCTAAGGCAACTCTATTATGGGGTTTTCCAGGGCTGAGTGTGTGTGATATGCCCAAGGTCACTCAGTGAGTTTCCATGGCTAAGTGGGGAATTCCCAATGCTCAATGCACAACACTATGTTGCCTCTCAGGCACTATATGTTACCCTCTCTCCTTCCCTTTCTCCCTCACTCCACATATGGAATAGCTATGTATCATGATCATCGTATATCAACAAGTGGTGGTGTATGTTGTTCTGCATAATCCAAGGTAGCTAAAGAGGTGTTTGTTGTTCTGGATTGCTCATCTGCCAGCACAGTGCAATTATGTTTGAAAAAATATACTTCAGTAGCTAAAGTAGACTATATTTGTGTAGACTGGGAAAACACCAGTGGTGTAACAATATAGAATCTTGCTGAGAGTAGAACAGTAGTGTTTTAGTTCAGGGTGGGTGCAAAAGGGAATGAATTGCCAGGTATGTATACTGGATGCAAGAGATGCTGTTAGCTTATCCTATATGGGCTGTTTTCAGAGGCCATTTCTGCACTAGGCTGTTATAGTGCTATGATTCCACTTTCAATATCCTATGGAATCCTGGGGTTTGCAGTTTTGGGAGGGGCTGGCTGGCTCCTCCAGGAACTGCAAACCTCAGGACTCCATAGGATGTTGAAAATGGAATCATAGCATTATAACAGGCTAGTACAGAAATGGCCAGAAGTAGAAATATAAATTATCTTATAAATCATAAATTTTAGTATACCTTTAGAAGAAAGTTCCATTCAGCTCAAATAGATGGACTCAAATGGACTTACACATGCTTCCATTCTCTCTCTGTCTTACTCCTCTTACTTACATACATAGGCTCATGAAAACTATCTCCACATACAATCAGCCCTCCAATTGCTCAGGGATCTAGGGTGGAGGACCCCCCATGAGAGTGGAAAAACCATGAATATCATTAATCCCCCCCCCAAACTGTATTGGGTCACTTTGTGCAAATCATATTCTTTCACCCTCAGAAGAAACAAATGACAAACCTCTTCTGAATAAATCTTGTCAAGAAAACCCTAGGATAAGGTTGCCCTAAGTTGGAGTCAGTTTGAAAGCTCACAACAAGACAGACTGCAGCAGCTAGCAATCTAATTAATAGTTTTAAGTTTTGGAAAGGAAAGTTATCTTCAGACACATGTTATGTTAAGATGAGAAAGCCCCAGGACAAAACAATCACATTAGCTAGGCATTTGATTTAGTTAACAGGAATGATGATGTTAATTTTATGACATCCATGTGTTGGGTACTACATTCAACAGCTGTAATCTTAACTAAAAAAATAACTACCATTGAGCTATCTGGGACAGGAGTCATTTTTGTGTAAATCAATAGTGATCATGGGCTGCTAGGAGCAAAAAGATGATTTCAGTTTGTGGCTGTTCTAGTTCCTATGACATCATTTTCTGTTTTAGAACACCTATGAATTGTTGGATGCAATTTAGAATGCACCTTTTTTTATAGTCCATTCCTGATAATAGGATCCAATCATCAAAAGAAAATGTGAAGAAATACTAGCGCATCCAAAACCCTAGACATGTGCAGACTTAATGTAGTCCCTTTTATAGTTTTAGGGGAAATCTAATACTAGGGAGAAGCCAGTGGATCCACTGCCGTGGATGGGGCAAATCCAGTCTTGATTTTGCCACCACTTCTCCCACAGCTTTTCCATGTTGTCTGGAAGCTGTCCCAGTGCTGGACTTTATCCTTTTGGAGATTCAGCACCAGCAGACCTGCAGTACAACTCACAGCCCCTACTGGAGGAGCAGCAATAAAATCAAGCAGGGATTCACCATATCCATAATGGCAGATCCACCAGCCTGCCTGCCTAAAGTACTAATATAGACAGGAAGGACAAGGCAAGAAGGAATTGCTGGAGACTGTCATGACAAAGTCTCAGGCAGGCAAAGAACTCTACTACACGAGCAAACTCATGTTTCTAGCACTTATTACTGTGAAGAAAATTCTGAAATTCCTGTTGACTTATCTGATACATAAATGAAAGGTTAGAAGGTCAGGTGACCAATTGTTGATTCCAACTCTGAATGAGCATGGATGTGCCTGAAATCTCTTCTCAGTTATGTTTGTCTGCCTAGCCATATCCTATAAATAGGAATTGTTTGCCAGTTAAGTCTGTGTCCCTGTTTTAAAATGGGCCAAGCCCTATTCATCAAAGGTAACAATCTTCTTAGATCCTTAACTGAGAAATACACTCAGAGACAAGCATTTTAAATTAGTAATATAGCATCATATACTGGCCTACTTCAAATGTAATGAAATGTATTAGTTGCACTGTGGTGAAATTTAATTAACTGTATGTGGTTAGAATTGTCTTTTTTTTTTAAGAAAAAAAAGCTTTCATGTGTAGAGCACCTTTAAAAATTAACTTTTATCAGAAGTATTTTCATAAAATATGGGTTATTTTCCTTTTTTTAAAAAAAAAATCAATGTTTAATAATTATTCTTTGGGGGAATATGTCAAAGGGACATTTCCCATTTCTATCAGTACATTTCAGGTTATTTAGACTCATGGTCCTTTTGTTTTGAAACAAATTGTAGATATCTCCAGGGAGTATTTGGTTTCACTGGGCCCGCTCAACAGTATGGCATAGTGATGTAATAATTTCCGTCCTAGAAACAATTCTCTCTGAGCAAAACTCTGTATTCCAAACCACGGTGTTTATTATCACCACTTTGCTGGGGAAACATATAGTGCAATTTTGCTGTTCAGTCATTTCAAGTGTTGTTTTTTTTAATTCCTCCTTTTGTGAGTTATTGCAGTGACAGCTGAACTGACCTGGCTATGAAACTTGCTTTTATCTATGATTGATTCAGAGAAGCAGCAGTAACCACCAGCCATTGGCTAGTGGGCCTGGCTGGAGTCACCCTGATGTAGGTTTCACTCTGGTTGAATAGAGGATTGATGTCTGGATCTGGACCCATGTATGTGCCAACCTTATACCAACCAATAAAGTTGTGGCCTGAATTCTTCCAATGAAATTTTAGTCTTGGTGTGTTTTGTCATGTGCATTTTGTTGCCTCTAATCATTCAAGAAAGCTTCACAGGAGAATGTCTAATGGTGTCTGGTAGGAAATTGCCACAGGCAACTGGAAATCTCCATGGTTGGGCCCAAACTTCTATTAAGAAGCAGTGATTCAAGGAGAAAGAAGTAAGAAAGATGGAAAACTGTGAGACACATTAAGAAGGCATAAAATCTCCTTGCTACCAATAATGGCAGAACAAACTTGATATATTTCAACTGTATTTGTCTTTTTAAAGCCCTGCTAGTCTCTCTTTTCTCTGTTGGAGATATGAAAATGTCTTTCTGAAAAATAAAGGACAAGTTTGAAAAGGGACTGTGAGAAACCCAAGAGTTCTATAAAAGCATCTGGGGATGCAAAGGGATCTCTCACTGGAGATCTGATCTGGTGGATCAATGAATTTGTGGTTTGACTCCACTTATCTTCAACTTGTATCTCTTTTAATAAATCTGAATATCATATTACAGAAATGCCTAGACTCCAGTGATTTCTCCTTTCAAAAGGAAATAAATGCAAATAAGTACCACTCCTGGGATTTCTTATCACCTGGGTCAGAAAAGTACATATAACAATATTAATATATTGACTTGTGGAATGAGGTCAAGACTGAGTAGATTACTGCTGTTTAGTTTGGGGAGGGATGATAATGTGAGGATTGGCTTTGGGTGGATTACAAATGCCTAATCCCTGGGACAGGATTAGAGGTACCCATGGAGATAGCTGTGAGTGGATACACACATGCATGTTCATCATTTAAGGATGTGTTTGTTGGAATGTGCTCTTCAACATTATCAACATTTTATCCGTGTTTTGACTTACGGGGCACCAGGCATGAATTTCACTCTTTAAACTGACAGTGTAGGAGCAAACAGGTACATTATATTTAAAGTCACACTTCATCTTGCACAATTGGTAATTAAAACATATCTCAAAAGTAAAGTAAATTTTCATTGAGGAAAAAAAAGTTGAGGTTCAAAAACACCAAGATATATGCTCCCACTTCTACTACTCTAGGGAGGTACAGAGCAAACCCAGCTAATGTCAACTGTTAATCATAAGTCTGCATAACATGAAATGTACTGCTGTTAAAACATTCTCCTTTTAAAGTAAAAAGATATACCACAAATGAAAAGGTGTGTGACTTGACAACAGCCTTCCATTTGTGATCCAGTATAATGCATAAGAAAGCCAGTGTGGTATAGTGGTTTGAGCATTGGACTATGACCCTGAAGACCAGGGGTCAATTCCTCACTCTGCCATGGAAACCCAATGGGTGACCTTGGGTGTATCATACACACTGCCCCAGAAAACCCATGATAGGTTCACCTTAGGGTTACCATAGCTCAGAAATGAAGGCAGACAAGAAGAACAATAACAAGAGGAAGGCGGCACAGGGCTGGTTGTATTTGCTTGATAATTGTCAAGAGAATGACATGGTTGGGCTGCTTCAAGAAAGATGTTCTTCCTTTCTTCTGCCAACAACCCAGCCCATCCACAGCTTAGATCCACTTAACAAATGGTATAGTTTCCCTGTTGGCTTTCAGATGCTAACACCATGCATTTCAAAACTAGCTATGAATCATCTTCTGCTTGGGTGAGTCTTTTGTTTCAGTTCACTCCTTCGTGTCACTGTTGACTCTCCCAGTATTTTCAGCTCTTGCATTTTTACAGCAAGTGGCACTATAACTCCCTCTTTGGCTCTGGCTTTGTTTCTCTTCAGCACAGGTGAATTTCTACAAGTGAAAGGAAAAGCAAAGATTTTAAAAGGCTTGCCAAATGTCATTTTATTCCCATCTACTGTCTAATTTGTCTTGCTAGGCCTCTTAGTTGCAAATACAAAGCAGGTTGCAAAATCATTGGCTAGAGGGTATCCATAGGGCATTTCCAATAAAATAGCTTCAATCTCCTAAAGACAAAACTAGAAATCATATTCAATATATGGATACCTCTAGAAGGCAGCAGTGTTATCTAGCTTTCACCCTTGATGTCCACTAAAGTTATCCTAGCTCTTCACACCAACTCATTTCACATTTCAGCATATTCCACCAATGACGATCTGACAGAAACCAACAATGCAAGCTTAAGTGCAGTTATAGAGTAGAACGGAACAGTAGATCCTCCACTGCTTCCTAAGACTGGTTGCATCACATTGCACAAGCAAAAGATTGGGTAGGGGGGCTTCCCACTGAGTCTTAAAAAAAAATCTCCCTAAAAGCTGTGGATAGATTGTACTATACCAGGTCCAGGCAGCCATAGTTGAGGGACCCACTGCTCTGGCTCCTCAGAAGATGGAAGAGCACTTCCAAAGCCACATGTGCCCTTCCATGTCATAACACACCCTGTTTTGGGGCATTATGCCAGCTATTGCAAGTGGGCAAACTGTCAGTGGTCATTTTTTACCTGTGGAGATTTCTATCAGTGAAAGTTAGCTTCTGGGGTGGACTGAATCTCCCACTAGGAGATCAGAGAAATCCCATTCTTTGGGGATAGTTATAAGCTAAGCTTGTGTAACGTGTAACAACTAGTAATCTATGGCCCAACAATTTTTTAAAAAACCTGTTGTATAATACCAGATTGAAAACACCAAAAATCTTGTAACAAATAAATCTGGTGAAGTGTTAGGGAAAATAGAAGTATGTGAGAGAAAATTGCTTTATTTTTATTTTATTTAGTTATGTGAGCATGAATGAATTTTAAAATGTTGATAAAATACTAGTAAAAGCAACAAATAAAAACACTCTGAGCTGAATATCTGTACTGAAGACCCTGGACATAACATACAAAACACCAATATAGTATATTTTGAAAATAATCCACCGTCTGCCATCTGTTTTGTTATTGCATTAATATTTTCCAGTACTGAACATTTGTAAGCATGTATGTGTGTATGTGTAAAGCTAAATGTGGTATTCAACAAATAGAGTAAGTTGCTTTACATAACTGGCTGCAGTCCAGCACATGTCCTCTCACTGAGCATTTAAGCATGTGTTGGAAACATCCATAATTGTGCACTGAACCATATCCATTGCCATCTTCCAGACTTATGGTCTGCAAGGGAAATGAAGCCCCTTCTGTCAGTTTCTTGTTTCTGCCAGGGATTCCTTATTTACATTATGCAGCCCACCAACTATGAAGTGGCCAAGGGCAACAGCATACAAAGGATTGTTGGCAGCACTGCATGACCTCTAAAAATGCCCAGAAACTGAGCAAGGAGTCCAAAATTTCTGTTGATTACAGTTGCCACAGATTTTAATCTGTACTGAAATTCTGAGATGAATATGCTGGTTCCAGTTCACTTCTGAGGAACTGCAAGGTAAAATAAAAGAAGACTTAATTAGACTAATAATGTTTCTCAGCGATTTCTGCACAAGAAATTGATAGACCAGTCTCTTTCGAGTTGTTTCTTTTTGGCATGTGTTCATTCATAATTCTATTCTATCCTATCTTTTGGTCAATCGGCAGCTTAAAAAAAATCTGCAGAAAATTTTAGAAAGAAAGGAAAAGAAAAGAAAAGAAAAAGAAAAAGAAAGGTTTTACCGCAAAGGTGGGTGACTCAGAGGTCCACTTGCAATGTCAGGGCTTCTATGAAACAGTGGGAATACTAGCCCAAAGGGGAGGCCTGCAAGAGCGGGATAACCTTACAGGATCTTTTACGTCTATGTATGCTGGTACTAATGCATAACACCAGTTGGAGATTAAAAGTATGTTTTGTTTTATTGGGGCAATATCACAAACACACAGAAGATCCAAGCAATCTCACAATCATGCAAAGCTAACTGAAGGAAGGGAAGGAAAAATTGGATAGTGAGAAGTTAGGGTAAAGTGGGTGATATTTACCTATCCTGCAGAGAAGAGACAAAGGCCATTTCCGCACTTAAACTGCTGCTATTCCACTTTCAATGCCCAGTGGAATTCTGGGGTTTGTAGTTTACTGAGACCAAAGAGCTCTTTGGCTGAGAATTTGAAGTGCCCATCCCTAAACTACAAACCCCATAATTCAATAGGAGGTTGATAGTGGAATAGCAGCACTTTAACACTGTAGTGCGGAAATGGCCAAAGTGATGTGTCTCAGACTAAGGCCCTTTTTGCACTGAGGCTTCTAGCGCAAGCGGGGGAGGCTGGCAAGCGCAAGAAGGCTCCTCCGGGAGGCTGCCGCTTCCCCCTCCTTCCTTCCGCAGGCGAAGGAACCAGCGGGAAAGCGGCACCGAAGGAGGCTTGTCGCGCAAGCCGCCCTCCCCCCCGTGCGAAGCGGGAGACCTCGCGCCGGATTCCCACCCCGCGTGCGCGCGCGAAGCAGGTGGCGTCGCGCCGGATTCCTCCCCCCGCGCGCACCGGATTCCTCCCCCCGCGCGCGCGCCGGAATCCTCCCCCCCGCGCGCGCGAAGCGGGCGGCGTTGCATCCCCCCCGCATGTGCGCGCGCAGCAGGCGGCGCGTCCGTTGCGCTACCTCCCCATCCCGCTCCTTCCTTCCACAGGGGCGGAGGGAAGAAAGCGCGACCCGGCCGGCTCCCGGAGGCTCCGCACGAAAGGTAAGTGCGGGTGGGCTCCGGGAGCATTGCGTGAGCGCGGGGTGATTTTCGCTTGTACGCGAAAATCAAAAAACCCGCGCTTGCGCCGCTTCAGCCCCGTGAGCCGGGCGGAAGTGGAAGTGCGTCGTGTGGAGCGATGCTCCCACTCCCGCGAGGCTCACGGGGCTATCGCGCGCGCAAAGGCCTGTGCGAAAAGGGCCTAAGTGTCCAAGGGTAGTACAAGCATGGAAATCAGAGCAGCAGTGTTGGTCTATGTCCAGAGTACTAGGAGTTATCTGGCTTAAAGCCAAGGTTTAAATACCCTGTTTCTGCCTTGAGGAGGAAGGTTTCAATGGCTCTCTGGTAGAGTAGACAGTGGGGTCCAGAATGGGATAATGGTGCTAGCCTTAGATGATGAAGCACTGATGGGAATCGTGATAGCTCCTTAATGGCTGGGCAGATGAGGAGACAAAGGAGAATTTTGGAGGGAAGATGTAGTGGGTTGAAGACAATCCATTGCATTGTTGAGGTAGTTATGGGTGCTATTGTTTCTGAAGGCTGAGTCATTCAAGAGATGTTTGCAAGCTCATTAACACTCAGCTTCCTTTGCCATGACCTGGCTGTGCCCTAAGGTCTCATCTGACCTACTTTTGCACATGTTCAGCCAGTCCTCTTAGCCAGCATGGCTTCTCAGCCACAGCAGTATATAATTCATATTTCATGCCAATTAAATGATATTTGCCAATTACACCATATTGTGGAGTGGAGGTGTACAGCATGTTAACAAAGCACTCTTTCTGTAGCTGGCTTTGAAGATTGTTCCCTAACCTCCTTTACTGAAGTTACTGCAGCCAAATTTATTAACTGCAACTGGTTATAGAAACTATATAACTCCCTTAAACAAACATTAGACATTGTTTAATGAACAATGGCTCCACTGGCTAGTAGTCTGTTTCCAAGCACAGTTCAAAGTGCTGGTAGTGACCTATAAAACTGTCTATGGCTTAAGCTTGGCTACCTGACTGATTGTATTTCGCCATGTGAGCCTGCCAGGGCTCTGAGATTCTGAGGAGAGGTCATTCTCTCAACCCCTGCACTTTCACCAGCCTGTCTTGTGGGAACATCATAATCATCACTATTATTATTACATCACCACCACCACCACCATTATTTTTATTATTATTCCCTTTTTCCAATTTGGACTCAAGCTGGCTTGCAACAGGTTTTTAATAACAGTTAAAAATTTACAAAATACGAACATTAAAAACGTGATGATGACGACGACAACGATAATGGCAATGATATTATTTATCTAGTGCTATCTATGTACATGGCACGTTACAAGTAAAACAACCAAAATCAGCAGTCCTGCAAAAAGTGTACATTAAAAAATATATGTGTGTAAACACAGAGAGAGGGAAGGAAGGAAAAATTCAAATGATATCATATAATTGTAAAACACATTATCTAGCACAAAAAATGCAATCTAATATAATGCAAACTGGCAAAGACATGTAATTAAAATATACAATATTATAAAAGAATATACAAGATTATAAAAGAATATTAAACTAAAATTCCAAAAGCATTGGAAAATAAGAAAAGTTTTAATTGAGGTTTTAAAATAATGAGGAAAAGATCAACCTGTACATGTTCAAGGAGCAGCAAGTGAAAAAGGATGAAGCCAAGCCAAAGAAGAGGAAACAAACCCCTTAAACAAATCAGTCTTCAAAGGCCTCTCAAAGTTTATGAAAACCTGTTTACGGAAAGAGAGTAGGGAGGCTGCCTGCCTGCCTGCCTTCTGTGGGAAGAGAATTTCAGAGCCTGGAGGCAGCCACAGAGAAGGCCTTCTCCTGTGTTCCCATGAGATGTATCTGTGAGGGTGGTAGGACAGAAAGAAGGGCTTCCCAGCAATTCTCAAACCATGGACAGGTTCCTAAGGGAGAATATGGTCTTTCAGATAATCTTCATGAGACAGGACTCGTGTCCTGGCACTCTCTAGCTAAGAAGGCTATAATGTCTTTGCTGTCCTTCAGTTGATAGGCGAAGACTCTTTTATTCCAACAGGGTTTTCAGAACTGAATATTTTAAAGAAAGGGCTTACTGCTTTTAAACTGTGCTATATGGTATATTTTAAAATATTTTTAATGTGATTGATTGTTTAGTTCTATTTCAACACTGGCTGCTTGCACATATTAGTTATATTGTATTTTATTTTGTAACTCACCTTGACTCTTGGTTTTGGGAAAAAGTTTCAGTATAAGTAAGGAGGAGTGAGGAAGATTTTGACCCAAATATGCATATTGTATGGACTGGTGTCCTATTGTGGCCATTTCCACACTATGGCCCCTCCCAAAACTGCAACCCCCAGGATTCCATAGGAGGTTGCAAGTGGAATAATAGCGCTAAAACAGTTTAGTGTGGAAATGGTCTATGATTCACACACACATGTAAGTCCATCTCATACTTCCTTATGTTTTTTTTGTTTTTTGGTCATTGTGGAGGTTGGTATTTTGCATTGTTTACAACAACTAAAGCCCCTTCACCCAAGAGTCATGATTTTACTGTGATAGCCCCCCTTATCAGCCATTTTGCAGTTGGTAAAGACTGCAGATGAGCAATGGAGGAATGTCTGGCTATGCTCCTTAATCAGATGCATATAAACACTATAATCCACCCCAAACCCAGCAGACCTCAGCAGAAGAAGAGTCTGGCTATGCTCCGCAGCCAGACATTGCTCCTAATCTCTTGTGCTCACCACTAAACATGGGATGGCCATTCAGGTGTGCTGTTACAGCAAAAACATGCACCTTGGAGATGGCATGTGGAGAACTGTACAGAGTTTTACCTCTGGAACTCTTATGTTACACTGGGCCAAGTAGGTTCTCAGCCACAACATGCTATTTGAGCCGAGTCCTTGAAAATCTGAAGAAATGGAAAATCCAAATGATAGCTGTTTTCTGATCTGCACATTAATGCAGGAGGATCCACTGACTTTACCTTGAAAGAAAGACCAGACAACATGCTGGAGCATTCCTATGCTACACATCCTTTTCTGTGATCTTACAGGCAAGATGGATTCTCCTGTTATTCTTATGCATTGCTAGGAATAGTGACTGAGAAGAGAAACCTGTTCTGGTCATCATAGCAGATGCAGATTTATCGGACTTGTCACTTCAATACTACACTGTGCCTTTTAACATTTCATTTTCATTAAATTTTTATTTCATTTCGCCAGCATCCCTCCTTTCTTTCATAATTGAACTTAAGGAGAGGCAGGCCCCCAGATATTTTTGGGGGAGTACATGGTACAAACTTGTTAAATGCCCCTCTTTCAGTACTAACCCCACAATTGCTGCTCCCCTACATAGAGCTTCAGTTCCCTGGAAAAAAATTGTTTTGATTCTGAAATATATGTTACATATTCTCCATTTCTGATAACTGTCTGCCTTTTCTATTTTTGTTTAATAATAAAGCCCACCCTAAGATTCCCACAAGTTTGCAGATTTTGTAGCCCTTTCATCTTTAATATCCAGATTATTCTTGTCAGTGTCTTGAGTATTTTTTAATTCAAACTGACCTATGTGGCTTTAATTATTAGGCCAATTGAATCTGTCTTTATTTTCCAGCCCTTCTCATTGTAAAATCATGAATTAGCCCTCACCCATCAAATTCGCTTCTATGTTCTCACTCAGTAGACGAAGTGGCTTAAATGTTCTTGCCCCATTGAAAAATGCCTGCAGTTTTTAAAATCAGTGATGGCTTTCAGCTTCTGACAAAGTCACTGACTGTGTGCAAAAAATCCTTACAGCTATGGACAATTTATTAAAAAAAATAGTTTCACTTGTTCCTTGTAAATCTTAATAATTAGTGGGGATAGTTCATACTCCTTCCCAACAGCAAACTGGAAGATTTTCCTTAGATGCAACATTTTTCAATGAAAATTGTCAGAAAAATATGTGGGGTACTTGAGAAGTAGACATTAAGAAACTTCTTCCTGTTCACCTGGTTCCAATGTCAAATATTTTAGGATGGAACAGAATGTAAAACAAATGCTGTTGGATGCTTTGTATTTAAACTAATTCACAGGGAACTCAAAAGTTGCAAAACTCTAAACTATAAGTGTTGGTGAATTGGACGTTCTAGACTCTGCAAATCATACCAGAAGAAATAGCAACTCTTGCTTCCTCTGTGGTATACCTCGCCCAGGGTTCAACATACACAAGGCTAAAAATGGTGTTTAGTCTTGCTTCTAAATCTCACATAACCCATAATGTTCAGTCCCTCATGCAGTAGTCCATACCTTCCAGCATTTTGCAAAGGAAAACCAAGACATGTGTGGCTGAGCAATATCAGAATATGGCATGTAG
This sequence comes from Ctenosaura bakeri, assembly GCA_948474755.1. Classification (NCBI taxonomy): domain Eukaryota; kingdom Metazoa; phylum Chordata; class Lepidosauria; order Squamata; family Iguanidae; genus Ctenosaura; species Ctenosaura bakeri. The sequence continues at coordinate 48,537 of CAOLHI010003558.1, read as the reverse complement.
CTAGGCAACAAGAAGGCAAAAGTTTTAATGAAACAAAACTAACATTTTCAGCAGAAAAATCCTGGAATTTATTGCCTGAGCATAGGAAAGTCTGAGCTTATTGGGAAGGGCAAGGTTTCCACCACTTCCTCTCCCTCCTAATAAGTTAATTGAATGTGAACTACTTTTGCACTTTGAACTCAAATTGCCACAATTGTGAATAAGCCAATGAAGAAGGTGGAAAATGGGAGGCCATTTTAACAGCTGGTGAGAACGTGGGATGGCAGAGGATTGATTAGGCCATCCCTGCCAAATGGGACAGTTCAAGGGCACAGCAATCTTGTATCTGCTCACTACTTTAGGTGGTAACACAAAAGAAAATGAGCTTTAAGAATTACCTCAGGCCATTTTTGCACTACATTGTTATAGTGCTATTATTCCACTTTCAACATCCTGTGGAATCCTGGGGTTTGCAGTTTAGGGAGGGGCCTTTAGAAGTCTCAGCCAGAGAGCTCTTTGGCCTCAGTAAACTACAAACCCCAGTTTGGAAATTGCCTTAGTTTTTCTTTATTTGTTTTCCCATGCATTCTGTCCCCTGGGTTTGAATCAGGGTTGATCAGGAGCAGTGGAGTCAGCACTATTTTATTACATTGCCTCTCCGTGTGCCTGTGAACACCTGCATCTTTGCATAGTTCCCTACATATTCTCACATATTTAGGGGGCTGCACATTTACACTGCTTTGTTCCGCTGAGAAAACTGGAAAATAATTATAACTGCTGCTTTTAGTGAGGGGGCAGTTATAATTTGGAGAAGAACTGAAATCAAGAATCTCTTGCCTCTCATGGGGGTCATGCAGAAAATCCTACAGCAGCTGCAGCTGAGCCACTAAAATTAGTTATGAAGAGATTGCTGGGAAAATGATTATGAAGGGATTGTGGAAATGATTATGATGTGAACTGTTTATAAATGTTGTACGAAAGCAAAATAGAAATCACACGGCTTAGTGTATGTTGCAGGAGTCTGGGGTTCCTTTACAACAGCATTTCCACTGTTGACAGCTCCTGTTCAGCATGGAATATTTGCCTAACCAAGGCCAGGTTCTGGCTTCTGCTTTTTGTCTCAGGGGTTGGCTGTATTTACTGGAAATTTATGGGGATATTGTGTGTAGCATCATGAAACTAGCAAGACAAGTGTAGTCCTAACAAATTGATAACCCAGATATAATCACATGCAGCAACCACTCAGAAAAGATCTATTGTCCTATTGGATGTGATATCATGTGGTGTTGTGCATGGATGCATTGAATAAAATCTGCCATGGAATGTGAAGCTGTCGATCCACACATTCATATGGAGGAAAAGAAACCTGAAAGGTGCAAAAATGGTTCAGAAATAATCTGGGGACAAGATGAGGTCAATTATGGTGGTTATAGTATGGGAATGAAGGCATAATAAAACAAATTATTAATATCATATTTTTTTCTTTCACCATCTTCTATCTTTTTTCTGATATCCATTTCTGTTACTAAACATATAGATTGATTCTTTTTAAAAGAACACAGTAGGGTGAGCTAGTGAGACAGGCTTACCTGATCTCTCCTTTTCCCTCTGTTGTGCTGTTCATGCATGCTCACTAAGGGGTCCTCATGGCAGCTGCTATTTACACTGCCTACTGTAGGCAGGCACATGTCGATAGAAGAACTGCTAAATTAGAATTACATTTTCTCCCAGCACATGCATTGTTTACTGTAGATATGCTGTTGCAAACCAGCATGTAGTCCATTTATCTAGTCCTTTTTCATCGTCCTAATGTGGATACTGCTAAAAGACTGTGAGTAGTCAGAGGAAGAAAATGGGTGGGAGTGAGTGAGTGAGTAGCATTAAAAAAAAACTTTGTAAAAAGGAGATTCTTTGTCAGAGGCTTTGTTAACTGAACTATCCCTGTACTGCACTGATAAATATTTGGGGACCGAAGGAAAATTTCATGGGGGCAGGAAGAATTCTTATGACACTTCTGAATGGGCTTAATGGTAGATTAGGCTGAAGTTTCCTTCCTTCCTGCCTCCGTACAAAGACATTTGGGACCTCTAGTTTTTGATATAATAGACCAAAAGGTAGCAAGTTCAGAGGGTACAGGGGCCAGTTTTCTGTTGTAGAATTGCTGAAAACACTGCAGCCTCCAATTATAGACCCCTACAAGTCTTGACTAGAGTAGACCCATTGAATCCACTGAATAACAAAAAGGATGCAAGTTCCCCCGCCTTGCTTTTAAATGCTAGTTCAGAGGGCTTCCTAATCTAGTCCATTTCTACAGTACACTCCTATAGCACAATTATTCCACTTTAAACATCCTATGGACCTGGAGTTTGCAGTTTAGGGAGAGGCCAGCTGGTCCTTCCCTAAACTGCAAACCGCAGGATTCCATAGGATGTTGAAAGTGGAATAATTGTGCTATAAGGCTGTAGTGCGCAAATGACCCTACTGAAGAATCTTCACTCTAGAGGCCTCCTTGGGAGGCAATTCACATTTTTGCCAGACAATGTGTGGTCCAGGGAAATGGCAGTGGAGAAGCTGCAAAACACCCTCAAAGGGTTGTACTTTACTTACACCTGTGATAGGTTGTCAAATAGAGGAAACATCATTCAAAGATAACCTTATCTGGAGACATACAAGACTTTCTTTCCTAGAGAAGGACCTAAAGCTGGGGTTAGACCAGCGCCCATTCACACTGCACAGTTCTAGCACTATGATTCTACTTTCACTGCAAGGATTCCATCCTATGGAATCATGGGACTTTTCATTCAGCGAGAGGAGTTTAGAATTCTCTTGTGTTGCACCAAATTCCAAATATCAGGATTCCACTGGATACAGCCATGGCTATTCATGTAGAATCATGGTGCTATAACTGTATAGTGTGAGCTGCCTCAGCAGTTCACAATGTTGCCTGAGATTATTCTGACTTTACTTCTGATTGGCTCCAGTCAGTTAGTAGGATCTGAACAACAGAGATACAGACACAAGGAATTAATTTTCTACAAATATCCGCTAGTATATCTTCATGTTTTCACTGGAATGGGTTCTGCAACCTAAAATGGACCTCTCTGTACTTCCAGTCTCCTGTGAGTTATACTTCTACTTGGTACATCTACACCCCAGTATAATGCACGTCCCACTTTTGGAACAAAGTAGAAGCCAAAAAACAAAACAAAAAACTATTAGTTGACATGTACAATCACCTCTGTCTAATACACAATCCGTTAAAAAAAAATACTGTGGCATACATAGGTACTGAAGTACACTAAAAGCAAAATGAACATGATTTCATGCGCTGTTCCTCTGTTGAATATAGCTTCTCTTTTGAAGATAACTTCCCAGTTTTGTTACTGTTCTGCCTATTCATTGATGTTAAAGGCTTTTATGTGGTAAAACATAAACAACTCAGGATTTTGAAATCCTTAAACATACCAGTGCTTCCCAGATTTCTAGTTATCCTTCATTATCTACAGTAGTTTTGCTGTTATTATATTATGAACTTATATCTTTACCCAGCATAATGAATCTTTATGACAAATCAGAAAAAAAAAAGTTCTTTCTCATGTATGGCCTAACTGCGGATGTGCCTCTTACTGTTTATCTTGCACAAGCAGGAGGAAGGAAGTATATGTTTTTGTCTTTGCTTAAGATAATAATTCAGTTCCAAGGAACTTGGTATATCAAATCCACAGTATCCAGTATCTGCAACCTCAGGACACAAACAAAACAAGACACTTATTTGGTACTTCATAGTTATTCCTAATGTGTATCTGGGAACAACATGTGCACTATTGGCAGCTGGAATGTACATTGTATCTTATTTTCATTATTTTAAAACTTGCACTCTTTTCCCCCCCAACAGACATCCTATGAGAGATCTTATCTTGATATAACAGAATCTTGGGTGTATTTTAAATATTCTAATTAATATCACATCAACATCTGAAAGTCACCTGAAAGTTCTGACCATTGCTTAATCTAACCTAATATTCTCCCTTCTATGAGTGGCAAACCTGATGCTTTGTAGATCTTGTTACCCTAGCTATTGACGCTATTGACTTGGACTGATGGAAATTAGAATTCAACAATATCAGGAGGATCACAGGGTTCCTTATTGTCACTTGTTCAGGCTTCAATCAAATCCTTGATGTCTCAGAGGTAGAGTTCTGGGTTTTTGATGCAGCAGCTTCAAAGCCAATGTGATTCTGAGTTGTATCAACAGGAGTATAGTGTTTAGGTCAAAGGAAGTGATAGTACTATTCTATTCTTCTTTGGTCAGACCCCACCTGGAATACTGTGTCCAGTTCTGGGCATCACAGTTCAGGAAGGATATTGACAAACTGGAATGTATCTGGAGGAGGGTGACCAAAGTAATAGAAGGGCTGGAAACCATGCCTTATAAGGAGCAGCTTAGGGAGCTGGTTATGTTTAGCCTGGAGAAGAGACGATTAAGAGACAACATGCTAGCTATGTTTAAATACTTGAAGGGATGTCATATGGAGGATGCAGCAAGCCTACTTTCTCTTGCTTTGTAGACTAGGACACAGAGCAATGGCTTCAAACTTCAGGAAAAAATTCCATCTAAACAATAGGAAGAATTTTCTGACAGTAAGAGCAGTTCGACAGTAGAACATGCCCCTTTGGAGTGTGATGGAGTCTCTCTCTTTCAGGTTTTAAACAGAGACTGGATAGCCATATGTCAGGAATGCTTTGATGGTGTATTCCTGCACGACAGGAGATTGGACTCGATGACCCTTGTGGTCTCTTCCAACTCAGTTTCTGTGATTCTATGATTCTGTTACAAGGTATCTTTCCAACTCGAAATGTGAAAACTTTATCTTGGTTGCAAACCCACCACTGACTTATGAGCTCTTTCATCTTGTCCTGAATTACTGCACTTATTCTAGTATATCAATATTTTCAGCACCACAATTGTGTTCATCTTTCCAGATTGCCACTATCTTGATAGAAGCTGGTAGAGTGGCCATTATACCAAATTCAGTAAATTTGTTAGTGATGCTGATATGAGGCTGTTATACAAAGTTCATGGAACACCTTAGTAAATTGTTGTAAATTGTTAATGTAAATGAAGGGCTAGAAAACAGTGCAGCTTTTTGTGAATGCATGAAATAATTCTCCCAAAGGGAGCATCAGACTAGGCTCCAAATGCTAGCAAAATATCTGTAAGCCACATTGAGCACATGGCAATACTATTCTCTGTGTGCTAAATGCCATTTGCAAATCACCTAAGATTTCCTGAGCATCTACAGCTTTTAAGGGATGTGGGAGTTGTTCTTTTGCATTTTCACAGTGTTCATCCTTCTCTGGGTATCATGCTCAGAAATAGTTGGTGAGCATTATTAAGTGCTGAAAAACCAGTATCTTTTTTGTCTTCCTGGATATAGCTTGGAAGACCTAATTTCTTGCTTTCAAATTGCGCCACTTTGAAGATAAGAGACATGCCCATTAAAGTATAACATGCTACAAAAATAGGCAGAGATCATCAGCTGAATTGACCTCTTACCCAGACATAATGGGGTTAATACAGATGAATGTAAATGACTATTAATAATAATTTATCACAGTGTATGTGCAACTGCACAATAAGCCAGCTGCCTGTATTGTTGTGCCAAGAGGTAAAGAGCATTTTTAAATACTTTCCTGCCTCCTTGAATTTCTGATCAGGTACACTGTGAAAATTAGCACAATGAAGAGACTATGCAAGTGACAAGGCTGTCCCAGTATGAAATCAAGGGAAATAGAAATGTCTATGGCAGAATTCTGTTGTTTAATTTCAACTAAAGTAGACCCATGGAAAGCCAATGGAGTGGGATGTGACGTTTAAGCATTAGACTTTGGCCATTTCTGCACTACACTGTTATAGTGTTATTATTACACTTTCAACGTCCTGTAGAATCCTTAGATTTGCAGTTTAAGGAGGGGCATTTAGAATTCTCAGCCAGAGGGCTCTTTGGCCTCAGTAAACTACAACCCCCAGAATTCCACAGTAGGTTGAAAGTGGAATAATAGCACTATAACAGTGTAGTGAGGAAATGGTCTTTGTCTCTGGAAATCAGGATTTGATTCTTCACTCAGCCTTGTAAATTCACTGGGTGACCATAGGCAAGTCACATCCTCTCAGACTCAGAAGAAGCCAAAGGCAACCTTCCTCTGAACAAATCTTGCCAAAAACATCCCATGATAGGTTCACCTTAGGGTTATCATAAGTTGGAAACAAGTTAAAAGCACACAGCAGCAGCAACAACAACAAAGTAGACTTGTCAAATTAACTGTTGTATGGTGAGTCAACTCTTAAGTAAATCCCATTGATTCAATGAATCTACTCAGTTTGTGGAACAGTAGGGCCCTTTCCGCACCTTACCTTCTTGCGGCACTGGGGTGCAGGGATCACGAGAGCAGCCTCCTGTGAGAGGCTCTTGCGTCTGGGGTCCTTTGGCTCCACATGAGCTGCCTGCTCGAGCAAGAGCCCTGCCTCTTCCTTCTGCAGTGCAGCCTGGGAGTTTCCCAGGCTGCGCTGGGGAAGGAAGCGCAACCGGCGCAGCTCCGGAGGCTCCACATGCCAGGTAAGTGTGCCAGGAGCAATGCGCGATTGCACACCATTTTTGGCTTCTAGCCAAATGAAAATGAAAATGAAAAGATGCACGATCAGCGCCTGCTGGCCCCTGGAGTGTTGCGCAATTGTAAGTGCGTCATGCAGATCGCTCCTCACAATTGCGTGATGCTCCAGGCTCTCTTTCGCATGGAAAATGCCGTGCGAAAAGGGCCTAGGATTCAGGCCTGTAATATCCTGCTGTGTAGTAAGAAGGATTCTAACAACGTCAGGCTTTGATGTCTGGTACTGTCACTGTGGTTATCTGGCCCAAGCCCGAGGTCTACAATTTCATATTGTTTATGTTTAATATTTCCACATGGCACTCTATACAATGAACTCCACGTGTCTGATCGGGTCACAGAAAGCCTGTGTAGGCAGGCACGGCCGCATGGCCATAGTTATGCATGCTAGGTCTAGGCCAGTAAACAACTATCTGTCGCACAGCCAGTAGTGCCCCCCAGACACAGCCGATCATTAAGCAAATGCAAGGGCTCTCAGCCCTGAACTGCTTGCTCTATACAAATGCTAAGCACTCCTCATCTACATACTATTCTAACAATTGGCAGTGCTGGCTAAATCTCATCAATTCTGATTTTGACCTTTCGGAGGCTTTGTCTCCACTAAAAACCCTATTGTTCTCCTTGGGAGAGGGCTAGCCTCCAGGTACAATCTTCCCTATAAAAAACCCAAGTTTGAGCTCCTTGTCGGAACGCTCGTGCCTTGCATCCCGAACTGCTGCCGCTCTGTTCAATGAGCCTCCCCTCAGCCTCCGCATGCTGGGAAACCACAACCCAAGCCTCAATCTCTATCTTCTCTTTTACTGGACCGTAGGGTCAGGTGGAGTATCACCCCAGAAATCCTCTGAAAACCCCTATCAATTTCCCTCACTTTCTGCTTCCATAGTTCTTGGATGAGTGTGTGAGTGCGTGTGTCGTTATTTGCTTAATTAAGGAAAGTTTAATAAAATCTTTTAATTGAACAACTTGCCTAGTTCTTGTCACGGCCCGACCCCGTAAACATAGGGTTAAAGATCTTGCTACATTACCCTGACTCTCGTATTGCTAGCTTGTGCTCCTTGCTAATTCCCCCAACTTAGTAATATTTGGAGTGCACTTAGGTGTCCCTGCCAGGACCCTTAGAAATCAGGGTAACAGTACACTATATAGTAGAATGTGCAGTAAAATGTATTATATTGTGTCACATAGTATGATAAGGTACAGTAGAATATATTACTGCTGTGCAGTCTTAGGCCACAATTTATGAACAATTAACTGAGAAGAATTCTCATTGATATCAACTAGATTCACTTCAAAATAAATGGAGACGAAAGAATCACTATCTCTTCACTCTGTGGGGACCTGGCTGACTACATCATCCTGTCAAGTGCTAAGGGCTATTTTTCAAATTTATTGCAAAATTGCCATCTCTGTGTTGTTATCTGTCTGCATGTTGACTCTGACTTACATTGATCCTGTTATAAGATTTTCAGATTTTGGCAGAGGAGGTGGGCCATTGCCTTCCTCTTAGGCTGAGAGAGTGTTGTTACCATGCCATACACTCCCACTCCATGATACCATATAGTTGACGATGAACATTATTTAATTGGTACAAAATATCAGTCATACATTTATAGCTGAAGAGTCATACTGGCAAAGAGGATTGGCTATACACGTCCAGAATCGGGTCAGAGGGGACCTCAAGACATGGCCAGGCCATATGTTCACTGTAGATTAGTTGGAGAACTCTACCAAATGAGTTTGACATGATACTCTCAGTAGCCCAAACACAGAAAACGATGGCCACTGAAACTCTGAGACAAAGTAACAATGACCAATGCCTCCTTCCTGCTGAACTTCCATCTTTTGATTCCCCACCTGCCCAGACATTAAGAAGCTATCATGAGTCCCATCAGTGCTTTGTCACCTAATGCTAAAGCTATTAGCCAGATCCAGGCCCCTTTGTTTACTCTGTCAGAAAGCCATTAGGATCGTCTTCTTCAGGGCAGAAAAATGGTATTTAAGCCCTAGCTCAGACCCTGACATTTTGCTAGCACTTGGGCATCACACTGCACCCCAGACTCTTGTTTCTCTGTGTTGCCCTCAAACTCTTGTGTTTGAGCCATCTCACCTCAGCTTTCTTCTCTTCAGGATTGTAAATATTGCCCACTTCATCCTAATTCCTCACTATCCAATTTTTCCCTCTTTTCTTCCTTGTTAGCCTTGCATGACTGCTTGATTTCTTGTGTGTGTTTGTGATTTTCTCCCAATAAAACATGCTTTTGACCTCCAACTGGTGTTTCTACATTAGTAGCAATATACAAAGTTGAAAAACTCACAAAGTTATCCTGCTCTCGCAGGCCTCTCCTTTTGAGCTATAATCCCCTACCTTTCCAAGGAGGTATTAGCATTGTGAGTGGACCCTTGAGACATCTACCTTTTGGGGTAACAGTGTGAGTTGCCCATGGCTACTTAGTGGGTTTCCAGTCCAGCACTCAGACTACTGTATCACACTGGCTTGGAAATCTCTATATAGTTTCTCAGTGGCTTAATATGGTGACACGGTGCACAGTGATGAGCAACTACTGACCATTTAGGCAATGTATTTGCCTACAACAGGTGAGGAGAACCTCTGCCTCACTAAGCGTCTGATTCTGCCCCATTAAGGGTCTACTTTATCCCATATAGGAAATGGAACATCTACTATCATCTGGCAGTAGTCAGAGATAATGAGGAATCCCTTTCCCATTCACAACAAACATTCCCAAGAACTGCAGGAAGCATCAAGTGAGAATGTGTGACTCAGGACCTTTTCGCACGGGCCTTTTCTCGCGCGACAGCCTCGTGAGCCTCGCGGGAGTGGGAGCATCGCTCCGCACGACGCACTCCCACTTCCGCCGGGCTCACGGGGCTGAAGCGGCATGAGTGCGGGTTTTTTGATTTTCGCTTGGGCCCTTTTCGCAGCGCCGGCGCTCGCGCGACGGAGGAAGGCGGCTCGCGCAAGAAGCCTTCTCCAGGAGGCTGCCACTTCCCCCCTCCTTCCTTCCGCAGGTGAAGGAACGAGCGGGGAAGCGGCAGCCTCCCGGAGGCGGAGGCGGCTCGCGTGTCCGTCCATTCCCCCCTGCGTGCGCGTGAGAAAGGAGCCTGTCCCCTCCATCCCCCCCGCGCGCGCGAGAAAGGCGCTTGTCGCATCCGCCCCCCCCGCGCGCGAGAAAGGTGCTTGTCGCGTCCGCCCCCCCGCGTGCGCGCAAAGCAGGACGTGTCGCGTCCGTCACGCTAGCGCCCCGCCCCTTCCTTCCGCAGGGGTGGAGGGAAGGAAGCGCGACCCGGCCGGCTCCCAACGCTCCGCACAAGAGGTAAGTGCGCGCGGGCGCCGGGAGCGTTGCGCGAGCGCGGGTGATTTTTGCTTCGAAGCGAAAATCAAAAAAACCACATTCGTGCCGCTTCAGCCCCGTGAGCCGGGCGGAAGTGGGAGTGCGTTGTGCGGAGTGACGCTCCCACTCCCACGAGGCTCACGGGGCTGTCGCGCGAGAAAAGGCCCGTGCGAAAAGGGCCTTGGAAGCGAAAATCACCCGCGCTCGCGCAATGCTCCCGATGCCCGCGCGCACTTACCTCTTGTGCGGAGCGTCGGGAGCCGGCCGGGTCGCGCTTCCTTCCCTCCGCCCCTGCAGAAGGAAGGGACGGGGTGGGGCGCTAGCGCGACGGACGCGACACGTCCTGCTTTGCGCGCGCGCGCGCGGGGGGGCAGACACGACAAGCGCCTTTCTCGCATGTGCGGGGGGGCGGACGCGACAAGCGCCTTTCTCGCGTGGGTGGGGGGGCGGATGCAACAAGCGCCTTTCTCTCTCGTGCGGGGGGCGGACGCGACAAGCGCCTTTCTTGCGCTCGCGTGGGGGGAATGGACGGACGCGCGAGCCGCCGCCGCCTCCGGGAGGCTGCCGCTTCCCCGCTCGTTCCTTCGCCTGCGGAAGGAAGGAGGGGGGAAGTGGCAGCCTCCCGGAGAAGGCTTCTTGCACAAGCCGCCCTCCTCCGTCGCGCGAGCACCGGCGCTGCGAAAAGGGTCCAAGCGAAAATCAAAAAACCCGCACTCGCACCGCTTCAACCCCGTGAGCCCAGCCTCAGCTAGCCTCCATTCTCTGTCTTCTTCCACCATAGGCTACCCTTGCAGTACAGGACACTTGCTTTCTACCATGCTATCTTTGACCGTTATACTAATAAAATTATTTTCACATTACCATTTGCCACTTGCACAGTTGTATGAATGTGTTGTTTTACATATATCTGATGAAAACACAGATAATTCCTGTATTTATTAGCTTTCTTGCAAACTTGTGGCATATCTCATTTGTTGCTGTCTTGTAATTCATAGCTGCAGAAGGCCAAAGAGAGGAGATGTTATATGTATGCATACATTAAAAACCAACAGAGAACCAGAATCAATACCAGAGCATAGAGATGGGGAGTGGGAGGATATAAAACTTTACACCAGCATGGTATAGTGATTTGAGCTATGACTACAACTAGAAACCAAGGTTCAAATCCCTGCTCAGCCACAGAAATCCACTGGGTGATCTTGGACAAATCATACTCTCTCAACCTCAGAGGAAGGCAAAGGAAAATCCTCTCTAAACAAATATTGCCAATAAAACTCTGTAGTAGGCTTGCATAAGAGTAGCCATAAGTCAGAAATGACTTAAAATCACACAGGAACAAGAACAGTCCTAGGGAAAATTCCCACTCTGCAGCTGCTTATTTGCCTGCATATAGAGTACTTCTCCAGGGCAACATTACTCTTCCATCTTAAAAAGTGGGGAATTATAGGATTTTTTTGTGGGGGGTGGGATATGGTGTTCCTATGTGTTTCTTAGGCCCTTTCTGCACCGGGCTATTAAAACGGCACAGAGTGACCTCTGACGGAGGTCTTCTGCACCGTGGAGTGGACTGGGTCGGACTACCTTTCGTAATTTCGCACCTCAGTCTGCTCCAGAGCGACCAGAACTGGTCACACAGCGTGCTTTTTAAAAATGTCTTTTAAGAGGTTTTTCAAAAGCACGGAGTGCACGACCCCATGTTGCTCCATCGCCACACTCCAGTGCAGATTTGCAGGCGCGCACTAGTGCGTGCCTGCAGATCTTCTGGGAGCGGGCTTTAGGCTGACGAGCTTATCCGGTTGGTGGAGAGCCTCCAACAACCGGAAGCTGCCATTTTGGACGCCGGAGCAGTGCGGAGCGACGAGCTCGCACTGCTCCTTGTCCCAATGGACTTGATCGGACCAAGAAGAAATCCGGTGAGTCCTGTTTCTGCCTGATTCACACCCCACGTGTGGAAAGGGCCTTAGTGGAAGCATATATCATGTTGTGTTACCCAACCTGGTAGTCCCCCAGAGATTTTAGCCAGTATGCTCAGGGAGAATTGGAGCTGTGGTCCAGACAACTGGCAGGCACCAGGTTGGGTAAGACTACATGGTTCGTTATTGCTTCATCCTCAGCAATTCCAAATGGAAGTCAGTACCTACCAGGTTGAGAACCAGCATGGTGTAGTGGTTTGAGTGCTCAACTATGATCCTGGAGACCAGGGTTCAACTTCCTACTCAACCATGGAAACCCAGTGGGTGACCTTGAGAACTTCACATACTCTCAGCCCCAGAAAACCCTGATAGGGACTTGAAGGCACACAACAACAACACAACCTACCAGGTTTGGCTTAGGTTATCTAAAAGCCTGACCAAAACAGGACAACAGCTAAAAATTATTCCCTCAGAATGATTGTGTTGAGATTGCTTGATGAATCTGAACAGCTAATTTATGCTAATGACAGCTAATTTATGCTAATGATGTAGTTTAATGACAACTTATTTAATATCTAGAGCATCTTGTGCTCAGTTGTTTGACAATGTTGCTTCCTCAGTCTCCTGAGTCATTGGACATGGTGAGCCACTTCTTGGAGTGCACACGCATGAATGGTTCAGTTGATTTCCGTACATGAATGCTTGGATGATGAAACATGGAAATACAGCTAAAGATGCAGATAACCAAACCCAATTATGCTACATTGTTTCCACGTTCTTGAGTTCAGCATTTTTAATTGTTTTTTAGTCACAAATTATACATAATAAAGGTCAACATGAACATGAATTATACCATGTCAAGCTGCTCTTGCTAACTAGAAAACTGGTTTGTCAGCATTTTTCATGAACAGCAGCTGTACAGAGGTACTAAATGGAGCGAGATTTCTCTTCCCTTTAAAAGAAAAAAAAGTCTCCTGTAAAAATCTATGTAGGATTTTGAAACAAATAGCTCTGAGACAGCAGTAATGTACAAGTCTATTTCTTTAAAAGCTGGAATCATTCCAGTCTTATTTTAGCAACAGTAATATTTACATTAATATTTTCTATAGTCAAAGAATAAAGCAGATCACATAAAATGAAAATTAGGTCCCTTGGCATAAAGAAAACATAATGATTATGGATGGCATATAAAGAGCCTGCCTGGTGTAGTGATTTGAGTGCTGGAGATCTATGCAGATCTATGGATGGGTGACCTTGGATGCATCACACACTCTCAGCCCCAGAAAACCCTGTGATAGGTTCGCCTTAGGGTTGCCATAAGCCAGAAAAAACTTGAAGGCACACAAGAAGAGCAAAGGGATGGCAGATGCTTGGAGCTTCTGAGATACATATTACAATGAAGGAACTCGCACTTTAATAGTGCAATTACATGCATTCAGCCTAAGGCTGCAGTCCTGTGAATACCTACCTGGAGTAAGTTCTATATGAATCATTGCAGTATACATTAACAGACCCATGATGTATGTTGTATTAATATATTGATGACTATGCAGTTAACATGAATTTTGCATGAAGACACATCACTTTATTTATTTATCTGTCTTAACATCCTGCCTTTACACCAAGCAATCCTCAAGATGGAATGTTATGCAATACCCAGAAGGCCAATGAAGCTTTGAGTATTTTGTCTCATGGTCCCCTAAGGAGATATTCTAGACAAAAGCTCAAAGGAAAATGTTATTACCTGCTCTAGTTACTTACTCAGGCATGGATCAGGAAGAGATGGAGTCAGAGAGTTTAAATAATCTGTCAAAGCACTCGATGACCAGTATAAGGGACTCCTCCTCTTGGTTGATGAGCTCCAAGGCCAAAGCCCAGGTCACTCAAGCAGTCAGCCAAGAACCCTCTGAGGAGTAATCTCTAATCTATTGTCTCTCATCCAAGAAATGAGTAACTTTATGCTGCTTTATCAGTATGCTGTCTTATTGCCTCTGTAAGGTAACAAACATCTTTATGCAATAAGAAGAGATACTGAATTGATAGGCATATTTATCTGCTGATTTTCAGAATATACTGTGGAATTTGAAGGTTGAATCTTATTATAAGACTGCTGTCTGGCTCCTGTGAATAGGGCTAGTCCAGTAGGTTTGTATAGAAGCAATGCTGGATCATATTTTATTGATATAGAACAGAAAAATAGCTCAAGACTCAGTCTGGCCACTGGACTAGTGACAGAAGTGTGTTAAGAATGCTTGGAATCTGAAAGTACATGTTGGAGAAGAATAACAAAGAGCCGTGTGACACCCAAAAGACTAAAAAATTATAAGATTTATGCACTATGGGGTAGTGACAAAACATGGAAAAGTTGCTTTTTGTACTACAGCTCTGTAGGAGTCTGCTGTACTCCAAAAAATAACTTTCCAAAGCACTGTATTCCAAAAATGGTTAGGCTCTCTGCCTTCATAAACACACAACTTGTGGATTTTTAAATAAACCCACAGATTGCATACATGTCCAGTGATCTCCCTTTCCAAATGGAGCTAAAGCTGAATTGTCATATACTGGATGACCCAATATCCATGAATACCGGCCATTTCCCCACTATACAGTTATAGTGCTATTGCTCTACTTTCAACATCCTGTAGAATTCTGGGGTTTGTAGTTTACTGAAAATTTTAAATGTCCCTCCCTAAACTGTAAACTCCAGGATTTCATAGGATGTCGAAAGTGGAATAATAGCATTATAACAGTGTAGTGCAGAAATGGCCCCACTCTGAGGTTTATAGTAGTGTTTATTCAAGAATAAAAGAGCAACCATACCCCACTACCTCAAAAGTTGCTGAAACCGATTAATTAAAGCAATCTACTTCTTTTATAGATTATCAATACAAATTTAGGTGAGCACAGCATTCATTGGTTACCACATGTGATTGATGCCCACTGTAGGCTTTTCCCTGCTAGTGCCTGGTTCAGCCTGTCTTGTCCTTGGCCATTGTTGAACTGTCTGCATACTTTCTTCGTTATCTCTCCCACAGTTCCTTCTCATAACAACCTGGCACCAGGCAGAGCAGTGTTCATTTTCACTTTTCCCCACTTACTCATATCCATCACTTACCAAGTAAGGGCAAGTGATCTATAGGATACAATCTAGCAGCAGTTAGCACTGTTTAACATAGGCCATTTCTGCACGGGGTATTTGAAATGGTGCAGTCTGTCCTCCAGGGAGGACGTCTGCACCTGGGAGCAGACTGGGTACGGACTATTTAATGTAAATCCGCACCTCAGTCTGCTCCGGAATGACCCCAAGTGGTCGTCCAGCATGCTTTTGAAAAACCTGTTTCTTTCGGTTTTTCAAAGGCATGGAGCGCACCAGTGTGAGCCTGCTCCCTTGTGCAGATTTGCAGACTCGCACCAATGCGAGCCTGTGATCTGCTGGGGACGGGCTTTAGGCTGGCGAGCTTCAGCAGTTGGTCGAGACCCTCGACCAACTGGAAGCCACTATTTTCGACGCCAGAGCAGTGTGGAGCAATGACCATGCACTGTTCCGGAGCAGCCTGGACTGGGCCGGGGAGCCATAAGACCCGGTAAGTAGTGGCACGGGGCCATTCCCTCGCCCCATGCGGAAATGGCCATAGTGATACATTCCAGCCTTCGGCAATGGTTGCATATACTTGGAGCCACTTGCAAAGTTTGCTAAGCATATATGTTCAAATACTCAAGACCTCAGATTATTTTTTCCCCTCTCTTTTCTCCCAAACACTATGACAGAGATGCATTGCAACCTGATACAAGTAAACGCCATCTCATGAACCCTCTGACTTTTCAAAAGGAAAGTGGGAAGTGTTTGTCAATATGAAATAATTAGGAAAGGGAGAGATTGTTTTCTCTTCTCAATAATTATCTTAAGGATTTTTGCTGGATTGTACTCAAAATTTTAATTTTCCATGAAAATTTTCCAAATTTTCCTCCTTTTAAACCCTTTGCTCTATTTTTCCTAGCCTTTGTGTTTACATCCCACAGATTTCCATTGGGTTGAAAGTAAGATAAATATAGAACCCTAATGTTATTTTTCTTCTCAAATCAGCACTGATGGCATTGTTGTTGCTGCAACTGCTTCCAAGAAGGATTTTTTGCCTCTCTGAGTATATCAGGGAAATTCTCAGGGTGCCTCTGCCATGATTCACTAGGCCAAACAATGAAACTCACAATTCAATGTTCTTTGCCTGAGAAAAGGGCAAGGAGCCTCATCCAGGACAGAAACAGCCCAGATCTCAAGGGAATTGACTTTTTCCATAGCTAATGAAGTTGAAATTTTATTGTCTGGAGTTCATAGTCCCTTGGCCATTTCTGCACTACATTGTTATAGTGCTATTATTACATTTTCAACATCCTGTGGAATTTTGGGGTTTGTAGTTTACTGAGGCTAAAGAGCTCTCTGGCTGAGAATTCTAAATGCCCCTCCCTAAACTGCAAACCCCAGGATTCCATAAGATGTTGAAAGTAGAATAATAGTACTTTATCAGTGTACTGTGGAAAGGCCCTGAATTTCTATCTGATCACCCTACTAACACATTGGATCTGGCTGGAGCATCATTGACTGTATGGGTGATGTTCATCCTTGAAACTGATGCAGAGGATATAGGAACATGTTATTACTGACATATTGACATTGCTGTCAATATCTGCGCGTTCAGGTACACTCCACCAGCACTACCCCAGCGTCATGCAGAATAGCAGCATTGCACTACACATGTCAATGATTGGGTGCCATGGTGCACTCCGTAATGTGCAACCACAATGCACAATGTGCAGTGCATAAATAGAACATGCAACATTGCTAGATGCGCAACTGCACTTCTATTGATGTCAACAGAATATATCTGTACTGATATGGTAAATAATTTGCTCTGCATGTGTAATATCATTTATACCATTGTATGTTGCAGAGGGATTAAAAAAAACCCTGTTTAAATAGATTTTCCCTTTGTATCATAGATTGTATCAGTGATGCACAACGTCTGACCCTCTAGATATTTTAAAACTACAATCCTCAGCAGCCCTAACTGGTATAGCCATTGATGTGGGATGATGGGAATTGCAGTGCAACAAATTCTGGAGAATTAATTAAATTAAATTCTGGAATTAATTCTCTAGAGAGGTGATAGGCAGCCACCTGATAGGGATACTCTAGCTGGAATTCCTTCACTAAGTAGGGGGTTGGACTCGATGGCCCATGAGGCCCCTTTCAACTCTATGAGCCTATGATTCTATAAACTATTTTGATTTTGGTAGTTAGGTCCAGCATGTGTGTTCTGCTTATGTGTTCATTAGCTTACCAGAAGGTAAATTGAAATCTTAAATGTATTAGCTTTAAATATGCAATCATGCAAGTAACAATGATGTTCATGCATCTGTGTAGAGGAGGGGAAGAGGGATGGAGAATGGATGGCGTTCAAGCCTCTGGCAATTTGTCAGGTTCACCAGGGTGAGGGCAGAGAAGGAAGAAAGAAGAGTCGGTAATTGCTGCTGCCTGCAGGGCTGAGTGAAAGTCTCATTAAGCTAGGCTACTCCCACTTCTTGCCTAGAGTATCAAAGGTGCCCCGACAGTTCCTTGGTGCATCTTCTTCGCGGTTCTCATTCAGGCCAACAATTTAAAAAAATGAGCTACTAGAAAGCCAGTTAATAAGAGAGGCAGAGGAGCTCTTTCTGGGAGAAGTGAACCCAGCCAGCACAGAGAATCTGCCCTTTTCTGAAAGTGTGGCAGGAAGGCTGCCCTGCCTTTTCCAACCTCCTCTTCAGCCAGCCAATTGCGTGCTGCTGACTGGCGGGGAGACAAGCAAAGTGATCAAACACCTCCCATTATGTGCCAAACAGTAGGCACAGCTGCATGCTTGTTGTGATACTGCTCCCTTGGCAGAGGAGGGTGATGGGGAGGCAGAGGAAATAAAATGTCATTTGTTTGAATCTGGCTGTGTTGATATTTCACAGCTTTCATTGTGACTCTTGTGGGGTTTTTTCCCACCCTATTCTTTTCTTTATCTTCAATATATGGTGTGTGTTTCCATTTGCAATAACAAGGGAGCCTGCTGAGGAGCAGTGAGAGGGAGAGCAAGCAAACGGTGTGAGACAAGTTTCATTGTAATGGCAGCATAATGGGGTCTCCAGAGACCTAGACATGAGCATATTGGGACTCTCTCACGAGGTAGGCTTTCCTGTGAAGGAGCAGGTCATCCTCTTCAATGAGTAAACAGATTGAGCGTGGGGGGGGAAAAACCCAACTCGGAGACTGAGATTCAGTTGCCAGCTGAAACTCTGCACAGTGCTCATCAAATCCTAGCATTAGCTAACTAGATTGCAACAGCATTCATTGTCTTGAAAGTATCTGAGCTCCTTTGCCATTTATAAAACACCCATCCATAATGCACCCCTTCCCCAAAACTTGATTTTTATCCGTAGTTTTTTTTAGACTGACATTTCTTTCCTCACTCAACAGGTACATGCAGATGTAGATAAATACTTACAGTAAACGCAACCATTTGGGGAAGTAGAGGTTTATGTTTTGTTTTGTTTTTCATTCATGGAGTTGCCAGGTGTTCCTTACTTATGAAGGATGTCTCTTATTTGAGGGTCAGAAAGCTTGTTCCTTCTAGGGCTGGCAGAGGTCCCTTATTATTAGGGATGTCCTCTATTGGAGAGTTCAGAAGCATTTCCTTTTATTTAGAATGAACAAGATGCAAAAATAAATAAATAAATAGATAATCAATCCTCTATTTTGGGGTGCAGACCCCCTTGTAAAGACAAATGTGTGCATCGTGTAATTTATGAACGTGGGCAATGTGTTAATTTTACAGAGCGATACATGGCTAAGTTAACTGAAATCAATATTTTCATTTGTATTTAGGTAGAACGCAGACTTGTTAATAGCTACTTCCTTATTGTAATGAATGTAATGAATTTCGACTGTCCCTTATTTCTATTTTGAAAGCTTGGCAACACTGTTGATGAAGACAATTCACTTCAGACAGTGCAGGAGCGGATTTCTCCTGATTAGGTGGCAATGAGCCAGTGCATTTCTGCAACGGCTTTAAAAAGAGGAGTAGTAAATCCTGCTAAAAACAGCAGAGGTGGTAGTGTAGCATTTGGAAGCAAGATAACCTGCTGAGAAATCAGCACTGCCCTCTGGATGACATTCACATTCTGCATGGAAATGTGTCATGCTTAGAGGATGATTTACTGTTAAGGAGTAGAGAGAGGGAAATGGCATTACAGTGCCAAGATGGGAAGTAAATGATGTTGTTGTTTCCATTTATTCCTATAAAACAAACAAAGTCCTCTAAATCTGAGTAAGATTATATTAATGCTGTTTGCAACCAAAATTCCCAGGCTTCCTGATGAAGATATAAACAAAACACCCATCAGAAGAATAATTCTGAAGGCCATTTTATTTGTAGCAGTCTGGGGAGGGACCAGAGCTTGGCAGGAGAATATCCAATATGCATATACAAGTTCCTATACAAAAGGATTGGTCTAGCCTATGTTAGAAAGAATCTTGGGAATATTGCTGAAAAAAAATCTGCTTACAATAGCTGTCTGATATGCTCACCTCCCTTAACCTAGCCCTACTGTTTGAAGCTTTGAAGAACTACTTTCAATTACAGCCAAACTACATAGGACAAGGCCCACTGGTGGCTCACTGCCTGTGTCTTATCTCACCCTTTGGAGTTGGAACATTCAGATACAGTGTCAAAGTGCCAGGAAGCTACAGCTCCTGATGTCAGTGGTCTCTCCAAATCTGAGGAACTGAGAGCTGAATCAGAGAGGAGCCCTACTCCCAAGCGGGAAGTGGCAGATACTAAAGACTTGGTGCAGCTATGTGGAGTGAAGGAGAGAGAAGGAAAAAATTATGCTGCTCCCAGCAGTGGTTAAACAGAAGATGCTGACTAATTAAGCACCTGGTGTCTTGAGACAGCTGGCTATAAATCTCCCAGCAGTGCTCTGGAAGTTCTGTTGCTTACAACTGTCTATATTAGTGACTGGCAGTACTCTTTGGCACTTGAATTCTCTGGACCTTGGCCTTGCTACTCTTTACAGCTCTGTCTTACTCCTTGCTGGCTTTGTGCATTTGGACTACTGACTTCTGGACTAGCTGATGACCATCCTCTTGCTTCTCTCTCCATCATGCTGGATAACCTATGATTGACCTAGTCCGATTTAACTATTGGATGGCTCTTGCATTCCAACCACCTGCTTCCTGGGACGCTTGCTGACTGAAGCACAGGGCAGATTGTAAGCAACCCAAACGCTGGTGGCATGAATGCACTGCTCCAACAGAATCAGGCTTAAGTAAATCAGCTCACCACAGCTGTGGACAATCTTGCAGGCACAGTTTAACCTGCAGCGGTCACTGCCTCTACCACTGCCTCCACAACACAAGTGCCCTGTAATCTCCAGCAATAAAATCTGATGTCTCCCCAGACCAGTTCTAGGCCTTTTGGGCTCATTGTCAAATATATATGCAGCTCTATCCTGAAGACTTCCCCACTGGTCAGATAAAAGTGGCATTCACAATCAGCCTGCTTACTGGTCTAGCTGCAAATGGGCCACCTCCTTTCTCCTTCAGTAAAGTCCTCTCCTGACCAATCTTGCTGACTTTCTGAAGGAAATGAGAGGGAAGACCCTGTGCAGGCCAAAACTGCCAACTAATGTATCTGTGGTCTCCACCAAAGGAAAGGGTCTGTTGTCACTTACACTACTGCCTGGCTGTTGGCTCAGGACTTGGCTTGGAATGATGTAGCACTGCAGCACCATTATATAGACTGTTTGGCTGATGGCATCCTAGATAAGCTGGCCTGGACTGATCCTCCCACTTTTCCACAGAAACTGATCAAGCAATGTCCATGTTCAATATCTATGCTCCCATACTGGTGTGCCAGTTCTACCACTCCTATCCCTCTAAACCTGGACTCCCCCCCCCCAAAAAAAAATCACATGCATGGTTATGATTGTAGGGAAGGGAGTAGTGACATAACTCAGCCTCTGGAGTTCAAAGATCCAGATGCAGAGTGCCAGGAATCCATAACTCCTGTTGAAGGTGATCTCTCCAAGTCTGAGGCAGTGGGTGCAAAGGGCAGAGGGGGCCCCTATTCCCACCTGCATCCTGGGACACTTGCTGACTGGAGCATAGAACAGCCTGGGGGGGCAGAAAGTAAGAGGAGGGGAACATACCTCATTCTGCTATTGTAGGCCAAGGTACCCCCTCCTCCTGCATGGACCGTGGGACATTTGGTGGGAAGGGTGGAATATCCATGCACTGGATCTTTGGCTGATTTCTCTTTACTTAGGCCATTTTCTGCACTACTCTGTTATAGTGCTATTATTCCACTTTCAACATCATATGGAATCCTGGAGTTTGCAGTTTAGAGAGGGGCATTTAGAATTCTCAGCCAGAGAACTCTTTGACCTTAGTAAACTACAAACCTCAGAATTCCACAGCAGGTTGAAAGTGGAATAATAGCACTATAACAGTGTAGTGCGGAAAGCCACTTAGAGTTCCCAACACTATTAAGGCAAAGATCCTAGGATTAACTGTGCTTGGCTCAACTAAATCTACAGTTTAATTTTAATTCTGCCCGCCCCCATGTTTCCACAAGGACTACCATGAACAAAAAAAGTTTCACTACACTTTAGCCATATGGTGGACTAGTTTTTTTTCTCTTTATAATATTTTTATTAAAACAACTGTTATTCACATTACATACTTGTATTGTCATATTTTCAAATTAAAAAAAAACAAGCTTATTTACCATGTTATCATACAATCTATCCATTTCTCTTATAACTTCCCCTCACCTCTTGATAGAACCTCTATTTAAGTAACTTATCGTGATCTCAATAAACATAAATTCTCTAATGTAGACTGGCTTCTTTAAATTACATATTATAGTGTACGTATTACCTATTATAGTATACAGATCTATTTCTCATCATATCCATATACAATTATCCAGCTATTCAACTCCTTTAATATCTATATCCAGTTTTCTTCTATTACTGTCTTAATTGATCTCAAATCATCAAGTTTTTTTGTCTGCTTTTTATCCCGCAGATTAAGTGTAAGGTCTTCTAAAATAATAAATTCTAAAACCTTCTGTATCCATTCTTGTATTTCTGGTATTTCCTCTTTTTCCAATATCTAGCATATACAATCCTGGCAGCCGAAACCATACAGAATTATATATTCATATCTATTATATTTCTTATCAATCTGATGCAACATATTTAAAAGATATATTTCAGGTATATATGGTGGACTAGTTTTAAAACTGTATACTAGTGTTGCGATATTTGGTTTAGCATTAGTGTAGGCTTAATGGAACATTAATCAGACCTAACTGCCATAGCAGAGCCAAGAAGCTTTAAGTCTTGATACAATGTGTTCCCAAGACCCAGATCTTAATGTGTTATTCCTTTTGTGTAACTCAAATTAATATATATTATACTATTCTGTTTCTGTGGGTATCCACTCCAGGTTTTTATATGAACTTCAAACAAGCTGCCAAATGCCGAACTGAATCCCGCCCCCACCCGAAAATAGGTCTAGTACCTTGGCTAATTCCTTTAGCCGACAGTCCGACTCCAGTTATCAAAAGGACTGTATGTACCCATAATTGCCTGCCCATGTTTTGAGATCATTGGGGGAAGCCCTACTCTTCATGCCACTACCCTCACAGTTTCATCTGATGATAAGACGGGAGAAGGCCTTCTTGGTGGCTGGTCTCAGACTCTGAAAGTTTCTTAGTGAGGCTAGCCCCTTCTTGCTACCCCTTTGTAGGCAGGTGAAGACCCTTGGTTTCAACAGGCCTTTCAACTGGTTGCTCATGGGGAGAGGGCTTTAATAATGTGCTGTCTTCTCTATATTGGCTGGTTTTCTTTTTTAATGGTTATACTTTAACTGTTATTGATAATTGAATTGTATTTTAACTGTTGTAAGATGTAAACTTTTACTTGTATCTGTTTTCAATTATGTAAGCTGCCTTGAGGTCCAGGGCTGAGCGAAAAGCTATAAATAAATCCATTTAATGTTGGGACTAAAACCCAGAGCAGATACATCACTGACATGAGAGTTACCAGCTATCACTGATTATAACTCTTTATTGCTGAAACTTCCTCATAAAGGTACCTCTAAATATATACCTGTGGACAGCTGCCCACACGCATGCCAAATCTATCCTGTGAAAAATTAGGGCGAGAG
Organism: Ctenosaura bakeri; assembly: GCA_948474755.1. Taxonomy (NCBI): domain Eukaryota; kingdom Metazoa; phylum Chordata; class Lepidosauria; order Squamata; family Iguanidae; genus Ctenosaura; species Ctenosaura bakeri. The sequence goes on along the minus strand of CAOLHI010003558.1, from coordinate 25,378 downwards.
AGCTAGCTTCTGTGAGGGAGGTTGTGTGTGGCAGTTTGAGGTTTAATTTAGTATTGCCAGCTAACTGACAGTTATTGCCAGTTTCTCCTTCCTATTGAGAATAAGGGTCTTGGGACAGGAGAACATCCTCGTGCAAAAGGAGAGGAAAAATAATCCAGGGGCATCCCATTTCCTTGCAGAGAAACCAATAATACTCTTGTACAAAGGAGACCTTTAAACCTGGGGTCTTGGACCATTTCCACACTAGACTGTTATAGTGCTATTATTCCACTTTCAACACTCTATGGAATTTGGGGCTTTGCAGTTTAGGGAGGGGCTTTTGAGGCCCCTCCCTAAACTGCAAAGCCCAGGATTCCATAGGGTGTTGAAAGTGGAATAATAGCACTATAACAGTCTAGTGTGGAAATGGCCTTGGTAATGGGTGATTAGGAACATAAAGAGATGTTTGTGATGCACTGACTGATGTGGAAGTTTTGAGACAGCAGATGCCATGTCAATATGATATTTGACAATGCAAGGGAGAAGTCACTAGCTGGAGCAAATATAGGCACCAAGACCACTCAGAAATGTACTCATGTGGTCTCGGATAGGCAATGTACGATTCTGCGTAAAATGCTGAAATCCTGATTCAGTTGCTGTGCATCAATGTAGGGATGGGGAATATACAATTGCCAAAATTCTCATGCTATCACCTCACTATTGGCCATTTCCGCACTAGAGTTTTATAGCACTATGATTCCACTTTCAACATCCTCTGAATTCTGGGGTTTACAGTTTCGGGAGGGGCCAGCTGGAGAACATCCTTGTGCAAAAGGAGAGGAAAAATAAAGGAGAGGATGTTGGAAGTGGAATCATAGCGCTATAAAACTCTAGTGCGGAAATGGCTATTGACTATGTTGGCTACACTGACTATTCTGACAAGGTCTTGAGGGCAGCATATTCTCCATCTCTACAATGGGGCATATCTGGATGAGATAGTGGTGTTAGTGGAGAGGGTTTAGGTTTGTCAGGCACTTCAGAATATGTTGGGGAAAACATGATGGAATTAGAACACTGGCATTTAACATTATAAATGTTGTAGAACAGCTTATAAACTGGCTGCTGGGGTGAAATGACATTGGCTGGAAACTATCAGCTATAGGACAACCTCACTGAGTTTCTGTGGCCAAGCAGGGATTCAGACCTTGGTCTCCAGTGTTGTAGTCCAAAGCTCAAACCACTATACCATGCTAGCTCTTACAGGCACTTAAAGGGATGCATGAGTCAGAGGAAAAGCTGCCCACAAAAAAAGACATTTGAGAAAGGTACAGCATATAGGTTTTAACATCCTAACATCTGAATGTGGGAGCCAAGAAGGAAGACTTGGACAGCATGGTACAAAAAGTGAGCATAGTTTTATCAGTGCATCAATGCAATAGGGTTACCCTTTAATAGGACTTCCTCTAGATTGTGTGTGTGTGTTTGTGTGTGTACACACAAGCATACACAGAGAGAAGGAGAAAAAGAGAGTGAAATATGGTTTGATGCAGTGGACAGATCGGGATTGAACTGAGATTCCACATTTTTTCCCCCAAATATATTTTAGTAACAAGTAGCTTGACTTAACATCACACTTAATGAAGGCAGTCAGTGGTAGCATGCACATTGAGCAGTAACTCCCCTGAAACAGTGAGGAAAGGTGTGCTTCCTGCTTGGTTCATGGTTCAGCTCGTAAGAAAAAGATAAAATTTCACAATATGAGAAATAGCTGCATCTTCAAACTGTTATTAATGGGATCAACTAGCAGAGGAGCACTCCTAAGAATTTATTTTTATAAACTTGACAGAGGTTTATATAGAACTATGAATATTGTGGTGAAAGTAGATTACGGACATTTTTCTCTCCCTGTCATTTGTGTTACCAAATGAAGTTGACATGCAACTGTTGTTGTTATCAGAATCTTTATTTATATCCTGCTTCTTCCTCGAAACTGGGAAAACTAGTTCTGCTCACAAGGAATTGTTAACATAACTGGATGTGCCTCAGCATATTTAACTCAGTGGCTATCAATATGCTGAGACAAATTCAATATGTTAATAGTAATTAAAGTCATTCTCCAAAATGGAGGCTAAACCAACAGCTATTGGGCCTGATGGGTAATGGAATCCCTTATGCCTCTGAGCACCAGCGGTTGTGGACACAGAGGCCAAAATCACCTGTTGCTCTGGCAGAATGTAAGTCTCAAGAAATCTCCTGCCCTTGAGTAGGAGATGGGACCCCCCTGCCACCCCTGGGGATCATATAGCTGCCACTGCCTACTGATTTTGAATCCCCTTCATGAAGCAGCTCAGTAGGAAGCTATTGGAGAAAGAATCTCTAGACTCAGAAGCTTCCTTCTTGCACCCCCTGAGACAGAGGGGAAATTTATCTGTGCGCATAATCGGCAAACACGTGGAGAGAAAGGGTGGACAGAGGAATTGTATTGCCTTTTCATTCTAAACAAGTAATACAATAACAAAAGATAACTCATTAATGAAGGTAACCCCCTATAGATAAACCTAGGTCATTTCAGTCAGAAGTTTAAAAGAATATAATCCCTAATGCAACTAACACCTCCATTCTCTATTTTACTCACAATACTATTAAAACACTGGGATGGTGTTGGGGGGAAGGAAGCTCTGTCACCAGCCTCTTACCTCTCCTAGATGTTCCTTTTGTATGTCTCTTTCTCTCTCTCCTGAGGTCTTTTATAACTTCTTGTTGGAAGGTTCTGGAAGCTTTTACCTTGTTGGAAGGTTCTGGAAGCTTCTACCTTCTACCTTCTTCCCCCATCTGCCCTTGCTGATTGGACAACTGTATCCTCCCTTTGCCCTTTGTGCAGCAACAGCCAGGGACCTCCTGAGGGACCTCAACTGCTCTAGAGGGAAGAAGGAGTTGCCTGTATGAGGATCTACCAGGCTGCTCCTTCCTCTTTTGGTGCTCAAAAGCATTTTGAATGAACTTGGGCACACCCCTGCAACCTAGCAGGGCGTGACTAGGGAGACGGAGCTGTACTTAGTAGCCCCCCATTGTTGTTGCATACCAAGCTAGGAGCTTTCCAGAAGGAGGTACAGGATACCTCATGCCACTGTGTAAAAAAAACAAAAACAAAAAAAACATACACAAGTGTAACCCTCATTTATGCATGTCATCAACAGGATGCCATCCAAAGTGGCACATGTGCTCTGCTTTCATGTGCTACTTTTAGGCTTCCCAACTGCATCTGGGTGGCTGCTGTTGCAAAGAGGATGCTAGGTTCAACGAACCTTTGTTCAGATCCTGCATAGCTTTTCTTATGATAGGCCTTCCAAACAGTAGTTCTAAAATGGTTTGGAACCTAAAGAGATGCTAACCAGGAAGGTCGTTCTGGTTGCTGGGTCTCAACAACTGTGAAAACTGTCTCTCAGAACCGCAAATGAATCTGCAGTATTTTCAAAGATGACTTGGAGCAATAAGCAAAACGCTGTTCTTTTTTCAATACACCACGTACAGCCACAAAAGTTTTTTAAGTGCACCATGCATATAACAGAAACAAGATCTTCAAAATATTCCTGTTCCTCCCAGAATTTTGGGTGGGAGAAGTGATGAGCAGGGCAGAGAGAGAGCGAGAGCAAGAGCGAAGCGAGAGAGAGCGAGAGAGCGAAGCGAGAGAGAGAGAGAGAGAGAAAGTGTAAGATTCCACTGAATATGAAGGGTTAATTTGGTTAGCTAACAAAGGTATTTCCTACAGCCTAGGTCTGAACACTTCTTTTTCCCCTGTACTCAACTAGGGGAAAAGCTCCAGCTAAACAGGCAATTTTTGGACTTGCAGCTACTAATTATTATTTTTATTTCATTACGCCATTATGTTTAAGTAGCTGAGCGTTAGGATTGCTCTTCATTATTATGCTTCATTAGGATTGATATAAAATCATATAGATGTAAATTAACTAGCATATTAAGTAGAAAATCAATTCTAATTACTGAGATTCTAGCTTGCATATTTATGAAATGACAATGTACAATGTACATAAATGTGTCCATTGTGCATCTGTTTCTTTTTGTTATGTGCCCTCCAGTTGACTCTGACTTGTGATAACCATTTCATAGAGTTTTCTTGGCAAGATTTGTTCAGAGAAGGTTTGCTTTTGCTTTCCTCTAAAGTGGAGGGAGTGTGACTTGCTCAAGGTCATCCATACTCGCTGAGCGGTGATTTGAACTCTGCTCTCCTAGAATCCTAATCCAACACTCAAACCACTACACCATGCTGGCACTCTCTGTATTGAATGTACTAGATCTAACGTACTATTATGGAACATTATAGGTACTTGATGACACTGTATTAATATTGCTGCATTGCAGATTTCAACAGAAAGTTTGGTAGAGGTGTGAACCCAGAACAAAGGGGCTGTCTTCAGAAGTGAAGTGAAATGATTCTAATGAAGCATGTTGTGTCTGGTATTTGATCTAGAATGGCTTATGCAAACATTCACTGTCAAAGTCAAAGCTGTCAGTGATTTTTTTTTTTCATTCTTCTAAGTGGTAACTCTGAACTGGCAACAAAGCTAAACAACAACTCTACTGAGCTTAGAAGTATTTCTGGTACTTTCTCCCAAATAACATGTATAATAGTATCATATTATGAATATAACTTAGTGAAAAGTGACTTCACACACTTTGCAGTACAATTTTTGAATGTTGTTTTTATAGTCACAGGGCTACGATCTCGCTGAATGGTAGAGAAAGAATGTCATATGGATCAAGAGCTGGTTCATTCTGCTGCTTCCACCTTATGCTCTGTTGGATGAGGGTTGGGTTTTTTTTGTTCCCATTGGCCAGCAGCTTCAGCATTCAATTTTCCAAAGCATGTAAAAGTTTCTGTTTTAATTACTTTACAAATATAAAGGTAAATAATAACTTTAAAAATGTTAGCTATCACAGCTCATAACTACTTGGCGTCTTGTGACAATTACTGTAACTATTCGTTAAAGTAACTTTCCAAACATTGAGGTTCCATTATTTTCTTCTGGAGCAATCTGAATGGATTTTCCCAAAAATTCCAGTACATTCCTTGAGCTTTGAAGAAGCAGCGTCTGTTGCAGAGGATCAAGAAGTTTGCTGTAGAGGGACAAGCCTGGACAGATCCAGGAATTCAGCAGCAGTAGAGGTTGACCTGTGAATCCACTTTAGGTTTTATTCCAAACTTTATTCCAAACTTTAAATCACTCATTCAAGTTGCTAAACCTGTTTGGGGGACAGGGCTAGCACCTTGGAGAGCTCTTTCAAAGCTAAAACTTGAGGGGCATTTACTACCCTACTGATATTAGAGGCATCAGCTACTGTGCATAAGACCTCTGCTGCAGTCTTAGAGAAAGGCTGCAGAGAAGATGGTGGTGGCTCATCAGCGGATGGCTGAAGCAGGCCAAGGAACAAATGTGGACTGAAACTGAGCAATACTACTTGTAAGGGGAGAGGATATTCCTGTGGAAGCAGGAGCTGGTTCTGGGTTTACAAAGTAACTTCTCTGTAGAATTGGAGGCCCAGACCAGGAAGAAACTGTGTGCAGAGCATGGAGAGACTTGGCAAAAGGATTGGGCTTTGGCATCAAATACTTACCCTTGTTTGACCACAAATATACTTCAAAGAGCATACACCAGATTAGAGGATGCATTGATCCAACCTGCAGTTGCCACTTGGTTACTAAGTGGATCGTAGGCTAGTATAAAGTTCCAAACAAATTGTATATGCCCCCATATCTCAGCTTCCCACATACCTGCCTAGCATCCAATGAATCCTACAGGATCTAACTTTCAGTGCCCCCAGATTTCTCCCATCAATTATGTTTCAAATTTCCATACTTCCAAAGCTAATATCAAGACTCTGAATCCCATCAATTGGTATGATTTCATCCTTCCTGGTAGAGGGGTGAGGACTCTTGTCTTCACAAGAGTCATGGATCCTTTGGCATTTGTCATAGACATCTAACCCACATTATAATCTGGACGTACAAACTTGTCTTAATCCAGCTCCCTGTTTTTCTCTTCACTTAGTGCTTAGCCACTTCTTGGAAGGGGTAGGGGTGCAGGAAGGTATCCAGAGCTGATCTCTACAAAATGGGTCTATTCTTTTCCATGTCATAGTTGGAATCCCTCTAACCATGTTGATCCCCTTCCTCCTCCATCATGATATGAATGCACCCTAATTTCCTTCTGGTGTATATGTGTGTGTGCTGAAGCAATGCATGTTCTGGTCTGTGTTCTGTTTTCTGCTGAAAACAAGGTTCCCCGTCTTTGTCCCTCAATACTCTGCTCTTAGTCTTTTCTGGAACCATTTCGCATTACAAAATTATAGCATTATGATTCCATATTAACCATGGTTTGTTGCTGTGTGCCTTCAAATTGTTTCTGACTTATGGTGACCATAAGGTGAACCTATTATGGGGTTTTCTGGAGCTGAGAGCATGTGATGCTCTCAAGATCACCTAATGGATTTCCATGGGCAAGTGGGGAATCAAACTCTGGTCTCCAGCGTCATAGTCCAATGCTCTATACCACACTGGCTTCCTAACTATGGTTGCATCCCATGAAATCCTGAGAATTGCAGTTTAGGGTGGGTTTTTAGAATTCTCAGCCAGAGAGATTCTCTAAGTGCCTCCCCAAAACTACAAACCCCAGGAATTCATAGGACGCAGCCATGGCAGTTAAAGTGGAATCATAATGCTGAAAAAGTCTCCAGTCCCTCACCATCCAAAATATATTTATCTACCACTGGATATCTGACTAGTCATTTTAAAATATACAGTGACATATGATTAAAACAAATAAGCCTGTTGTTATCCATCTTGATCTAACTGTTCATAAGTGCCTTACTATCTACTTCTCTGCTTAATACGCAGCAATGAAAGCATGTTCAAGAACTGTCTCATTGGAAACCTATCTTAAATGATGCCTTTTAAATCCCAAAGGAAGGGTCCCAGAAAAACTGTAATTTCGTAGCTATGAAGAACAGCTTGTCTTGTGCTTAATTATTTTAGGTACCTTCCAGCATTAAAATCATTCTGAAAGTACTCATTGCATTTTAGCTGTCAGGTAAGTAGACCTTCCTTTATGGAAAGTAGCTTAGTGTTGATGGAATACACAATCTCTGTGTGGGTATTGTTTAAAGCAGTGGTTCTCAACCTTCCTAATGCCGCGACCCCTTAATACAGTTCCTCATGTTGTGGTGACCCCCAACCATCAAATCATTTTTGTTATTATTTATTTATTTATTTATTTATTTATTTATTTATTTATTATTTAGTTAGTTAGTTAGTTATTTCCAACATCAAATAGATTGGAAACACTGCCCTAAATCACTGCTCTGGATAGACTTCTAATGCCTAAAAACTGGTAACCCTCCTCCCTTTTTTAAGCACAGAAAGTGTCCATCAATGCCAGAATTAAGGCAGTAGTTCTAGTTCTGAATGTTGGGTCTCCACAGTTCAAAAAGCCAGTCACTCCCAAAGGCAATGCCGAAACAGCCCACATTTTACATGAGGCGCAGGGAGGAAAGGACGGAGAGAGGCAAGATGGCGGCGGCATAAGCAGGTGCCTTTTATTTCACTCCGTCCCTCCCTCCCTCCCTCCCTTAAAGGGAGTGCGGACGCTGAACATACAAAAAGCGAGGAATGCAAGACAGTCAGGGCAAAGAACACAACACGTGCGTGTGGCAAGCGCCAAGGGTCCACGCACAACAAAAGCGAGAGGAGAAAGTCATCCTGGCTATTTCTGCACTAGACTGTTATAGCGCTATTATTCCACTTTCACCATCCTATGGAATCCTGGGGTTTGCAGTTTGAACCCCAGCGCAGGGGTCTCAGAAGCACTGCTCCCACTGGCTGTGAAGCCACCTTCTTTTAAAAGGGGCAGGATTGAGGAGCGGCGACCCGTGTGAAATGGTCGTTCGACCCCCAAAGGGGTCCCGACCCCCAGGTTGAGAACCACTGGTTTAAAGCCTTGGTCTTACAATAGTTTAACCAATGAAAAATGTGTTATTTAGTCAAGAAAAAAAAGTTACATTAAATAGGGGGTGCTCTAACATTTATTTTAACCTAAGAGTAGTAGTGTTATTCAAAATGTGTGATTGTGTGTGTGTGTGGTGTGCACAATTTGCTGCCTAGAATCCCAAGAGTTGGCAGTGTTGCTCCTCTAGCTGTCTCTGGCCAATGTTTCCTTTAGTACCTCAGCAGCAGCCATGCTGGACAGTGGAGCACTTGGCATGTCTGTGTCACTGGCTGTTTCCAAAAGCTGTGGAAGATCCAGCCCTTTCCTCTCCTCTGACCTTCTCGCCTCTCCATTCTCCTTGTCCAGTCCCTTCCTCATCTTCCATCTTCTGGCTCCCCAGTCTCCCATGTCTTTTAACAATGTTAACAACTTGTTCAGGAGAACCAATGCAAACACGATGAAGGACGCCATTGCCTCTGAGTGAATTGATCTGTCAAAGCAGTGAATACATTGCAGATCTTCCAGCTTATGTAGGTCTGTTTGGGACTTTCAAACGGCTTCTACCTGTCTTCTTTTAAGACTATGCCTTCAGAATGTATTTAAAATTCAGATTGTTTTGGCAGATCATGGGTTAATCAAAAAAGATTCCATGCATACACATTTGCTCAAAGAGGTGCTCCCGACATCATTAACTATGCACAGATTTAATTACTTTGAAGCTTTAAAGCAGCTGTTTGATAGATCACCACATTAGTACTGTCACACTAATTTTATTAACAATGCACTTTGCTATTGTTGTCACTCCTCATAGCTGCCTATTTAGTAAAGGTGAACTAAAAATGTTCCTTACCAAAACATCTTTTGGGAGCTCTATACAAGTTTAAGCGTATGATTCTGAAAACAGACCGTGCTGTTATATAAAGAGAATGGAGCTTTGTAGATGGTAGATTGGTTAAAGCCTGATTTATGTATTACAAGAGTTCTATTTGCCTTAGAGGTAGTACATTTGATTCTTTTTCATACTGTAAACCACTGGCCAAATAAAATGAATATAGCTGAAGGGCAATAACTTTATGTAGGTAGAATGCTAAATTTCCTTACCCAGAGGAATTGCAGCTCTTTTGCAATGCTGTCATTGTCACAGTTGCTGCCACCTCTGAAATTGCTTTCACACTAGTCTGGATACATGAAAGATTCTGTGTATGTTACTTTTATTTTATATTTACAAGACATGTAGGTGATCCAAGCTGGCCCTTTGGGAAGCTTCATTGCTGCCTACTTAGTGAAAACACTACCAAGCTGAGGCATGTGAGAAGCCATCTTGACATATCTCCAGATTTACATGAGACCGTTCTTGGAGGCAAATACAACAATTACAGTAAAGGTGTATGTGGAAAAGTTATGCCTCATGGAATTGTCAGAATCATCATCATCATCAACATCAACATTACCACCACCATTACCATCATCATCTTTATTTACGCCCTGCTTTTTTTCTGAGGTTGGGACTCAAAGCAACTTACAACAATTGAAAGAACATTCCAAAGACAAAGTCATGCCATGTGTGGAAAAGAAGTTGTTTCTGGTTAACTTCAATAAAAAAAATAATCAAATTCTGATATAAACATACCCTCCAACTGTCCTGTTTTTTCACTGATAGACCTGACTAATTGTCTGTCATCCCACTTTTTAAGCTACTTTTAAAATGTCCCAGTTTCTTTGTCTTCCTCTTTGTCCTTAGCTTACCTCAGTTGTTACAAACTGAGTTCAAAGGGCAAAAGTAGCTTGCAGTCAATTAACTCAGCAAAGAGGAGAGGAAAAGAGAGGGAGGAATCTTGCCCTGCCCTGTACACTTGGGCAAAAGCAAACTGCTGCAGCCTCTCCTAGCTTGTGCGTTCTTTTTCACTGATAATTGTTGCCATCTTGATCACCCTCTGATGTAGCTTGGCCACGAATGTCCCAGTTTTGCTCTGTGAAATGTTGGAGGGTTTGTAAATATGGGGCTGTGATTGGGGTTAGCTAAAGAAAGGACATATAAGATGACAAACCAAACCTGTAGAAAGACTTTGAGCCAATGAGAAATAAGTCAAGACTGATTATTACAGAACAAGGCCCCAAATCTATAAAATCTTCCAGATCTCCACTGCTGTTGGGATTTGACCAACAAGCGGTTTCAGCTTGCTACTGTTTTCCTTCAGCAAATGCATATCTACTGCTTTTCTTAAATTATAAATATTTGTGTTGAAAAACTGTTGAGATGCATTAAGAGCCGTTCCTCCACTACATTCTGCCTCAATTATACCGTATTGCTGCTAGTGCAGAGATTCCCATGCTTATAAGGCCAAAAGATTGGATTAGTTCTGGATTTCTTTCTGTGGAAGCTTCTACTCAACCAGGCGTGAGTCTGTGGTCAAATGGCATAATCCCAAGAAAAACAGACATGTCTAAATCTTTTTTTAAAAAAATTTAATTAGATTTAAGAGCTTAACTGCATGTTTCATTGTTGTCAACTGCTATGGTGTTTAAATATATGTAACTTTCTCTGGACTCAAAAATTCCAGAAAATTTACCTCATTAATATTATCTCCACAGATCCCAGCTCCCAGTGATTCTTTTTTTTTAACTTACAAAAAGTGTTTCTTTAAACCTTTCCTGGAAGGTTGATTCAGAGCACTACATCATATCAGTGACAGTTTGTTTAAGTGACATCTAATCCAGTTGGATCTAGTAACACTCATCCTCATCTGTCAAGAGTATTGACATGGACCAGTATTACCCCTGTGGCCTGGAGTTAGAAACTGTGAAGCCAAAATTTTGCAATGAATGACTAACGGCACCGGGGATGCTACATTGAAGGCCAAAAGTTCTACCACAGGACTTGCATCAGCAAGATTATGATGTGAAGAGAAATAGGAAGACCAAAATGGCATTGTTGAAGGATTCCATGATGAAATGATTTTCTGTAGATGACACAGGCTCTCCACTGCCAAAACTGTTCTGCTTCTTTGGTCGCCCTGTTGAGAGAAAACCTGGCCGCTGTTATTGCTCTGCTACTTATACCTTTGATAGTTTTTTGGAGCTTCATATTGCTCTTTGATAAATCTATGTGATATGGCAAAAGACAAATCTGCATAAGAGAAGGTTCTTCTCCCTGAATAGCACATGTCCAGAAAAACTAATCTCTGCTGTGGTAACCTTTAGAACAACTTCTATATAGAAAGTAACTGTCACCTCCAGCACCCTAGGGAGAGCCAGCTTTTTCTGAGAAACAGGCAAATGAACAAGACGTTTCTTGGTCCAAAAGGCTGGGCCCGTAGGCCAGGTTTATTCAGTACAAAAATACAAAAATACAAAAATACAAACAGCTGCAGCTGGGTGGCGATCAAGAGATCAGATCGCAACAAAGCATGGAGGCCTGACCAGGCTTTATATGCAGGTAGCAACATACACTCCCACTTCAACATTTTCCACCAATGAGGAAGTGCCACAGTTGAGGAAGGGGCTGGGACCCCTTGTGGTATGTGACCTCCTGCTAATATGTAATGGCGGCTGGTTTTTTCCACCCACAGTATAGTGAGGTAGTCATGTGACATGGCAGACATGGGAGGGGGCTAGAATACATGGGAGGGGGCTAGGACTTCCTGTGTTTGGTTTTACTCCACTCACATAACGTTACTAGGTTCTAACTAAAGATCGCAAAGCAAATTGTGCAGTCAGTTTCACAGATGGCATGGAACCAGAGATTCTTTGTATCCTTCTTTCCTCTGTGGAAAATTTTTTGTGTAAGAGGAGATATTAGAGCAGAAGATGTCCTGCTTTGTAGATTACAAAGCAAGGGGGTTCTTCTAAAATACAAGTAGCAAAATGGCAAGGACATTGAAATTAGAATCAAAATTTTAAAATAAACAGATAAAGGGCATACAAAATATACAGACACACATGCATATGCACACAGAGTAAAGAAAATCCACTAACTGCTGGATCATGTAGAAACTAACAGCTCAGGGAAAGAGTCCAGAGCCCAAGTACAAAATCCAATCATTTTGCAAGTGAAAAGTGAAGCAGAAACCAGGTTAGCTATGATAATTAAAAGAAAAAATGGTCAGAATCCTGTTAGAAAATTATGAATGCATAACCTGGAGTTATGCATTTGTAACTGTGTAGTATTCACAGTTCCTATGCAGCTCTAATTTAGGGGACATAGAGACTATGAAAGTCTCTCAGTCTCCACTTTCCAGGAAGCAGCTGCTGCAACTAATTCCCCTGTTGCTGATGTTCCCGTCCCTCCTCATGCAAGCAAACTGTGAGAGAATTGCAACAGGGATCCTGCTTCTGCCTGTCACAATGGAGATTGATTGGGGCAGCGGCAGAATGTCTCCTTCCTTAGTGTCAGAGGAATGGACACTCTTTGATTACAGTGGCTGCAGCCCAGTAAATGGGGATTGAGGTGGGGTTGGGCTGGAATTCACTGTGTAACTCTGTAACTATGGTAGTTAAACATTTGTAACTGCCGAATAGGATTCAGCCAGTATGTTTTTTCAAAAAAGTTTTTACATTTTTACAAAATAGTTAATAAGATGTTAGAAAAACAATTTCTTCATATTCTGGAGTTTCTTCATATTTTGGATCCTGAAAAATCTTGGAAATTTGGAGTTTTCACTTGCAAAATAATGGGGTTGAACCACTGGCCTTGCTAGCTAGCTCTTGTAGGCCCCAAACACATGGAGGGTCATAGTTATCCACATTTGGGCCATTTCCGCACTAGACTGTTATAGCGCTATTATTCTACTTGCAACATCTTATGGAAGCCTGGGGTTTGCAAACTGCAAACTCCAGGATTCCATGGGATGTTGCAAGTGGAATAATAGTGCTATAACAGTCTAGTGCGGAAATGGCCTTGCTCTTGATTCTACATTGTAATGCTTCCACTTCTAGTTTTTAAATACTCAAAGTATCTTCTAACCTTTAACAGCTGTAAGCCGCTTTGAGTCCCCTGGAGGAGAAAAGTGGGATAAAAATAAAGATAATAATAATAAATAATAATAGCCTCACATATGTCTACTTTAGCTGTTCCTCTCCTCCTCTATCTCAAACTCTTTTACAGGCAAAGAGCTAGGGAATGACTGCTGTGAAAGTATCTTGATTTCATAACACATAAAACCAGCTCTTAACCTATGTAAGATCATGTTGGTGAGAATGTGGGTTCCTCCACACTGCCCAATATTTTTGGTGAATAACAAGGCTTTTTGTTTCAGGATTTCATATCTTGTAGTGATTGTTTCCTCACCCACATATGTTAGTGCCCTAGGTATTCCACAGTTTTGAACTTGGTTTGTTGCAGCATCTTGGTTTAGCAATGCTATGTGTTTTTTTCAGCATGCCTTATTCTTATTTGAGATGTGGTTAAGCTGTGGTGTGAGTATGATTTCCTTCCATCTTTCATGAACTCAACACCTCTTCCCACTGCTCTCCCAGTATTCACTTCCCCAATCTTGCACTTTTTTGTGTGTTACAGCTTCAGAATCAAAGTGTTACCCTTTGCTGGAATTCTATATGACCTGCTATGTTATGTAACTTTATGTATCTAGCTACCTAGCAGAGGTGCTAAGAAAGCCCTTTTCTGAATTATGAAGCTGCATATTGGGACTCTGGCAAGTGCGCCCAATGTGCATTGGGACCTAAGATGTGTGATGCATATCAGTGTGCAATGCACATCAGTATGTGATGTGCCTCAGTGCACAAGACACACAAGGGCACACTGCACCCTGATGTGCATTGTGCACTGATGTGTATTAGGCACTTTTCCAGTTTTGCTACATAGTAATATAACAGCAGCCCTCTACTGGATGTGGACATTATACAACTACACAATTCTAATTCCAACAGACATAAGTCCACTTACAGAGATGTAGAACCCGAAACAGCTCTGTGTTTTGGACTATCAGCAGGAAACTCCAGCACTCATGAGTTGATGAGGCAGCATGTGAAGTGTGTAAACAGACAGACAGACAGCCTGACAGACAGACAGATATAGAGATATATTTTAGGAGCTGCAAAACTACTGAGCATGTGTGTGTGCGCCTTCAAGTTGCCTGTCCACTTATAGTGACCCCATGAATTTCACAGGGTTTTCTTAGACTAGGAATACTTAGGGATGGTTTTGCTAGTTTCTTCCTCTGAAATACAGGACATTTCCGCACTACACTCTTATAGCATGATTATCTACTTTCAACATCCTATGGAATCCTGGGGTTTACAGTTTAGGGAGGGACGAGCCGGTTTAGGGAGTTTAGGGAGTGTGGAAATGGCCATAGTCTACTGTACCTGGTATTCGTTGGCAGTCTCCCATCCAAGTACTAACCAAGACTGACTTTGCTTGGCTTCCAAGATCAAATGGGATCTGGTGCCTTTAGGGTATTTACTATTGTAACCCTGCAGTAAATTCAGTAATATTGAAGGCCAGCTACTCTGTTATAAAGTTATGCAGCTAAAAGCAGTGAAGACACAAAGGGGACATCTACCATAGTGTTCATTGTTTAAATTTATTATTAAGCTATATACTATATTTTGCAAAGCACATTTTGTGGGTTATTCTATCACAAGGTCTTTTATATGTTTGTCAGATATGCCATGGAGCCTTTCTGAAAATTAATCTGAATCAGCTTTAAAATGTGGTAGAGCAATTGGGAATATGCACCATAGCATGGGTGAATAGCACAGAGGACCCAGGCAGCTGGAAGAAGAGAGCAGATCTTGTCCTCCTGGTATATGGGCCAGAATTCACTAAGGCAGTTACAAATGCAGATTCTAAAGTTAGCAGCATTGTGACTGCAGCATTTGCATCCACAATCCCTATGTATTCACTAGTTTAGCACATGTATGAGGACTGTGAAAGTCTCCCAACCCTCCCTTACAGGGCAACAGCAGCTGCAAGCAATAGGGATCTATTCCCCTGCTTCTTTGGAAACAGCTGACTGATGTTTCAAACCCTAACTCCATCAATCTCTGTTGTGGGGAGGAATTGCAACAAGGACCATTTTTCTGGATGTCACACCAGAGATCACCTATTGGAGGGGGTGGAAACATCAGTTAGTTGTTTTCCAATTGGCAGGGAAACAGACACATGTTGTGTGCAATGGATGCTGCCTTGAAAATGAGGATGGGGTAGGGTGGGGACAATACTTAGGTACATGACTAAGGTGGTTACATAGCTAAATAGCTGTACAGCATCATGCTCCACACCTGATGCTAGGAAGCTGCCTTCTGTAGGGGGTGAAAGAGGTGGGCCATCAGAACTGCATAAAGCTCCACCCTTAGGATATAAGCTCTCAGCCTAAATCTCCAACTGCACCATAAAAGGAAAAATGCATCCTTTGTCCACCAGCTGAGGAAGGGGGCTAATATGCCAGGCACAGAAGGCTTCTCAAAGAATTCTGGGAATATTTGTTCCTTTCAGAGAAGCCATGTGGCTCCCACATTCAGCATGGAGTTCAATTTTTAGAAAAGAGAGAAAGAGGAAGAGAAGCTTAGGAAAGAGGAAACAACCTGAGGTTGCTTTTTGTCAAATGAAGACAGCAGCTTGGAATTCTCACTCTACCGCCCCCACTGTCATTGCAGCTAATAGGAACATTCAGGTTTCTTGTTACTTTGATGAGAAAAGCTACCTAGTTTATTGGCAGAAGAGGAATTAATTACAAATAATTCTTTAGACCAGTGGTTCTCAACCTGTGGGTCCCCAAATGTTTTTGGACTTCAGCTCCCAGAAGCCCTGAGCATTGACCATAGTGGCTGGGGCTTCTGGGAGCTGAAGTCCAAAAACATCTGGGGACCCACAGGTTGAGAACCACTGCTTTAGACGCTAGTACTGTTACATTTTTTAAATAAATGTTTTATTGATTTTTTTTTAAAAAAGAAAGGCAACACACAATACATAATACAAATAAAGATCTAATAATATTAACAATAAACCAAAAAAACATGCTAACCAATTAACAAGAAATCTATCTAAACTAAAAAGAACAAATAACTAAAAACCCAAATATTTACACATAATTAAAAGGTGGTTCTTACCCTGACTATCAGCTACCCATAGTCTTCTGTCTGAACACTAGTATAGTAAATCTAACAAATAAAATTAAAATTTATATTTGTCACATAATCTTAATATGTTTCTATAATAAAAAATATTTGAATTAATAAGTATACATATACGTATTTATATTGTAGTTGATGTCTTTATTTCAAAAACTAAATGAATTAATCACATTAAAATATTTTTAATATGTATAGGATATATATGATATGTATATGTGAAATAAAACTACTGGAATATAGCAACAAGCTAAAGTAATCTATAATTTTCTTTGACTCATTTGCATGCTATCAAGTTATAAATTCCTCTATTCAAAGCCCAGCAAAATAGTAACAGCAAGTTAAGAGCCCCAAAATCATAGTTTCACCATCATTTTCTCTGAAATATTCACACAATAATTGCCAGGTTTTTTTTACAAAGTCCTTTTCTGGAGAACCTTTTAATTGGTTTGTCAGTCTATCCATTTCCACAATTGTTATTAATCTACCGAGATATTCATTCATCATTGGGATTTCTGTTTTCTTCCAATGTTTTGCATAGATCAATCTTGCTGCTAATAACATATATTGAATCATTCTCTGACGTTGTAGGACTGTTACGTTTTAATGCATTACTTTCGAGCCAGGCTAGATGGATCTTTGGTCTGATCTAACACAGCTGTCATATCTCAGACTTCTTCCAGTTTGGGCAGGGATTGAGAATGCATCTCCCCTTCTTCCTCAAATTCAAAGGGCAGGCCTATACCAATAATCATCATGAGATCTCACATCATCACAGACTTTAATTTAAATCCTCCACTTTATGAAGACTTGAATAGGTTTTTGAAGAAAGAACATTCTATCCCATCTGCACATCTACACTTTTTATCAGTGTCCCCAAAAAGAAAAGAAAAATGTTGTCTCATTACAGAATTATTTATAGGTAAAATGTACATGTAAAAAAGGTGAACAATTATTAGGATGCTTCACCCTTTAAGATAATCACATGCATAGGTGTTTACAGATTCCTAATGGGATTGAGAGCACAGTATTTTAATTTTACTTAGCCCAACAAAAATAATGACTTGCAGAACAGTGTTGCTACATAAATATTTAATTAGCATTTGGGAAGGTATGCTCCTAATGAAAACTTGTGTAAACTAGAAAATCTGACCCTAATACACATAAGTCACCTTTCATATCATTCTGTAAGTGCAACCTTTTAAAATTAGTATCAGCCAACCTGAGAGCCAGCATGATGTAGTGGTTTGAGCATTGGACTACAATGTTAAAGACCAGAGTTTGATTCCCCATTCAGCCATAGAAACCCACGGGGTGACCTTATAGCACATCATACATTCTCAGTCCCCAGAAAACTCTGTGATAGTAGGTTTGCCTAGGGTCACCATAAGTTGGAAATGACTTGAAGGCACACAACAACAACACAATTGACAAACATTGCCTCTTCCCAGCTTATATATCTTTTGAACCAATAAAAATATCTAAGGTTATTTATCTTTTGAATTGATGGGCATTATTATAACTCTGCTGATTAGTATTCATCTATTCTAGATGTTAAGAGTAATCTAATACTAAAAATATATGTAGCTTCAAAGCTGTACCAAGAATTCAACTTCTACAGCTTATTCCTTTGCATAATCAAGTTGTGTTGTTACTACAGTTATGATATGTCTGGCGAGAGCACTAGATATCGCTTGATATCAAATAATTTGGCCTTTACCTGACCTTTCTCTGCCACCCTACTCCATGTGTTTGCAGAGGTCCACTGGACAAGCACGTATTGGGCATGGCCGTTAATGGTTGTGAATTCCAAACCTCATTTAGGCAGGCAACTTAAGCCTCTCCGATGCTTCAGGGAACACCTTCTTGCAAACCGGCCTTGCTCAGCGCGAATCTACACAAAGACGCACGGCCGAGTGCCGAGCCATTCCGTTATGTTGGGCCATTTGCATACTGGCCATACTATTGCCATCAAGCGCTAAGCTCATCATGTAAAACTTGACCTTTTCCAGTGCCTTTGTCCAGCTACAAATTTCCTTTGTTCTCATCGAGCATGGCATGGCCTGTAGGTAAAATCCACCCTATAAAAGGTCCCCATTTTCAAGTCCTCCTCGGACTACTTTGGATTTCCATCCGTCCTTGCTGTCAGTTTGTCCAGTGAGCTCCCCTCAGCGAACCACGTGAGTTTCTTCCCCTGCAACCTCCTCTTTCCAGGACTACGAGACCAGGTATCGTATTACCCGTTCCCCCAAAACTTTCTATTTCTATTTCTCCATTAGTTAGTGTATGTTGTGTCTTTCGTGTTGTTTGTCTTCAATAAAAATATTATTTGTTCTTCTTCGTGGTCTCTGTGCCTTCATACACTAGGAGCTTTAGCGCCTGCGCGGTAGCGTTCGGAAACTTCTAGAGCTTGTTCGCTTGGCGGGAACCCCTCCCCCACGCCGGTACTGCGCATGCTCCTCCCGCCGAGCAACGGTCTCTCCTCAGTTCTTTCTCGTCTGCCGCCGCGTACGGAAGGTTCTTTAGTTTGTTCCTCTCACGTCGTGCTTGGCTTGCTGTTTTTTCACGGTTTTACGGACTTTCGGACTGTCTTTGACCTCTCTTTCGGACTCCCCTTCGGTTTTCGTCTTTTTGGATTTCGGAGTTTGGCGTTTCTTCGTCTTATGTCCGCGCTCTTTAAGAAGTGCGTGTCCTGCGGCCGCAAGGTTGCCCTCAACGACGGCCATAAGGAGTGTCTCTTCTGTTTGGGCGAGTCCCACAACATCCGGACTTGCCCAATTTGCAGGGATTTTACTCCCCAAACTCTTCGCAACCGCTCCGCGAGACTCAAATCTTATTGTTGGGAACAGTCTCTGCGGGCGATAGACGAGACCTCCACTTCCAAGATGACCGACAAGAAGACGACCACGCCATCGACGGTATCGGCGGCTGCCGTTCCGTCCACCTCATCGGTATCGGGCTCGGTACCGGCGAAAACGCCGATCTCGGCGTTACCGAGGATCCCGAAGCTGTCGGCGGCTGCCAAGTCAGCGAAAGGATCCTCGACGGCGAGGAAGGCTGAGGCTCCCCTTACGGAGACGCCTGCAAAAAAGCGCCCTGCTCCGGACGGAGGCAAGGGCAAGGAGAAGGAGAAGAAGAAGAAGAAGAAGAAGGAAAAGAAGCGCTCCCCGGCTGGGGACGCTCAACCTCCTACTCCTCCTCCTACTCAGCAGCCTTCCAAAGGGCGAGGCGAGTCCGTCGACCTCTCGGAGGATGAGATCGAGGACGTTCCCCAACAGCGCCCGGACTCGCCTGTGGCAGACCCTCCAACCCTGGTGGAGGAGCGCCACCGCCCTCTTAGCCGTCGCAGGTCGGCCGACCTGCAGCAGAGAGAGCCCTCTGCTTCTCCGGAGCGGCGTTCGACCTCCTTCAGGTCCCGGTCCCGCTCTTCCGAGCGTCCGGTGGCCTCGCCGCCTCCGAGGGAGACAAGAGAGGAACAACCTCGCTCGTCTGCCTCCAGATACACCTCGGCGTCCTACGTGGCCAGGTACGCGAGGGAATCTGAATGGAGAGAGCGCCCGGCCTCCTATCGGTCGCATTCGCCATCGTACCGGGATCGGTACCATCGTGGCCCGAGTCGCTGGGAGACCTTCCGGAGGTCCCGGTCACCTCGTCGACAGCGCGAATCGCGCTCGCCTAGAGGGAACGAGGCTCGGTACCGTCGATGCCGAAGCCGATCTCCGTCGGAGCGCCGCTCCTTCAGCCGCTCTCCCTCCCCTCGATATCATAGGGCGAGGGAGCCTTCACCACGGTATCGGGCGATATCGCCACCTCCTAGGGTCACGGCAACGGCGACGCGCCCTACGGAGTCGGTGGTGACTGAGCGGGCTACGACGACGTCAGCCTGCCAGACTACCCCGGTCACCACCAAGAGGGTGAAGTCAGTGGTCAGCCATCCCAAGCGGGACGCTGCTGCTACCACCGCCCCGGCTGCGGAGAAGCCTAGGAAGGCAACACCTGCGGCGACTACGAAGGAGCCGGAAAGCGAGCGGCGAGAGGACTCACCGAGCTCGGAGTCGTACGACTCGAGTGCGGAGTCTGAGGTGTCTGAGGCGGCCTCCCAGGAGTCTCCTCCGTTGGGATTCGGGGACCCGATCCCAGATTCTGCTCCAGAGGACGTCCACCAGTTCTCTGCGATGCTGCTCCGCATGGCACTACCCTCGGCCTTAAGATCGCCGATGCGGAGCCGGAGGATGACGATCCAGCCTTCTCCGTTTTCGAGGAGAAGCGACCTTCCACGGCCCCGCTGCCTCTCCTGCCCCGGGTATCCAGACTGGTGAAGGCCGCCTGGGATAGACCGGCCTCGGCTCAGCCGATACCGCAGCGGTTGGAACACCTCTACAGGGTGCAGAAGGATAACGCCGGTTATCTATTTAATCACCCTGCACCGAACTCTGTGGTCGTCGAGTCTGCGCAGACGAAGGGCTCCGGCAGGCAACACACCACCCCGCCGGACAAAGAGGGCAGGAAGTTGGACGCCTACGCAAGGAGGTTCTATTCAGCTGCCTCCTTGCAGATCAGGCTATCCAACACTCAGGCTTGCCTCGCGGCATACCTGAAGAAAGTGCTCGATCGCCTGCAACCGGCGATGGAAGCGGTACCGGAGGACATCCGCCAAGCCTCCTCCGTGATCTTCAATGAGGCTATCTCCATCGCTCGGCACCAAATGGCCTCCTCCCGGCACGCAGTGGAGATCGCCTCCCGGGTCATGGCGGGATCCGTCGGCCTCCGCCGCCATGCTTGGCTGCGACCGGCCGACATCCAGGAGGACACCAGAAGGAGGATTGAAGATCTCCCCTTCGACAGTGAAGGCCTATTCAATTCGTCCACAGACGAAGCTTTGGACAATCTCGTCAAGGCGAGACTGACCGCAAAAAAGATCGGGCTGCAGCCGGCCACGCAGGCCCGCAGGGCCTCCACCTTCCGCCCATCCTGGCGACGATCTTCCACCTCGTCGTTCCAGCGTTCGGCCCAGTCTGGACAGTCGAGACCGTCCTCCGGCTCATCGGCCAGACGCACGATTAGGCGGCGCCCGGCTTCGTCGAAGAAGTCCTCCTCCGAGACAAAGTCTCGGTTTTGACGTGCCTGGCAGGACCCACCAATACCCACTCTTCAGCCTACCATCAGCGCTCGGAGACCGACCGACTCTCGCTCGACACCTAGCGGAGTGGCAGTATGTCACTACGGACTCTTGGGTGCTTTCCATCGTCCGTCTTGGCTACGCCATCGAGTTTCTCGATATTCCTCCTCGCGGCGTTTACTACTCCACGCCGTCGAGTCCGGCCCTCCTGGAAGAGATCCAATCCCTCCTCCAGAAAGGGGCGATCGAGCGGCTCCCGCAAGAGGCCAAGACCACCGGCTTCTTCTCCAGGTACTTCACGGTACCGAAAGCCGACGGCACCCTCCGGCCGATCCTAGACCTCAGAGGGGTGAACTACTACATCCGCCCCAAAAGGTTCAAGATGGTCACGATACCGTCGATCCTACCCTTCCTACATCGAGGGGACTGGTTCGCCTCCATCGATCTCCGAGACGCATACTTCCATATCGCCATTCGCCCGCAGCACAGACGGTACCTCCGCTTCGCAGTCGACGACACCTGTTACCAGTACAAGGTGCTGCCGTTCGGACTCTCGACTGCTCCAAGGGTCTTCACCAAGTGCATGGCCCCGGTGGTATCCTACCTGCGGACGAAGGGCGCTTCCGTCTTCCCCTACCTCGACGATTGGCTGTTGGTGGCGTCCTGCAAACAGAGACTTTACCACGACGTCCACATGACGTTGTCACTCCTGACCCGCCTTGGTCTACGAGTGAATCCGAAGAAGTCCCACCTCGAGCCGGCGAGGATCTTGGACTTCATCGGGGCGACGCTCGACTCGACCTCCGCCAGGGCGTACCTACCAGAGTCTCGAGCACAAACCTTGATCCGGGCCGCCGCTCACGCTCGTACGGCCCCGACGTTATCTGCGAGAAGCGTCCAGCAGCTCTTGGGCTACATGGCTGCGACGACCGCTGTGACATATCTCGCCAGGCTGAGAGCCAGACCTCTTCAACACTGGTTCGTCCGCATATTCGACCCCCTGCGAGACGAACAGACACTCCGACTGCAGCTGCCGGGAGACGTCCGCTCATCCCTCCGATGGTGGCAGTCGCGACGCAATCTCATGTCAGGGATGCCTTTCCAACAGCCGACACCGAAGGTGACGGTAACGACCGACGCCTCCCTGTATGGATGGGGTGCCCACTGCGGCGATCTCAGAGTCCGCGACAGATGGACCGACGACGAGACCGCTCTCCATATCAACGCGCTGGAGCTGCTCGCCGTCTGGAAAGCCCTACGGGCGTTCCGCCATGCCGTGGCGGGGCGCACGGTCCTGATTCTGACGGACAACACCACCGCCGTCTGCTACATCAACAGACAAGGTGGGACTCATTCCACGACCCTGCTCGACATCGCGCTCGACCTGTGGGAATGGTGCATTCGCCTGCACACGCATCCCGTGGCGGTTCACCTGGCCGGGCAGGAGAACACCACGGCAGACGCCCTCAGCAGGGACACCTCATCCCATCACGAATGGTCTCTCTCCGGAGAGGCGTTCAGACTGATTCGGGACCGCTGGGGCGAACCATCGATCGACCTCTTCGCGACCAGGGAAAACGCGAAGTGTCGCCGATTCTGTTCCAGAGCGGGCCACGATCGTGCCTCCATCGGGGACGCTTTCCAGTTTCCGTGGACCGGGGAACTCCTCTACGCGTTCCCGCCGTTCCCGCTGCTCGGCCGGACGATATCGAAGATCCTCGCCGACCGAGCCGACGCGATCCTGGTAGCCCCGTACTGGCCGAGGCAACATTGGTTCGCACCCCTGCTACAAGCCGCGCGAGACGACCTGCTCCGGTTGCCACCGACACCGGACCTGCTCTCCCACTCCGGCGGCCGAGTCCTCCATCCGGACCTGCCACGCCTGGCCCTCCATGCCTGGAGGATATCGCACTAGACGATCCCGTGCTCGGTACCGTCCTCGTCGCGGCCAGGAAGGAATCCACCCGTCGCAACTATCAATACAAGTGGCGACGCTTCCTGACCTTCGCTAACGAGAGGAGTGAGCCGGTATCGCCCGCGGGGCTCTCGACCGTCCTGCACTTCCTCCTGCACCTCCGGCAACAGGGCCTGGCGTTTCCATCCCTGAAGGTTTATCTCTCCGCGATCGTGGCATACCAACCGCCACGATCTGCTGCCTCGGCCTTCTTCAGGAACGATACCGTTAAGCGGTTCCTGAAAGGACTTCATCATCTCTACCCGCCGGTATCGCCGCCGCTACCGCCGTGGTCCCTCTCGCTGGTGCTCTCGCAGCTGACAAAGCCGCCCTTCGAGCCAATGGCGACCTCGGATGACAGGCTCCTGACAATGAAAACTGCCTTCCTGGTAGCGGTGACCTCAGCGAGGCGAGCGGGTGAGATCACAGCTCTTCGTTCCGATGAGCCCTTCACGGTCTTCCACAGGGACAAGGTGGTCCTCAGACCTGACATCTCGTTCCTGCCAAAGGTGGTGTCCAGTTTCCATCTCAACCAGGACATCATCCTGCCTGCCTTCTTCCCGAACCCGACGACACCGTTGGAGCGGTCCCTCCACTCCCTGGATGTGCGTCGGGCATTGGCTTTCTACAAGGACAGGACTGCTTCCTTCCGACAGACGCCGCATCTCTTTGTTTGCTATGGGCGACGTCGGAAGGGCCTAAAAGTGTCCACCCAGCGCTTCTCCAAGTGGGTGGTGAGGACTATTGAACTGGCGTATGAGCTCGCGAGGAAGCCTCCGCCAGTCCTGCTTCGAGCCCACTCCACCAGAGCGGTGGCTACTTCTGCGGCCCTCCTGCGAGGAGTTGACCTGCATGAACTCTGCCGTGTGGCGACCTGGTCCCAACCATCGACCTTCGTGCGCCACTACAGGCTCGACTGCCGGTCGCGCAGAGATGCCCGGTTTGGACGTGAGGTGTTGGCTTCCGTGCTGTAGGACCTGACCCGCCGTCCGACCGGTAAGCTACACAGTCTCCTAGTGTATGAAGGCACAGAGACCACGAAGAAGAAAAACAGGTTGCTTACCTGTAACTGTGGTTCTTCGAGTGGTCATCTGTGCCATCATACACACCCGCCCTTCCTCCCCTCTTTCTCAGGTCCCTGTAGGTTCTACGGCGGACGACAGAACTGAGGAGAGACCGTTGCTCGGCGGGAGGAGCATGCGCAGTACCGGCGTGGGGGAGGGGTTCCCGCCAAGCGAACAAGCTCTAGAAGTTTCCGAACGCTACCGCGCAGGCGCTAAAGCTCCTAGTGTATGATGGCACAGATGACCACTCGAAGAACCACAGTTACAGGTAAGCAACCTGTTCTTACTTTACAACTTGTCTAGCCGCTCTCTGACCTGATGCTGTATACATAGGGTTAAAGATCCTAACTAAAGTTACCCTGCCTCTTGTTAGCTTAAGAGAGTGCTTGGGTTAATTTCCCCCATCTTGTGTTTTTATTTGGTAATTTGGGCACCCCTCCCGGGACCCCCAACATACAGGGTAACAGTGTCACTTTGACCACTTACAACCATGTCTAGGCTCTGACCATATATAATTACATGCAGACAGACAAACATAAATAAATATATGGAGCTTTGATATCTAAAATGGATTATCATTCTTCATTCAATTTTCTTTCCTGATAAATCAGTCACAAATTTCACTTGGTATCACAGGGAGAATTGTCTTAACTTTCATAATCACTCTCTACTAAGTTGTCATGGCAGTCACAACCAAATATACAAGGTTATATTTCAGAAATGCTATTTTCATTTACTGGCATTTAGATTCTGCATTCCTAGACACATCTTGGGATTATGCTAAAAATTATGCTAAAAAAGATCAGGGAAGCAAGGGTACAACTATATTTCCTCCAGCTCTCTGAAAAATTCATCGTCTATACACAGCCTCATCAGTATCTCTCTCCTCTCTCCTCTCTCCTGCATGCATGGGAAAGAAAGAAATGATGCAGTAACTTTTCTGGGAAGGAATCACTTCCCTAACTCTCATTAACTGCTTTTTGGCAAACGGTTTTTAATCAGAGCAACTACACATTAAGGCCAACTGGTCTAAGTAAACAGTAATGCACTTATGTACTGAGGTACTATAGGAATTGTGACCAAATGCACCACTGGTTTGGAGTCCAATTAGCTTGTATAGCCCAATTAATTCTTCCCCCTTTGCTGTATCATATGCCATACCATATATTTG